>JADLZN010012021.1:0-332308 GCA_018155175.1 Sinocyclocheilus anophthalmus
TATTATTGTATTTTTTTTCTTCACACAGTTTATCCATAGAAAATGTTATTGGACAATGAGTGGCCTTCGAGTCAAAAAAGGTTGAGATCTACTTTTCTATAGAGCTTCTTGAAACACCTTGACTGACTCATCACAGATAATCGGTTCTTAGGAATCATATGTTCATAAATCGAACATAAATTCATGACACCTTCGGCTGTGTTCATGTGTGTGTAACGTAAAAACTGGTCACACACTCAAGGACAAGGATTACATTTAAGTAATTATATGAAATTGTGATATTTGTCTGTTGCATCATGAGCCTTTTTTTTAAGTTATACGTTATGTTTTCTACCACGAAAACTTCTGGATGTAGTGATGGTCAAATTGACATATTTTCTTTCGTACCAATTGCAATCACGTACCGGGGTCAAAATTTCTTCTTTTGGTAAAATCATAGAAAGGTATTGTGGATTGTTTTTCTATTGTCGCCAGCAGAAAAGCAAAATGTTGACCCAACTATGGTGCGTTCGCGCTTCTAAGAACCTAGAAAAGTTGAAGGGCGCCATTTTAACTCGCAGTCTGTAGGGACCCTGATGCTCCTCGCAGTCCTTGGTTAGGTTTAGGTAGGCCTTTTATTAGGCTGCCACCTGCTTAGGACCACAGACGGGCGTAGCGTTTGTTCCCCCCGCGTTAGCGCACAGCGGGTTTCAGCTTTTTTTAGTGACAACAGGGAGTGTTTAAATGAATCACCTTAGGTTTGACGCTTGAAGTGTCCACAGCCTCAAGAAACATCAGCATGGGGCCCACTGTCCAGGGTGGTCTTATTGGGAAGTTCAGGTTGGTAGTATCCGTTCTTCACCTAACGACGTTGGTCCAGAAGGCGCCACATCGTCTGTGTGGTTGGGAGGAACTAAATTGAAGACTCTTGAATTTCATGGTGCCATAAGAAGGGGGTGAGCTAGGCTTCTGGAAAGGCAAAAGGAGACTTATTGGAATGGAGAGCATATCATTGGGCCTTTTCACAAACCTTGTCCTCTCCAACAGATTGTACATGTGCGCCGTAGGGGTAAGAGATACATCCTGATTGTTGCTGCACTGTTTACAGATGAGCGCAGCACGAAATTATAATTCTAACATTATCATACATCTTCATTATATATATAGTATCGTGAGTAATATATATATTAGGGAGAGAGGAGAGAGAGAGAAGAGGCGAGGAGAGAGAGAAGAGAGATAGAGAAGCAGGTATAGAGAATAAGAAGGTCACTTTTTTTTCCTAGACATCAAAACATTAGAGCCCCCGCTGCCACATTTAGTACATGGCCAAAGAAAATTTAATACTCTGGTGTCATATTCATACAAAGTAAAGTAAAATACATGTTAATATATACATAGTGGTAAGTTTAATGTAAACGTGGGACACTTGTCTATTCTGCAATTGCGATCAGAAAAATGGTCCCGTACTTAGCCCTGAGATTCTCCTGGCGCTCCGTCCCGCTCTCCCCCGTCCTCTCGTCTCTCTCCTCTCTCACGGAGCACAGGCACACACAGCTATTTTACCATACAGGGTACACATTTTGATGTTTTTGTACTTAAAAATAAAAAAATGGTATTACAATTTTATATTTATATATGTATATAATTTTGTGGGTATTGTTTTATTTTGTTTAAATGGTGGTTATAAAATGTTTCAAAAGTGTTCAAATTCAAATATTCATAATAATAACACTATCAATTGTTTGTATTTTGAATTTAGATTGTATTTTTTCATTTTCTGAAATTGATTACAGTTGTCACCTATAGTTGACGGATTACAAAAAAATTGATAATAGTTACTATATAATCGATATATAGTTATAGTAGTAGGTATTAATATTGCTGGTAAAAAAACTGTTATGCTGCATTGTTCAATAATTCTATTTTTTTCTATATTTATTTATACATTGACATCAATCTTACCAAGTCACGGGGACTTGCAATATTGTGCAGCAAAATGTAGATACTGTAGTTATGAGTATTATATATTTTTTTTTTTGTTCCTTTTATAGTGCTTGACCAAACGTCACTATGAACGATCATTCAAAGGGGTTTCTCCTTTTCCATTCCACTTGAGGACCGACCGAACTATTCCCTGAATTTCTTTTATGTCTATTCTACCTGTCTGTATGCCAATGTTTACATTTATGGTCTGTTTTAACTAAAGGTCCATCGGTTATTTGCTGGAGAGCTCCGGGTGAGCTGTTTGTAAGGTGCCGGGTTCTGTTAGATAGTTTTGAATTAGCTAGTGTCCGGGGGGGGGAGGGGGGTGTGTGACTTAGCGTGACAGATGGTGGTGACTGTAACTCTGCTGAGGTACGTGTAATCTCCAGGTGTGGCGCCTCCCTTCTCCCCTTTCCCTTACTCATCTCCCCATCCCCCCTTTCCTCACAAACCCTCAGGCTGCAGCGAGGAATGAGGAAGAGAGGAAGGCCTTAGAGCGCTGGTGCGCGCGCCTCACGACTTGGGGGCAATGCTGGCCATTGGCCAGTGCGCCTCATCAGCCACGCGACTTTGTCATGCAAACATCCAATAGTGATATTCGGTTAATTCAGAGGCGCACATCAGGTGGCTTCTCCCCTGTAATAATGAGTGCTAAGATCACCGCTCAACAAAGATGGGACACAGTCACGTCTTTAAGCTACAGGCAGGCTTATGATAATAAAAAAGGTGTGCTGTATTTTTGTGAAAAGCGGCTTTTAATATTTCATGATTGATCAAGCGGCGAAGGATGCGGCATAAAAGCTTGCTGTATTCAAGCTAAATGAGTCGGGCCTATGTCCCGAGATGACAGCTGGAGAGACCTGGAGGGACTGAAAAACAGATAGTCGGATGACATGCATTTAACCGCTCCTGTACGGTAATTGAAATTCTGCCGGCCCTACTTTCAGTTTGAAGTGTTGATCAATATGCAAATGATCGGCATGTCCGCGAAAATTAATCGAAATTGAATTGGTGGCTAGTAGCACTGCGAGCATGAGCGTAAAGGTCTTCGGGGGGGCTTGACCACAAGAATACAACCACCCCTCGCTCCCCTCATGCAGGATCTGTGTCTCAACCATGGGATGAGACCGACTTCTAAACTAGACTTGCCGCTGAGATGACCTCATAACAAGAACAAATGGTGAGTTCTTGTGTCTTCCGAAAGGTAGCTGTGAGAAAGGAAGTTGATGACTCCGTCACAGAACGCCGAGTGTAATACCGTTGCAAGGGAATTTGTACGTTGTGGAGGAGTCTTGCTGTTTTATTTTTTAAATTAAAATAGTGACAATGCAGGGTTGAGTAGAGAGTGGATGCACTGACACTTTTTATGAGAATCATCTGAATCGTAGACGTGGTTGCGGAAAAACATTCTTGAACTGTGACCCACAACCAAACTACTCAAACCAATTAACACTTTGACGCCCCCAATTGGGTTTTTTTTTTTTTCAGTAACCTACTTCACATTACTACTAAAAAAGATGTTGTGATGATCAGGCAGTAGACAACATTGTATATACATGGTCGAGTGAATGGATAATGGAAAAGATATTAGAACTTTCCGGAGACCGGTCTCGCAGTCAGTTGTTGTTTGGTGGAGGCTGCTCTGAATGAGAGCTTGCAGTGGATTGTAAAATGGAGTTTATGCAGACTAAATAATTGGAGAAATCAGATCAAGTTATGACATTTTCTTTATAAATTGCAAGCTCTTTTTAGTTAAACATATGCACTGATGAAATATTTTAAGATTTAAGAAACTGCCCAACATTTACATCCTTTGCCATGTCCTGAATTCATCATGCCACTGTACTGTCAGACAGAGAAAGAAATATAAATTAATTTAATAATTTTACCTCAAGACAATCAAACGAACCAACACAAGAAAAAAAAAAATAGGTTGTTTATTAGACAAACCGCAGACCTCAAGTCCACAACCTTGGTTTTAGCATCTTTAGCATCATTATTTTGGATTGCAGAGTTTGGGCCAGCTGATTTTGAACAGTTAGTACTGGTTGGGTGCTATTCTATAACCATGCAGTTTACCAGGAGAACTTGAATGGCAAAGATTTTGTTTACCAGCAGAACTTGAAAGGTAAAGATTATTTACCAAGGCAGTCTTGCTGATTAGGCTAGTTAAGAAGCCTGATGGGACCTCCAGCACACCAGCAGCAGAGACAGCTTTCGTTCCCCATCAGAATGATCTTCACAACATCTCCAGACTTCCACAAACATCTGAGCTTTCTCAGATGACAGTCAGCATGGTGCTTATCTGTGAATGGGAGGATGAAATGCCACATTGTGCATCTTTCATAAATTCTTTTTCATAGTATTGATTTGAGCCTATTGTGCTGAGGCACTTTATTTCCCATGGGTCCCAAGCTATTAACTCTGATATGATCAGGAAAGATCCTCTTACTCAAATTCCCTTGTCACATCTCGGCTGGCAAGCTACATGCACGCTTGACCTCCGACAGATACAACACGGTTGTTGCCATGTAGATCGTGGTTTAACAAACACGTCTCATTACAGTCGCTTGGAGATCTACTTCGTGGTGCATTAAGCCGGATATACTGACTGCAGAGTAAAAAATTGGTGTAGAAACAAATTTCACTCACAAATTGCTAGTAAATTTCACAAACAATTAACAATGAAATGTGGCACATGACATTGAATTAAAGATAATACATTTTTATAAAAAAAACTACAAGAATTTCCTTGCTGAAAGCATATATCAAGTTCAGTTTGTTGTCATTTGTTTTTACCATGCAAGTGATTTACAGTTCAATTTTAATCGTGCAGTTTTAATAGTTTTTTTTCTATTCAAGTTGCATAACCTTTTGCGCTGGGTGCAAGCTACTCAATTTTATGGGTATGTCATGCACTGTCCTCACTGGTTAACTACTGCATATGCTAAAGGTGAATACAATTTTGAGACTGGTACTAGTTTGTCAAAAAGGGTATCGCTTAAATTCATCATAGTAACAGGTTCATCTCGCAGGGGTTACGTAAATGCAAGACTGTAGTGTTTGTTCAGTATCAAGAGCGGATGCATCAAAATATAGTCACAGCCTAAACGTAGTTGGCTTCCGATAGGAACCTGCTTACCTAGGGCTGGCCTTATTTTCTTCAGTATTCTCGATAAACTCCTAACGTAGCACGTCGGCTTTCTTTTCTGATCGGCCTTGCAATGTGCTAAACGACGGCCAGTCCTAAAATACTGTTGCCTGGATCTGGGATTGAAACTCTCACATGTTTCAGATCCTGGCTCTTGTCTCCCCCAAGGCTGGTCAGGGGTAGATTTAGAATCAGAATCTAAAACATTGTCTCTGACGCAGACAAGTGAGCCCAAGTGTGTTGGCTCTGGTTATGCACACCGAAGAGTGAAACCGAGCTTTAAGAACAACCCTCCTCAAACCTATGCGCTCCAACCGGCTTAATCCAAGAAAGAAAACCAGAAGTAGCTTGTTCGGGGGTGGTAGTGGAGAGCGTGGGGGCTCGTGGCGGGAGTGTTTTTATGGTCAGAGTACTGGCTGTGGATTATGATGTTCAAGGTAAAGTCAATTGTAATACCATCATCCTATGGGAAGAAAGCAGCAGAGAAAAGGAAAATATAAGAAAGGGGGTGGTTGTCTCCACCGGTCATGCTTGGAGTGCAGGTGGTTTTCAACACTCTGTACCGGGTTTGGCTTTAAGCCATAATTTTGTTGATAATCAATTTTTGTACATGTCTCGCTTCAGCAGTTTTAAACACACAAAAAATGTACTAGACTGAAATAACTGCAGAGAAATTAAATTCAGGACCTACATGTCACAGATTTGAGGTATTATTAGTGCTCATTTGTATATGAACAGTCATTTTAAATACACAGAATCTGAGTACAAAGAGATAAATGATTATGTGCAAGAGAATGATGAAAGAGAATGAACACATATAAATGCACATTTTTTAACCTTGCTTATCTCTGGTTAAATGCAAACTACAGCAAGTGTAACAAGAGCCAGGAGGAAGACAGTTAGGGTTAACTATGCCTCATTATCTTCCCTACATGCATGCCTGTGCATAACACTCAAAACTGTCTGCCACTGGGGGTCGGCCATTGCACTTAATTGGGGGTTTAAACCCTGAAGTAATCAGCACGGCTCAAAACAACACCAAATAGCCACCATTTTAAATATGAATTTAGAACGCATTGGTCTCGCGAACATAAGGGATTAATCTGAGTGAATGAGCAAGTTCAAACGCTGTTATGGCATTTGTCAGAGTAAGCCTGGACTTCCCACAGAAAGGTCTTGGGTCTCCTTTCCCCTCCACTTTATTAACAAGCTGCCTAACCCTCGTAAGAATGAGTGCTGCTTGAAGAATCACGGCACACATATAGCTCAGCTGAAAGCAGGGACTGATTCACTAGCTGAATGATTAAATGGCCTGCTGCCAATACAGACACAAATTTTACATCACAGCTCTTTGCTTTACTTTTAAGGGGCCACATGGTCCGGGCCTCTCTCTCTCGAATGGCATCAAACTTAATAAAGCTGTTTATTTGCTAATAATGTGCCAAAAGCTAATCAAAGGTAGGAGATGAGGATGAAATTTACCATCACACAATTACAAGCAGTAAGGCATAATTACATTTACGTTTTGCATAACTGGAAGCAGAATCCTGCCTGCTGTCTCTGCAGTCTGATTAAGGGGATGCAAATAATTCAGAGCAATTATTTCTTAAAGTGACAGTATGCAGCCACCTGCCTGCTTCTGACATTAAATTAATCTGACTAAATAAAAATACAGGAGCTGTTGTAGAGCGCAAACTGACATAAAAAAGGATTCTTTTCATCTGTTAAGATATATATTTTGTGTTTATTTCCAAAAAGGCTATTTGCGTTACTTGTCTTCGACTAAGACAGTGATGTCATAAATGTTCATGCGCATCGCCCGTGGCTTCAGATGTAAAATTGTTATCGACATTTCACTTGACGATTTATTTATTTCTTTACAACCCAGATATAGACTGTAATCCATCAACCTGTCCGACCTTAATTCGGTCACTTCTAGTGAAACCTTTTAGAGCTTAATTGTGATTTAATTGTGTCCGCTCACCCCTTAAAGTCATACCAGAAAATATGTGAACAAGATAAGAAATTATAAAAACATGCCTATGCAGAAACATATTGTTTACTAAAACTTAAAAGAGATGATTTAAAAAAAGATTTACATTTTAAAAAGAGATATACGGAGCGAGTAAGACATGATAAAATAAGGACTGACTGAATTTATTGGCTTGCTATACCCCGTGATTTTTAGTAACTGTTTATTTGTTTACCCTGACTATTCTGCTGTTGTTATGGGGTATTTATATTGCATTGTGTTGTGTTCCTAAGTGCATTCTTGCTTGGCCAATAAACTTCACCCAAACACAAGCGGCACCAAATCCACGAGGCAGCCTACGTTTCCCGATCGAATAGTTCAATTCTGAGAGAGAGAGAGAGAGAGAGAGAGAGAGAGAGAGAGACAGAGAGAGAGAGAGATTGGAAATACAATTCCTGCGCCTTTAAGAATGGTCTGCAACTAACCTTCCGCGACACTAGTGAGGCAGAGTAAGAACATCCTGACTTGTCGATTTACTCACGTATATATAGCCTATAGCCTATACGTATCGATCCCTTGGAGGCTGCTGTTGATTGAGAACCCCACTTGGATAGGTGGTGTACTACCTAACTAATTTTAAAACAGCTGCACCAGCCACTTTGAAGTCCTACAATCCGTTAAAGTGAGCTACATTTTTTTAAAAGGCCTGCTAGAAGGTATCACAGCAGAAACGCTGAAAATATTAAGGCCTACCCGTCTGCTCTAAGCTATAATAAAAACAACTGAGAAAGGAGTAATCCAACTTCATAAGCAGCGGTGTTTCAGCTTACTCTTGGAATCTCTCGGAATCAAAGGTGCACCTGACACACTTTATCCTTCCCTTGACGTGACCCTACAAACGAGTTTCCATCCAGCATCACTGCTTAAATATAGTCAACACTATTGCGCAAAAATAATACCTTAGAAGAGTGATCACAGTTTGAATGATGAGACTATAATTTTTTCCAGAAAAAAATAAGATAAAATGTAAAAAACAACAACAAAAATTCTAATGCTCGTTTGAAAGAATAGTGGTTTCTTAAAATGTAAACATAAATGAGAAGAAAAAAAAATGAACCACGAGGTCATATGTTAGAAAAATATTCAAATATGGGGCTGCATTCTTAAATGAGGATGGATTTAATAAATAAAGCGCTATCAAACACGTCATCTTTGAGGTTTACATGAGCGATTTCACACCACGGTGCTCAATATTCACAGGGGATCATAACATCCTTTTGATTCTGCCCTTTTTATTCTCGCCCCGCACTGATCCGTGCATGCGATAATATCATAGCACCATATCCGAGTCTTATGCATTTGTAAAAGAACCACACTTTAGAAATGAATGCTCATGATAATGTCACTGATGGATTTATCCATTTTATCTTACACTTTAAGAATTCAAAAAATTAGAATATCTTAAAAAATCTTTTTAAAATGTTGAGAGCATTTAGTACCATTTAGTATTTAAATATAGACTATATTAATTTAAGATGAATATACGCCTTGTTTATTTTTACATACAATATATTATGATGATCAGACGTACAGTAAAATGACTTGCGTCGTAGGCTATACAATTAAACTGAAAATCATTGCAAAGGCGCCGGGTTCAATTTGTAACTCAATCACACACACCAAATGTTTCTTATCTTTACGTCAGGGTGTAAATATATATATATAGATAATTTTATATATATCGTTTTTGAATTTTTTATAATATATTTGAAGGGTTTTTAAATTGCTGAATAAATAATTTTTTCCTACATAAAAACAGAGCATAGTGAGACCAATTATATCCCTGGATTTACCTGGTGAGAAAACGCCCATTTAAGCTAAGATATCATATCAATATCCTATCAGTAATATCTTTAAATAATTATGATAAACGTATTTTTTAATATTGTATTAAAATATATTCATGCAATGTAAAATTGTATGTAAGAATATAATAAATTAATATTAAAATATAAAAACGTGCAAATAAATTACTTGGGGGAAAAAATACTTTATTTAGGCTACTTATATTCACGATTAATAGGCTATATCCGACAAACTAGCTAATAAAACCTCCAAATACTGTCTGGTCGGATAAAAAACATCGAAAAGTTGTCCACAAATTGGACGATCCCGTGCAAGTTACCACCGTCTATTTTCGCTCGACTAGTTTCTCTAACCTAGATCATCGGATTCTCGATAGCCTCCGTCCATGTTAAAGTCAATATACCAAAATGAACTGATAATGCCATGCTGCAATATTCATATCCTCTAATTGCGTCAGCGAAATTCTCACAGAATTAATTAAACACGGTTCCCATTTCCAATTGACCACACGGCACCGTAGGAATCCTAATTAATTATAATTAAATTAAGGGGACTCCATCCAGCGCAGCATTGATTTGAGGTAAAGCCGCTGAAAGTTGAATTCAGAAGCGCCTGTAATGACTCCAGACATGATGGCGATGGGGGCCGGGCTGAGGTGGCCGTGTATAAATAGTGTGATCTGAAAAACACAGACATAACAGCAGGAGTGATCTAAACCTTCTACACGCAAACATATCGCCGAATTCACTGTTGAGCAGACAAAAAGATTCGCGTTAGATACATTTTTAAAGTGGATTTCTGTAATCAGCCATGGAAGAACTCACGGCGTTCGTGTCGAAATCCTTCGATCAGAAAACCAAGGAGAGCAGCAAAGAGAGCATCACGTACAAGGAAGTTTTGGAGAGTGGTTTAGCCCGAGCCAGAGAGCTGGGAAACTCGGAGACCAACCTTCAGGAGATTACAGAAACCAACAACAACCATTGTCCGGTACACCTTTACAAGGAGCACGCAGAGCTGGAAAAGGAGAAATTGAAGGAGTTTAACGTGACACGGGCTACTGACGGTGAGTTACACTTACGCAAAGTGTGATAGCCTAGTGTTTCTCGCTGCAGACGCGTTTTCAATTAGATGTTCGCGCGAGACCGCGTTTTGACGTTGTTGAAATATCTATACAATCTGAGTAACTGTACATTGAGGTCATTTTCATTATCTTAAAGAGAGATTTCGATCGTCTTGAGAGGCTAAATAGCATGCGAGTGGAGAAATGCAAGCTGTATTCAGCTGATGCAATGGGCACTTGTTCGTTGTGTGCCGTGTAGAGAAATACACGATAGGCAATTTTAAGTAAAAGAATCAGAATAAATGTATAAAAAGAGAAGTCTGTACTCACATTGGAGGAATTACAGTCAAAACAATAGGCCCTTGTCGAATTTGAAAGGACGATCTATCTTATAATTTATTCCTGAGCGTTCCTTAAATTGCCAGGAAATGAGTACAGACATTTCTTTTCTCTTTACGTACAACACTTGTGTAAATAAAGAGTAACAAAGGTTGTTATTTGAAACAGAACCATATGGGTGATACCATTTTAAAAGTGAGATTTAATATAAAACGGGGCTCAAAACGGGTTTGCTTCAGGAACTGGTAACAAAGACGTTTAATCGACCTTTCACGGGCAGGTCCCATGACGAAGATTGTTTTGGAATACAACACCTCAATAATAATAAAATCATAATAATAATATACATAAATTACTTGATACTAATGGGTCCTACCTTAAAAGCACCACGCAAGACCAATTCACGACTTTATAGAATAAAGATTATTGCATTACAGACCAGTTTGTAAGTTTACATTTGATTTCAAAACTGCAATACCACAGTTTTCTGCTTCTGGACAGTGAAGACTCAGTTCTATATAAATATATATATTTTTTTTTTTAAAAAGTGCAGAGCTGCATTAGCTCATTGCAAACTTCTAATGTTTCCTAATATCTCATAATGTGATTTTAGAACTACATAATAACCTAACCTTTTTATCCATGTCCCTTAATTACACGAATCTGCCTGATTATACATACAAAAAAAAATCGAGAACATTTATGTGTTGTGTTTAAAGTCATTTTTATTTGTAAAGCGACAATGCATGTTTCAAAGCAGCTGCAATTTCTTGCTATTCATCTTGGATTTCACCTAACAAAATTGTTTACATTTTTAATCTAAATTTGTAAAAAGTGTTCTCTGTTGACATGTCGTATAGTTCGATTTATTTAGTTCCCGATTCTTTTGACTTCTGAGCCGCCATCTCCAGTCTTTTAAACACTTGTGTAATAAATGAACGCTTTAAAAGAAGTAGGCTACTTTGCTGATGTGTTTATGTTGTATTTTCACAGGAATTTATGACTGCAAAGACAAGAAGGAGGATGTGAAATCAGAGGACGAGGACGCACAGAGTAAACTGAAGCAGAGACGGAGCAGGACAAATTTTACCTTGGAGCAGCTGAATGAACTGGAGCGCTTATTTGATGAGACGCATTACCCGGATGCCTTCATGCGGGAGGAGTTGAGTCAGAGGCTGGGGCTTTCAGAGGCCCGCGTGCAGGTAAGAGCCCATTCTTCCATACACTCCACGGATTCTTTTTATGCTTTTTTAAAATTCTACTACTACGAAAAAAAAACTTGCACATTCTAAAAACAGAACAGAACAGATAAAACATGCAAATATTAAATATGACTATATTCAAATATTATTAATTTAAAAAACAGATGAATTTTTAAACGAATGCATCTCGAATGCACCTTTTAGTGGAAATGCAAATAAGCTGGATGCCAATTGAGGGTTCTGTGTAACTTATTTTTCATTGTTTTACGTACATGTTCTCGAAAGAGTTTAAAGCAGGCCAGTGTGCGTGTGTGAAAAAACAAACCTTGCTCTATCAGCATAGCATATAGGCTTATAGAGGAAAATAATGTCTACGGAGATTATTCATAATGTTTATTGCTTTTACATTTAATATTATTATTAGCAAGATACTAAGTCTCCTATAATAGCGCTGCTGTGGTGTTTACTTAAATGTTTAACTTAATGTACATGTAAAATCAAAGGGTTTTAGTTAGCCGTTTGTAAAGTTAGAAATAATAGGCAATCTATTTACGAAGTATTCTAGGAACAGAGAAGTGCACTGGCAAGGGGGAAATAACCATATAAATAAAACAGAGTGAAAGTGTGATCACTAGGCCTTCATTCCTCCTACACATTTGCTTAAGTAGGCTAGATTAAATTTGTATAACATACCACGCGCCTGAGATGTTTAACATTTGGAGACGGTTGTTCTGTTCACTCAAAGCATTTCTGTTATCTTTCGATTTATGCGGGTTCAGTTTCAATGGTGGGTGTGGATATGAAATCGCCTTTTAGTTCCTGCAGCAGCAGCAGCAGCTATATTCAAAGGAAAACTTGCTTATGTGCTGCAGAAAGATCTAACCACATCATTAAAATTAATGAAGAGATTGAACCACTGCTGCAGGGGATACCTTCTTATGTCACTCACCTCATTTTCTCCAACCTTATCTTTGTAATATCTGCCATTGGCTTGATATACTGTTCCTATAAAAATGTATTAGGAATAATTCAATTCTGTCTTAACTCCTACAGTGACATAGGCCGTTTTACAAAATGTAATGGGAAAATAAGTAACACTGTTTGCCAGTGTGACAGCTTGCAAGCACGACATTTTTTAATGTTTCAGAGGCGGAGGCGAAATCAGCTTAAAAGAGGAGAGCAAAGAATAGGTCAGAGCTGTGATTTGATGCAACCAAAAATTCATATCGCGTTAAAACGCCTCTGTATGATGCATCACAACGGCATTTTATGACCCGTATCACATTTCAAATTTCGCAGAAAATTAAACGCAATGGACGAGAGCTAGCCTAGTTGATATGGACCTGCTACTATACTGTCCTATAGAAGCCCCACGCCGACCAGCTGTCAAGAATCTAATTGAAAGTTATGAGACCTCAGTGAGGAGAAGGCAGTAATTCAATTACGACTAATATCTTTCGGTTTTTGGTGCAGGGCTAAATTAAATGTCATTATTCACTGTCTCTAATAAAAATCAAAAGGAAATCAGATTAGGGTATTTGTGAACCGCATCATTGAGTGGTCCTTAATGAAGAAATAACTGTCGAAACCAGTGTAGCTCACGTTCCCTATAGCATAGTGCTGGATAATTACAATCGATCAGCGATTGAAATACGATGCATTCATCGTGGCGCACTAAAAGTCACACATCGAATAGGCCTAATAATAATAATAATCTATAATGCAAAATCCGAGTGCCTTACAAAAAAACAGGTTGACAGACGTTTTCTTTAAAATTTTAATGAGCGAGTCTGAGAGTTGAAAAAGCAGCGCTAATAGTCTGATTTAACTGAACCGACCAAAGCGAGTAATGATGGAAAACTGTATAGCATAGTGTAAATTTACACTGTTCATAATTAATATTTCCCACATTTTCAAACACCTATGTGATGCAGCAAATTGATTTTATTGAGAAAAGACAGGCTACTATTAAAAAAATAATAGGCCTCAATATTAGCGATGTAAAATTTTCAGTTAGTTTACATGGTGCTTTGACAAGAGCTTGTAGGCCTACGTTATTTCATATAAAGAAAGAAAGAAAAAAAAAAAACTAAAATGTATTCAAATGTAGACAGAGCCAAAGAATACACCCAGAATTCATTGGTGTAGAAAATGAAAACTGCAGTATTAATTATAGGAAGATTTGTCGAATAATGAATAACAGAATTCGCTTTTCCAATTGAAATTAAATAATAATCTAGACCGATTAACAGAGGCAACAGAGATCGGCGCTGTTTTTCTGTAATGTCGGTTGCATGGACAAATTAAATATAACTAATTTGCACATTTCTGCAATTTAATTTGTAATATAAAAAAGTAGTGAAAGGTGGTGAGCACGATAAAGAATAACTTTTTTCCCTCTCTGATTTTAGGTATGGTTTCAGAACAGAAGAGCGAAATGCCGAAAACAGGAAAATCAAATGCACAAAGGTAAAAAATGCTTAAAATATTATTTCAATAAATAACCTAATTTTCCAAACTTTTTGTGATCTTTTAATTTTTCTTATTTTATGCGTTTCTAAATTAATTTATAACGGGACATAACCCAAGCCAGAGTAGAACTGGGTGCTCGTGAGCCTGCAGCTCTTATGTGTCCTGCACGTGCTCACTGCACCGATAAGCCATTTTATAACCCATAACATTTTACATTTAATATAACTGGTAAAATCATCTACATAAAAAATCATTATGACTAACTAATTTATTATTCTTTTCTATTCAGGTGTTATTTTGGGCACCGCGAGTCACCTGGACGCGTGCAGGGTCGCTCCTTACGTGAATATGGGCGCACTCAGAATGCCATTTCAACAGGTAGGCTAGGAATGACGAAGCTGCTTTTTATTCCTTTTTATTGTGTTTCTTGTGATGTGCAAATGTGCAGTTCAGTCGACTAAATAAACGTCTGGCTCCGCGATATTAGCCACCTAAAAGTAGCGGCCGTGAAATGTTTAGGCCTTGACAAACAATCTGATGTGACGCTAGTCTCCGTGCGTCGCGCGAAGGCCGCGAACCTTTCACCTCCGGGGCCCGATGAGAGACGAATGAGATAAGAGGGACCGAGAGACATTTCATCTGGTGGTGAAGAACTGTCTGCATCAGCCAGACGAGAGAGCAGCCATAATTAAGCTAATAGCACAGCGAGGGAAAGGCAGATAAAAGAGATTATGAAAGAGAGGAATAACGCACTGATGGTTATTGGCACTGAGCAGCATTGGCAGGGCCTAGGCGTGAGGACTGCATACTGAACACCACAAATGTCCACCACCTGTTGTTCTGACTGCCCCTGTAGAGGGGTTGCACAGTCCAATTTGACTGATTTGTGGAGACATTGGAGCAAGGGGCTGCTTTAATTTTTATGAGTATTTTCACACAGAGTTAATTAAAATAAATGCAAGTGCCAGGCATAAAGTCAGAAGGCATGTGGTTAGAAATTGTGAGCAGCAAAGAAACTCAGATGAGACAGGTTGTATTCATACCTGATTATTTTCCAAAAATAACAGACTACCAAGTCTGACATTATTTATCCTCCTTTCAAAGCAATCTCCCTATGTTTCGTATTCACGTGGAAAACAGAAAAAAGAAGCATTGGTAAAACATTCTTTCCCGGTGTCAAAAACTTGTGCAGCTTGTCATAGATGTTGTATTTTAGTTGGACTGCAAAAATGTAAAGCTTTGAAAATATTTATGATCCCTGTGCAGAGAAAGATACATGAGAAGAATACTAAAAAAGAAAATAAAAAAAAGTTACTTTTTAAGTCAGCCGATGTCTAATTTTCACCTCATCTTACTGAAATTAATTGCTAAGATCTGCAACGCTGATCTTTTCATGCTGGCTGCGTACACTCTCCCCCCCCCTCTCCCCCCCCCCCGCCCCCCCGACGGAACCTGCCGAATCAATATTGTATACATATATTGAGAATTAATATTTGGGTTCAATTGTTTATTTATGTCAGTTGAATATATAATTAAGATTCACATGATGTTGCAGCTTTTGCGTTTGTATGGAAAAATTCAGTGTGGAGCAACTAATATGGCTAGATGTGATATTTGGCAACGATGGAAGTTCGTTCACTAAAGCTGTCTGAGCGCATTGCATAATGCAGCTCAAGATCAGATGAAAAAGAATGCACTGAGCGAGTGACTGTTTTCACTGAAATCACACAGTTAGCGCAAGCCTTCAGAGGGGTGTCCAAGTCTGAAAACGCTCCTCGAGCTGACCCCGCGCCCACTGACTAACTCCGTGTTTGTTTTTGCTCGCCCCGCAGGTCCAAGCTCAGTTACAGTTGGAGGGGGTCGGACACTCCCATCCTCACCTGCACCCACACCTTGCGGCCCACGCTCCCTATCTGATGTTCCCGCCCCCGCCCTTTGGATTACCAATCGCGTCGCTGGCAGACTCGGCCTCTGCGGCGGCCGCCGTGGTAGCAGCTGCCAAGAGCAATAGCAAGAACTCCAGCATCGCTGACCTGCGACTCAAGGCAAGAAAACACGCCGAGGCGCTGGGACTCTGACCCCCATGGGCTTCTCTGCTGCTCTGAACTGATAATTGCTTCTAACACAAGACTAAGCCTGTGAAAAGGCCGTGACACTCACAGTTAAAACAAAACAAAATAAAAACAAAAGAGAAAAAAAAGGGGTGTAAGGGGAGAGAATGAGAGCGAGAGAGAGAGAAAAAAAGTCACAAAAAACCAGCTGCCAAAACAAACCACTTGTAGAGAAAGGTAATTAAATACCAATGAATCACCTTTTACTTTTCGCCCAACAGGCAGGACTTCTTGGAGGCCACTGGCTCAGCCCTTTCCAGGCACAGATCACAGCCCCAGGACCATACAAAAATGTCTGGATGTCTGTCTGAAAACCAGCGTTTAGGAGAGAAGACTTTTTAAAAAAGCAAAAAGGCAGACACAGAGTGAGGCTAGAGGTTGTGTTTTTACGGACAGACACTGAAACTTTGGAATCTCAACCTCAAAGTGAAAAGAAAGAGACGGCCATATTTGCCTCCTACCACTGTGCCGCTGCCTTGTGCACGTGCTCAATTGAAGGATAGACCTATTGGGGCTGGCCTCCATTGTAACTGACATACATCTATGTTGATCACTGCCATGATAACCCTCCACTACAATTCATATCTAAAGCCGTTATTTGCATTTTTGATTTTTTGTTTTTCATTGTTCATTCTGCTGTGGACAAAGACTGGAAACAGCAATAACATCAATGGTACAATCGCCTGGTTTTTAGTGGAATTCTTATGATTCTTTCTGTTTTGGGAGGAAATGTTGCGTTGCTGTTATTTCCTTCCGGGCATGTGTATGGACTTTAGCTTTCATTCTCATATTTTGTGCTCTCTTCTTTTTTATGTGATGTGTCCTGGATAAGAAGTGAACCTAGCTTTTGCACTTCAGGTCTTGTATTAAGGTTTTTCGATGCTTAATGCAAGATATACTACTTTTATGTAAGGGGAAAACAAATTTGGCTTTCGTTTTGCTGAAATACATTGAAATGACTTGTTTTTGTTTGTTTCAAAAAGGATAAACAGTAACTGCAACTTTGTAATTTAACATTTTAAGAAACATCAGTTTAACTGAAATGCAATTATGTGCAGTTAAGTGCAATACTGTAAATATGGAAAACGTAATATAGCGTTTGATGTTTGCTAATTAAACAATGATTTTTAAGTTGTTGGGTTTTTGGCACTGATGTCGATGTGTTGAAAGTTCTTCGCCACTAACACATCCTTAAAAGCTGTGTAAAAGATCATTTGCTAACTCATTTGCAACGTGCCATAACTCCCAGAAGTTCAATGGTATTCAAATATAGCTTTGTACACGTGCATTTAAAGAGATATTGATATCACTGAAAGCAGACAAGGAAGATTCTTTTGACACTGTACAAAAATGCTCTAGGGTTCCTGGGTCATAAACATGTCTGGTTTTTAACATAACAATAAATCAGCCAAAGACAACAATTTGATCGCATTAATAGAGGTAGAATTATTTAATTTAAAGCTCCAAAACCATTTTTTCAGCAACTGCATCCACAGTCTTTTTTCCCCCATATAAACAAGATTTGTCTACAGTTTCCTGAATTGAATACAATAAGCTTAAGAATTTGTTACCAAGGTAACAAAAACAGTATTATTTCCATGACCGTCCTATGAAATAGTTAGCCAGTTCAGACATCAATTGCCTTTGAACTACGGTAGTAGATCTTGGTCAGGTCTACCTCTAAAAATAAACGCTACATTGTGGGCTGTTTTCATTGTTCACCATTACGGTTGTTTAGGAATGTTTCTGTTTCTTTAATTGATGTCATAGGTGCTTTTATTTATTATTTTAACTGAAAGTTTATGTGTTAAATAGTCGAATTTCAAGTGTACATATTTACATGGCTTTGCATTTATTTTTATATATTTTTTAAATGTTAACATTTGCAACAGTTTTGCGCGAACGTGTGACTGCAGTACATTTGTTTGACTAAAATGTAGCGTGTTTGAGTTTACAAACATTTCAGGGATGGTGGATGAAACCATAAGACTTTTTGTTGAGATTTTCTTGATGCTCCAAGGAATTTGTTGTATCCCATCATATTGCATATGCAAGCATGCCCAAACATGATTCTCCATTGAGTTTTTTTTGTTTTTGTTGTTTCACAAAAAAAAGAATGTACATCTTGTACAAGTAATCTATCAATAAAAGTTATAAATATTTGTAATAGAGTTTGTAAGACTTTGTGGCCCTCTACAATTTTATGAATAAAGGTTGCTCTGGTTCAGACACGTTCGTATATTATATGTACACATTTTTTTTCATTAAAATTATTACTACAAGACTCTTTATAGAGGAGCCACAATATATTATATCTGAAAAGCTAAAGGTTGTTTCAGATGAAATGAAAATGTTTTTCTAGCATGATAGAGCATCAACTAAAACAGAAGCGTTTTTACCATTCAAATGTACTAGATGTTGATCCGTGAGGCTATTTAGACAAAATCATGCCTCTTTGTCATGTACGAGGTGCAATATGGATCTGTACCCGCCGTACATCTAAACTAACATCGCAGTCACATCTGTCTTTAGCAAGCCTTTTTTGGATGGCTTGTTGCATCTGGAAACCTAAATCCAGATGTGTGTACACAAAGTAATTGCAGGCAACAAATAAAATAAAGTGTCTTTTTTGTGGCTAAAATCTCATTCGGCAGACCATACTCCTAACAGGCCCGCCGAAACCCGCCAGCACATTTAATTTGTGTTAGCGTAGCACTCATTACACAAGATGGGAGTGATTATAGGCAGAGCGATACCGCGCACATTTAGAGGCAGGCTGACCCGTTGGGCTGGGGTCTGCTGGATGAAGCAAACCGTAACGCTCCTTTTAGTGCTCTAATAATGGCAACCCTAGACCTTCCACAATCCAACCCACACGCAAGTTCATTGACTCTTCCACATGCAAGCAAACACACAAAGGTATTTATATTGGCCGCAAGTCACAAATAAAGACAAGCAAGCAGCCTATGAAACCTTTTAATTAAAAGTAAACCAAACTAAACTTTTTTTTTTATTGAATCAGTGTTATTGCTCAGATTAAAAGTGACAAAGTTTATTGCAGTTGACAATACTAAAGCTGATGTACCTTCAATAAAACATTGTTTATCGTAGCACTGGCATATAATGAAACAAACTTCAGAAAATACTTCCCAATTTTGTACATTTGAGGAAGAGGCACTTACTGTAACATCTAACAGCTCATGAGAGTGTTAAACCTTTTATAAAATGCTGAATTATATTCTACATAGGGCAATGAAATCATTTTGAAAAGGCATAAACATGGCTTATTCAAGCATATTCCCCATTGTGTGTCATTCCTGCTGAAACGACAAGAACTCAGATGCTACCATTTAGTTTCATGCGAGCCTTATCAACATCAGCCAAACTATACTGTATGTCCATGCATAACTTGTAAGTGCAAGGAAATGTTTACCTTTTTAATCTTTTCAACAAGACTCTAAAGAAGAAAGAAGAGGTGTTGGGAATTCTAGTTGGAAAAGTTCTAAGCGTCCACATCAGGTCTTCAGGAGCTCGACTGCATTTTTAACTTTAAGATACGCAAACTTCAGTCTTTGACATCCTCTTTCATTAGCAATTGGCAAAATGAACAAGGAGTTGGGCTTCAGTGACTGGAAAACATTCGTCTGTTCTCCCGCCGTAAATGTTCTCCTCCACTGCAAAATTAATAAAGTAAGTAACCTGGAACCTTAAGAACTTTTTAAATATTTGAATGTTTACAATTCCTCATTTGAAAAGGTGTGCTGAATTCAAGCAGATAAACATTGCAATGCAATGACAAAAACACAAGTTTGTTTAGGTATATGAATTATATTAACTCAAAGGATTGACAATAGCTAACATCTTGAGATTGTCACTGTGTGGAGTGATTATAAAGCTGAGGTATTTCTACTGAATCAATGAAAATAACGTATCAAGCAGATAAAGTAATCAAAAAACACATACAGATGCAAACTTTAAAGCATGGAAGTGCTGGGTATAACTGAAAATATTAAAACAAGCTTTAAACAAAGAAATCTGTTCAAAGCGATTTTAATTCAAAAGTCACCAGTGAATTAAGTCTTAATATTGATTTGACCATGGAGACTTAAAGGAGAACTAAAGATTGTGAAACAGGCTGACAGCAATTTGTCCATCTGGGGCCATTTTTGTTTTTTCGAGCCATTAAATCTCAACCAATAATCTAGCCGTTTTCTTGGTCTGGTATTGCTTTCTTATTCAGTCTAAATCTGTTGTATTTTGAAGTATCAAACTAAAACCCTACAGGACCTGTATCTAACAGAATAGTAAAGTAGCAAGAATCTACTTTAGGTGCCATTTCTCTTGCAGCATAAAAGTTGGAATTCAAAATCTGTTAGCCTCCACTTTGAGAGACAAGTTACAGTACCTTGGTGGTTTACCTGTAAGAAGTGAGAAACTTCAAAAACCTGATCTTCTCAAAGCAAAAAGTGGTCAGCAAGGCCAAGATTTCTGAAAAGGTGAGATATTACAAATTACTGTGAATTCCTTTGTAAAAACAAAAAATACTTGTGTGTGTGTAAGCCACAGAAAATCCCGCACCTAAAGAACCCACCACCTACCCTCCTCCAAAACTGAATACCCTACTTAATCAATGACAACCCCCTCCCACAACTAGACAAAAATACTACTAACAGGCCCCGTTAGATTTTCATTGCTGTTTATAATGATTTTGGTTTTGATGGTCTGTACAGAACAATCTGCGCGCTACCGAACCATCATTAAAATCAAACTCCCCACCCTACATTTAATCTAACATTGCATAACAATGGAAACAGTTTCTGTTTACTGTTCAGAGGAAAGTGTTTCCTGTTCATTCTATTTTCACAACAAAAGGCTTAAATGGGATGCTGTATATATTTTGTGAAAGCTCTTGTTGTTTAAATTAAATTATGCCTTCAGTTAGACATAACTAAAATATATTGATTCTGAGATCATGGCCTTCCAGACAGAAAATCAGATAAAACCAAACATTTATCTCTTGTTAAAATGCTTTGAGTTATAATTTTTTCCATGTTGAGTATTGTAAAATATTACACTTGCTGATATTAACAGAGCAAATTTCTGGAAAATAACTATATAGAAAATTGCAGGAATATTTTGACTGGAATTAATGATAACCAGCGTTGTTTTGCTGTTTTTGCTATAGTGATCAATGCCGGTTTCATTTCTGGTTACAAGAAGTGATAAACAAACAATCGAGTCAACTCTCTCTGGCATTCCCATTGCTTTCAGATAAGCTTCACGATTGAATGGCTGGCGACACATTGAAAATCTTTTCTTACTAGTGGGAATCAAAGTCAGATGCATCAGAGGCAACTGAGTTTTCAATGCCCTTAGTCTATCTCCCTCCCTCTGTGGAGATCAACACTCCGTTAAGCGCTCTCATTGTTGAAGCATGCAAGCGTATGCAATATGAATGATGAAATTTGAAATACATTTTCATTCACTGTTTTACTGCATTTTATTTCACATCCAATGCGTCCCTGCTCTATCTCATTACTTAATGCCATTTAGATGTGAACAGAAGCTTCTGTCTGTGACTAACTCCATAGTGACAGTTACTTTAAATTTATTTATTTCTCCCAATAACAAACAACACTTAATACCTTTTGTATCAAAAATCAATGGAAAGTGAATATTAATGTGTACTACTGAAACCAGCTATACCAGAGACCTAGAAATCTTACTGAGTGACACTTAGATCGAGACTAAACCAAACGACAGCACTTTGTATCTACCCCAACATAAACCGTCTACCAAGCTCAGCTATGATTATATCATAAGATCTAAAAAATGCATAAAAATAAAGATCAAAGTTGATAGAAAACTTTATCATAATATTTTATTTACCACACCAGTATGCAAAATTAGTTATTTGAGACAAGTTACATGCATGGCTTGTTTTATGTTCAAACCCCTAATGTCCAAGTTGTTTTGTCCATACGAGTAACACTATAGTTTGTCTTCCATGTTTTTTATTTTTTATTTTTTTTTATATTTTTATCCTTTTACATTTTTGGCTGTGTATTAATCTCAAAACCGCTTACACTACGCTGTGTGTAAACCTGTTACCCATACTCAGCTTCTCTGGTGTCACTGTCAATTTGATTCAATGAGTCCACTGTGGAGACCCGTTACTGTGCCAAACATGACTTCCCTTAACCCGACTGGTCAGCACAGAATAAGCAGGTTTACATGCACTCAAGAAAACTTTGTTCAAAAGGCTTTTCTCCCCAAAAAAAAAACGTGCACAAGAATTGCAGAGAACCCATTTAATCTGCTTATTATGACAATCCGTTAACATAAAGCACACTGTCAAAATAAATCCCGCATCTCTAGTTGTCTGAAAATATCAAACCACCATAAATATGATGAGAAAACAATGCAGGCGAAACAGAAATCTAAACATTTCAGCATTTGAGATGCTTGTCATTTGAGCCTTTGCTAAAGGGTGAACCAGAGATGAAACAGCATTAGATTCTCAAAAACAGACCTAGCTCAATTTAGACGAGGTAACAAAAATGCGAGCTAGAGGCTAAGCAGAAACTCACATGCAGAAAAAAAACACCCGTAAAATGTAAAGCACACAGGACGATCAAATGAAAATGACTAAAATACTAATCTAAAAATAGGAACGCATGAGCTGTATCCATGTACAATGTCACATGCAGTTTGAAATTAAATGCATAGCGACTAAACATGGGGCATTTTAGTTGATATTACTACCCCAAATGGTGTGCGGTAACAACATATCATCATCCTGCATCAAACAATCAAGTGCATGTTCTGTTTCTGTAGAAGGTCATGATTCTTTCTCTTCCATCTTCAGTAATGTGGCTGAGATTTCAGCAGATGGAGCCTCAGCATATCCTGGGTGAATGCTAATGAAAAGCAGACAGCCCACCTAAGCAGTTTACACGGTGTAGTATCGCTGTAAGCCATGCTAAAGCGATCCCTCCGCTCCGACAAATAAAGAGCACTCGAGGGGAAAATAATTATATGCCAATTCCTGACTAAGGGTCAAATGTATTATAATGTAAATGCAAACATCTTCTTGTACTTTTTTATTTTTTTTTACAACAAAATGTTAATGAGAGGGGCAGTGCCTGAAACAATATCTTTTGCCTAAGAAGATCTTATTAATAGCGGTCCTAAGTACTGACGGTTTAACAAACAAGGCATGCGCTCGCATGACATGAAGCAAACGTGAAATTTCACATTTAGATTGTGGGTATTTGCAGGATTGTCAAGGCCTCAAAGGATTTCTTACGGGATTACCACAGGGCTACTGGGCTAAGCTACGGTCTCACACCCTACATTCTAAGTGCAAGAGGTCAAAGTGGGCTGAATACATTTTGGTGCTATCCTGAGGGGAACTTTAAAATCAGGCATTCAGAAAAACACACTTGAAAAGTATTGTTTGTGTCCTTCGTGTACAGTTACGGCTGAAATTCTTCATCAAAATAGTGCTTTGAGAGTGTGGTCACATAATATGAAATCAATATTGTCAATGAAACAGACCACACTCCTTTTAGTGAGACATATATCCTAATAATCATAATAAAGTCTGTTTTGACATATTGTATTATTGAGGTCATTGGCCACCCCTTCCCAGTTATTATAGAGAGCTTTGAGAAATAATTTTTTTGATACGTGTAGTTTTTGAGTCATCTGAAGCAACCTTGTTTTCTTGACAACAGGTTGGTATTTGAGATTGTCAATAGCTATTCTCATTGCCATAATGTACACATTTAGTTCAATCTACCAATTACATAAGAAATGAAATAAAATGAAATAAAATAAACAATAAAAAAAATATGTTTTAACTTAAAAAATCCTTAAAAAGAATTCTGGTAAGATCTTATATTAAAGCTTATTAAATAAAATGGTTGTCTACTTGCATTGAAAGCAAGCCAGTCCAACAAGGTATAATTAAGAGAAAGGGAAGTCTTTGCTGAATAGCCTATATAGAAGTTGTATCTTTGCAACTAAAACCATGGTAGAATATTAGCATTGTTAGCATTGTAAACAAAAGAGTTACCACATAATGAATGGGCGAAGATGGAATTATGCTAAATATCATGGGCGGAAAGTAAATTCCCAAAAAACCGCAAAATGAATTATAACCACACACACACAAAAAAAAAAGATAAAAAACTGTGGAACACTAATCCCCCTTGCAAAATTGATAAGTCATATAAAACAATGCAATAACCAAACCCAAGCCTCACAATTAATCATAGTTACTGGGGCCACTTCCACAACCGCAACAACATGCTCTCTCCCATATCTCAAGAGTACAGTAAACTCAAGCCCGGCTCATCCGTATTAGAGTTGCTGTTGCTTTCTCACGCTGTTCATTTTAACGGTAGTTGGCCATTTTGACGCAGGCGCATACGTTTATGAGGCGGTGAGAAATGTCTGATTGTGAAAAGACAAAACAAGATTCCCCGTATTCTGCCTAAACGGTTTAATCCGCCAGGTTCGGGTGCTCAGCCCCAACTCACCCACATCATTGAACTAAACTTATTGTACTAGCCCATCAGTCATCTTGTGGCTGCTTACTCAATTTCGGGAAAATCCTTAACATTATGTTTTATTATAGAGCAATATATTTCCACAAAACCATAATCGATTCTATGTCAAAGGGCGGCTTTAAACACTATTCGGATGCTGTCAGGATGACAAAAACGTGCACTGCAATCAACTGAAGAGATTACTTTGGCCATCCCGTGAGAGATAGCCAGCGATTTTCCAGCAATCCTGATGGTGCCTGAACACCACCCCCCACTCCTGCTATACAGTACAAGAGGTAACACAATGTTTAATCTATTACGGGCGCGTAAGGCTAATGGCACTTTGTGGTGCTGGTAGTCGTTAAGCCGTAGCGAGGAATGTACATAGTTCGGTAGTGATATAGCCCAACTCCAATCCATTTCCCAAATGTTCTTTACAGTTCCTGAGACCCGACACCCCCCATTAATCACTAAGCAGCACAAAAAAAAGCTCCGCGACCGGAGCTTCTGACAGATTCACTGAGTTGGTCTGATTTTCTAACGATGCTGTGGGAAAGGTGGGTTCGAAGTTCAAGGTCTAACTGTGACCAGTTCGTGACTACTGAACACAACCGTATAATATTTCACAATGAATCAGTGCGTGCTTTTTCTGTGCAGCAGTAACCTCGCATAAACCTATGCCCATTAGTCAAATTATCTTGCTAAATGATAAATGAAGACTGGGTTAAAAACGAGCACATGTCTGAAATTCCCTTTCAAATGCCGTGTTTTTGAGGACAAAACTAATAAAAACCAAAAAATTGCACACAACAAAATCACTTCGCCTTCAGTTACCTGTAAATAATGAATCAGACCTTTCCAAGATCCAATTAAATCCAATAAAGAGTGTCTTGTGTAATAGTAACCTGTAATCAAAGCAAGACAGTCCGGGCCTTTGAAGCTTGGACACTGAAGCCCATTGTGTGGTGTGTGGCGAGGGAGGGAACGAGACGCAGTGTGAAAAAGTCACAGAACCAAGAAATTGAGACCTTAAACCCGCAGTTGTAATCGAAAAACTCAACAAAGAAGTGGGGCGAAGTCTTCACAGGGCATAATAAACATTAGCTCTCAGCACAGTCTCCGCGACTACCTATTCCAGAACCTACCCTGAGTATTTATTGCAGTCACGGGGGGGCGGGGAATCAAAAAAGCGCTTAACCGACTCTCCCCTTCCCACGTAGCAGCCTCGTAGTAAAGCTAATAAATGTCATAGGTACATAATCCCCTACACGTTTATGGAAACAGATCTCTCCTGTTAAGTTCTTTTACACTCTGTCCCCCGGGGCCCAGATACACTATATTGATGAACACATTAAGAAAGCATGATTTGACTAGAGAAACGCCTGCATTAGATGAAGCTGTGAAAGATGAATTCAATTGTAATTTGAATAACGCAGGCGGGACCAGATTACTCAAAACGGGTAGCAGGGAATTGTCTGCTCGGAAATTGAGTTGCGCTTGTTAAGTCGAGTGCTCATCACCCAAAATAGCATTTGCTATCATATCTAGTGTTAATACAAAGACTCATTGATAAACCACTTTAGAGGCAAATCCTGTTTGCATGGCTAACCTCTTTAAACCCTCTTAATTTCATCCTCTCATTTATCATTGTGCCACCAGAGCACATTTTCAATAAGTTTGTCAGATAGTTCATAATCACCATGCCGCCTGATTGGCTAATGACCCTGCAATGAACAGGGACAGCGACCACAGCCCAAATAAGGCTGCCCTTACCCACAAGGCCCTAGGCAGCTGACACTCCTATGCTGCCTCCTAAGATACCTCGTTACCGCCAAATTCGAAGAAAAGCGTTGGATGCTTTGAGGATGAGGGGTGGGTGATCGACGCTGGAGTGCATTGCAGTAAAGGTTCTAGGGGAAACAACATACGTTATTTCATGGCAAAAATGCATGAAGAAGTTATAAAAAAAGAAATAATCATTACGTTCTACTATAAAAGATATATAAACACTATAACAAAAAGATTATTCTAGTGAAGCATTTTGTCTAATCACAGAATGTACTACTGCAGTGACTTAATGAAATAAAATCCCGATGGTAAAGGCGAAATGGGAGAAATGAATAATTTATCAATGCAAAACATATACAATGAATACTAATGCAATTTAATTAATATAAAAAGATATGTTTTATCAACATTGATGCTCGCGAAGGGCATCCCTGATTTATTGCTATGAGTTAAGAAAAAAACGTCTAAGATGGTATTAAATAAATAAAATAATAATAAAATAATTATCAAAAATAAACTGAAATAGAATGAATTACTAAATAAATGTATTATTCAACTGCTTGGAAAGCATAGTGTGTGCATCTATCTACCCATATATGGTATGATATACACACACCATGCTATATATAATATACAGTATATGTAATACGTGTGCGCTATGTAAGTTGGATAAAAGCATCTGCCAAATGTCTAAATGTAAATTGATGGGTGTATCGGACTAGTCAACAGTGGCTAACCGTCAAACCGATCTGTGACAACTGTATTGCACCGCCTAGACGCCCATTGTTTTGGTACTCCTAAACCCCGCGCTATACGCTAGTTCCAACTTGGTCACATTGGTTCCAAATACTGTACATGCTGCCTTACAAACAGTTATGTACTAATGTAGGCGTACTTTTTTTAAGACTTGGACACTCAACGCCTACCTTCGTCACGTACTGGGTAAGGGTGTGTGTATACAGCAAATAATATCGTTTTAACGTGTTAAAAGGTAGGACGATATCCTAAATGAAACGCACTAGTTCTACCATAACTGGACAGAAGGGTCTTTAACCAAACTGCTACTGGCCTGATAGCAGTTTCTTCACAATTTCTGACAGCTGTTTTCAGCATGCGTATCCGTATTAAGTCCCATATTACACCACAGACATTGAAAAGACAATGCTGTCAAAATGTCTCAAGGAAATTACGGCATACATACAACAGATACACCAATATGGCTGACAAACTGCACGTTAAAAGTGTTAAGGGTACACCATAGCTGGGCCTTATCCAAGATGGCTGATTAATGGAGGTCTGCCTTGTGTAATATGAGCTGGGGGGGTCTGATCGCAGTTACGGCTCTCCAGGACACTGGGCCGACATGCAGCGGGCGAATGACTTGGCTGATTTGGAATGTAATGTGTTAGGAGTGAATCTGACCTCAGTGTAGACTGGACTTTTTCTGTTTTATGAGTGCACGCTAAAAGAGACTTCCAGTGGGTTTTTGAACTTTCATTCAGTTCGAATAACACATAAAAAGTCAGTCATTGGCTTCAGACTTGCTCACAGCATATTGCATCATTGAACAATGAATATTAATTCCATTGATATTCTGTTCACACTGGCTCTTGTCACTTTCAAATATCACTGAATATTAAAAAAAACTCAACTGTAATGCAAAATGTAAATACTACATATAATTGTGTGGATATAAAGTGTAATTATATTATTATATTATAAATGTGAGATTAGCAAATTATCTTATGCTGTCCAAAGCTGCACAATCTATCTATCTATCTATCTATCTATCTATCTATCTATCTATCTATCTATCCATCCATCCATATACAGGCACTAGATTTCGCACACATGAGAGAGAGAGAACAGTTTAGGAGGGCATTTTCAATTATAGAAATAATTTTCTTGGATTTGAAGCTGTGTGTACAATACAAAGACCCTTTTGTCAAGCTACTCCACTATTTGTTGAAAAATGTAGCTCATTAATGGAGAAACTACACACATTTTGAAAACAGCTGAACTACTGTCAAGCTACAGAGAAAATAATAGCCTAGTTAATTCAACAGTATCGGTTCTTTTTCTAGTTAGTTACTCTCCAACACCGGTAGCATCTAATTATAGAGCCGTTCTATTCTCCATGTCAAAGTTGAGGGTCAAAAAGCCTACTCATATCTACAGGAAAAATGTGTGGGAGAAAACAATGTCTAATGCACCAGACCCCTCTCAGTTCATTTCAATATATAGACACAGAACACTACTGTAGCTCCAGGTATTCCTCTTCAGATCTGAGGAAGATCAACGCAAAGGTTGTTTCATCTTTTATGGATCTCGTTGAAAATAAGAGATCGCCTCGAAAAGTCTGAATGGAGGACAAAGAGTTTGAGGGAGCAGGAAAGGCGGCAGCCGTGGAGGCCCCAGCGCACTGTCGTTTCGCCCCCCCTAAGGTTAGACGAACTGCGCTGTTGGTACACCTATGCGCGCGTCACTTACTACGGATTAATCCCCCCCCGCATCCGGCGCCCACCAGGCCCTAATCGCCACTGCGTTCTCTCCCGCCATCCCCCCCACATGGAGGCCTAGGTTTTCTGAAACTTCTCTTGTTTGCGATAGCCTCTGTTATATTGCCCAAAAGGCTTGAGAACTAAGGAGTAATTTTCTGGATAGATAGTGTCTTGAAAGCAGACAATTATGAGGTCTCTCAGGGTTGTGGTTTTAGACATATTACTTGTTTTATGTACTTTTTGAAGCATTAGCTTTTAAGTTAAACAGCTTAAGGGTCCCTTCTCCCTTTCTGTACGCATTGTGAGGTTATGATAATTATTGGCTGTCTGTGGGCACATACAAACTGTTTTTTACTTGAAGGTTACTCCGTGACACAGATAGAGATTTAAGTGCATAAAGCCACATGGGCGACTGCAACACCATATGACCCAACCGACGCAAGAGAACACAGAGAGGACAGATCAGGCAGAACAAAGGAGATGCTCCAGAATCTTAATTAGCAAGCATCAAGGGAACGAAGCACTGCCTTGGCTGGTGATTGTTGTCGATCAATAGAACAACAAGTCCTGAGGAAAAGACTGGAGAAGATATTATTGCTTAAGGACTTACCATAAATCAAACACACTAATAACAGTCAGCCGATCGAGACAAGTGGTGAAACACAACTGAAAGCAGCTTCATTGTCAAAGATTAGCCACGACAAACTAGCCATTTTGTTTGGGCTTTTTCTTTTTTTATTCCTAAATGTCCTAGTTTTTTATATGAAAGACTTCATTTTGCCATTAATGGCACTGCTAACTATAATAAGCTACATTTAAAAAGTCTATTGACTAGCTGCTAGCCACTACCCTTACAAACATTACTGATGCTTTTACTACAAAAAAAAACAAAAACAAAAAAACCCTAGTTAAGCCATAGTAACCACAAATTAACCATGGTTTTGCTACACTAACCATAGTTTAACCATGGTATTTGTAGTAAAACTGTGGTTATACGATTAGTAATTAGTTCACCAAAAACCATGGTTACAACACTTTTACTACAATAAAACCATGGTTAATTTTCGTAAGGGTGAAACACTGAAAATTATAAGCTAAAGAGTTTTGATGGTCTGATTTAAAAAAATATATAAATAAATCACTTTCCTGTCTATGAGAGTTGGTTACTTAAAGAGGATCTCTTTCTGTTTTAAAAGTGAGGTCTGGTCATTATAATTCTAATAGAAAAATATGATATCCATAAATGCAAATTCTCATAGGTCAGATAACCAAATGTGTAATTTTCATGCACGATTTTGCTTCAGTACAGTTGACTTTTAATGCAATTAATAATAAAAAAGTATAACAACTTAAATTACATGAAGAATTACTGAATAGTTCATAATTATAAAATGTATATTCTTCTTCTTATTTTCAACAAAATATAATATTTGTAATATTTCATAGGCTACTTACAATATATTTATAATATATCATATTTATTTTTTGTAATTCTGTAAGTGCATGACCATAAAAAAGAGAGATCTGGTCGTGCATTAACAAGTGACACGACACATAATCACACAAAAGAAAAATATTGGCAATAATAGTTTTAGCCTTTGATGCTTGAACTGTACTCAGATTGTGCAACATGTACTTACAATAATTAGTGAAGAATTGCAGATGAAATTATTGCTGTAGGTGACTGAAGGCGAGAGAAGGGCAGAGTTTCTGCAGAAAAGTCTAGCTCAAAGCAAAAACAGCAGAAGTTTATTGATTATGAAAATGCATTTAATCCTTTGAACTATAAAAATACACTGATGATATACAGTGCGTCTTATGTGAAGTCAGAGACTGGAGTTATTCCACTCACTTGAGCAAATGAATGATATCATTTACCACAATCACGGAGGAGGAAAAATCAATCAATCTAGGTAATTATATTCAAATTGTGGACCTCTGGATCTTGTATGGATTTAATATGTTTCTTTGGCTGGGTGGATTCTTAATAGATGCAGTGACTTGCTTCCAGTTAAGCTTAGGGAATAATAACATTTCCTGTGCAATCAGCATAGTAACTTTCTCAGTGAGTGCCTGATGTCTGCTGCAATTACTGTGTATTTCTATAATATGCATTTCCACTGAAATGGAATCAAGCTGGATAATTCGTAGGAGATGCAGAAAAATGAAGAAATATAACAGGGGAAATTCAGTTTGTTTCAACATTTTCAACAGCAAACAGCCACGAGCATCAGCATTTCCATTGTTGTGCCCAGATAATGATATTCACCGCTTGCTACACGAAGCCTGCTATAATGCAACCGAACGATTATAATGACAATCTCTAACATTAATCTGATTGCGGTAATTCATTCTTGGAGGCAGATTTTTACATCTGGACTGCTGACTACCTGTGGCAGGGTCCTAAATGTATTAAATTAGGTTTATTCAAAATCAAGACTTTTCCACGCTCCGCTGTCATCCCTTACATAATTTACTGACATAACGGCTAATAAAACGCAATGTTTTTCACATGGGCGCTCATATTTACAGGTAGGTAAATAATTAGAATCATATGGTAAAATAATAGGCTTTATCCCACTCAAAAATTCAGTAGCTCGGGGCAGTGCTGCAATGTGAGTGGCTTTGTTCTCAAATTGAGTTTTTACTAGTGCTTACTGACTGAAATGCCCCATCAGTCTTTCCCATTAAAAGCCCCAGGGATAACTAAACAGGCCTACTGAAATGAGTGCTAATTTAAATCTGATACGAAGGATTCATGCAAAATGAGATTTGTAGATAAAACAAACCTTAGTCTTAAAATATTTGATTCTGGCACAAAATTTCATAATGCAGTTTCACTCACAGAGTAATAATAACATGAATATTGCAAGCAGAAACAAAAATTGATTCTTAAAAAAACTATGTTCAGTTCTGATGGTTGTGTCACATGCATGTTTCTGATGCATATGTACAAAATACCAAACTAACCATTTTTTTAGTGAATGAACGACAAACTGTAACCGCTGTAGTCCGATTCCAGAACACCTTTCTGCTTAAGAATTCAACTGAGTTATTTTTAGAGATTCAAAAACACATAACCTCTCTCACACTAACCCATCTGACTAGTACATCAGTACGTAGCTATTGACTACACGCAAACGCATTTTAATAACTATAATCGAAAGAAATAGTGTTAGCTAACATTTCTTTAATTAAAGGGTTCATTGAAAATTGATCTATCGTCTCTAAAAAGACTGCTATTGTAAAGTCGTTGTAACATGTAAACACACAATGGTTTTAAATGGACCTGCACTTTTCCCAATATTTATCCTTAAAAGCACTAATAATCCGTAAGGTAAACCAAAATAAAAATTAGGAACCAGAAAGTTTTCACAGTTTTACGGAGTGGCCACACCTAACTTCCACCACACCCCAAGCTCCATTCGTTTACTCTTTTCGCCCCCGATGACCCTTTCATCAGCATAGCACACCCATGCTAGCTCCTAGCAGAACCCATTCACTAACCACACCGAGCGCAGACCTGCTCGATGACTTCGTGTATGTCGTGCTCCTACTTTCTCTGAAATCTACGCTCCCTACTTAATTACCTTATTACACCACAGCGAATTCTGAATGAGTGTGCAGGTTCATACACTATAGGTGGAATAATGAGCCTAATAATACATTTTGCTTGTTCATGGTTTTGGCAAGTTCACCTTCAAGTTATTAACACATTTTTTTTCTCGCCACAAAGTGACATCTGTAAAGTGCCACACGATCTAATACATGCCGATTTCTATCACGGAATTCCTGACCCCGATATCAGCTGAAAGCCAACAGATCTAATGTGATTCTGTCACGGATTTGCCGTCCACTAATGCTGGATCTGTCAACAAAGCCATGGCCTGTAGGATAATGGCCACATAGTTTCCAAATGCAAAATATTCAGACTTTTTCCCCCCCTCACACTTGAATGCGATAGCATTTATAACACATTCCGCAAGCCAGCAGCCCAGTAAACATCTTGACAGGGTATCAGCAAATATTATTTGCTCCATTAATAAGCAAATCAATTTCCCGGAAAGAAATATAACAAGACACCAGGGGAGCGGGAAAGGGGGGCGAAGCATGCCAAGTGTGTGATGGACATTTTGTACAAAACAACCCAATAGTCCTCGCAATGTTTTCCAGCACACTTTGTTCTGCACACTGATCTTGTCCCTGGAAGTACATAATTACAGTCTGTTAGAGCTGGCTGCCGGTTTCTAAATGATAACACGGCATTCACGCTCGTTTTCTGGGCATCACAAGACATCAGTGTGCTGAGGAACAGAGCATGGAGAAAAGCATGTGGGGAAATGCTAATTATTCTGCCACATCCGAGATGTCCATCAAAACCCCCCGCACCTAATGAAAAAAAAAACAACCAGTCAGACGAGCGCAAATCAGATGTAATGTAAAAAGGCTCATGTCTTGTTATCGGAACGTATGGAGGACATAAACATTTACTTTGGTGCAACCAATCTGGCATTTTGTTTGGAAGAAAAAGTGGCATGCAATGAATCAGGCAGCGACTACACAAGGACAGTGGCATTAAAATGGAGAAAAAGAACATGCCTCCACAGACGGAAAGACAGACAGGCATACAAACATGAAGACAGCCCCAATAATCCTCATGCTTATGCATTCGCAAATGCTCTTGAGGAAAAAAAAATCCAGGGAATATTCAGTTGCAGACAATTCTCAGGTACTTGACAAGAGATCTAAGAAAGATCCCCAAGAAGAGAATTTCGAAGGCTTCTAATATCTTTGATAGTCTAGTTATGATAATGACAAGAGGTAATGTAAAATTCATGAAGTGTACCTAGCAGATGAAGATCGTTAATAATTGTTCGGCAGGCAGGAGAAAATATGTTTCAGAAGCCATACATAAAGACACTGCTGCATTTTACGGTAATTGTTTATAGACAGTTAAGTGCAGCTAAATTACTTTCATCTGTTGGAACATGTGCAGGGGACGGCTTCAGTTTTACCTTTCCCAGCAGCTGTTTGGCAAGAATAGACTGCAAGCTTGTCATTAGTCTCTAATTACAAAGATTCTTTGTCTTGTAATTACCCTACCGATTAGACCTATTCCTTTTTTCAACAACAACAAAAAAAATATATATATAAAAAATTATCTACGGCAGACACTAAACCAACATGATGCACGAAAGCCTCTTGAGATGTTGGGTATAATACCTTCAGAGCTTATTGTGAATGTCTGCATGCCTGAAAATCAGGTTTGGTCAACCTTGTCCCATCAGGAGATAACTTCAAAAGTATCATTGACAGTTATGTGTTTGGACTTCTTCTCTGATACTTTTTTGAGCCTGTGCGTGTAGTTGTGTAGATGTCTCCGCAAAGATCTGTGGGTAATCTGTCTAAAAGAAATTACCAGCAGCATTCATCAGAATGTATAGGAGCAGCATTGGAAATGGCAGAATCTCACGTGCCGAACCTGCCTGTCAGGAAATCACGCTCAGATCAGATTAACCTATACAAGAGAGTGAATATCTGAAGCTTTCTCTCAGGTCCTGTTGGCTATCTGGAAGGCAATTACGCCCACACTCACATGTGGAGATATAATAAGGCGTACCAATCCGATTTTAAACTTACAATGGGCCGCAAAGGCAAGCAATGTTTATCAATTACATCTGATCTTTGATGGCTGAGAGACGCTGTCAGTAGTCGTTAAAATTGTTGAACAGCTATCAAAACATGGCTGAGGTCTGCTTTGGTTGACATGCACGATGTGGTAAAGATTTTACAGGGCCTGACCTGTTCACATGTTGCCCGTTCCGGCCTAAAGCATCCCGTGAACCCCCGTTGACAGGCTGATGTCTATCTACGCAGAGAGATGTCTGTGGTCGAGCCCCACACCTGTGTGCCATTTCACCACACTGATCTCAGCCTTGGCAAGCTCCAACGGACAGCTGCAATTCAAAGATCTAAGCGGCTGTTTTTCTCCCAGGCATTGTCTGGTATGGCGGGAGAAGGGGGGCTCAGTAGCAATGGGGCCAATTTGGATGATTGGTCGTCAAATCTACGATAAAATGAGTTTCCCTGTGTTCTTTAAAAGTGACCCATGCCTGCCGGAGTAGTGTAAAATTAGACACGGTGTGTTTGTGTTGTGTCAGATGTGGTGACTGGCAGAAACGGTTAATAATTGCCTACGTGCTCTGCAGTGTCAGAGCTGTCCATCACTCTTCGTTCCTCTCGTTCTTCAAGCTCTCATAATATTTTCACTGAACTGCAGAGGACAAACTACTTTCATTGACGACCTTGTCACTTTAGCGCTTCAAGTTGTAAAAATATTTTAACTCTGTGCAATACAAGAGGCTCATGTTAGGAGCCAGTTCCCAGCTTCGATTAGATGCACACAAAAGTTTTTTTTATTAAAAAAAAAAAATAATAAATTATATTATTTATATATATATAAACATTACATAATCGATATATTTAAAACCATGCAACAGTATTAAGACAACTATGTTCGTTCAGATAAATAACATACATATGAACCATAGCCTATGTATACACACACCTTCCATTAAAAGCAAGGACGCATGAAATTCATCAAAAGGACAGTAAAGACTTGCTAGTTACATAAAACATTTAGGGCTGCAAAAATGATTAATCATGATTAATTGCATCAAAAATAAAAGTTTTTGTTTAGTGTAATGTGTATTTTTATGATGTAATATATACTCACACACACACACTGCATGTATATTTTCAAGGAAAATGTGTTTATAAATATATACAAGTATAAATATATATACTATATTTTTAAAATTAACATATATGTGTATGTGGATTTAGATATAATATACACAGTACACAACATATAGTATGTAAAACAAACTTTAATTTTGAATGCGATTAATCGTTTTGCAGCCCTAAAAAAGTGCATTTCAAATAAATGCTGTTCTTTTGAACTTTTGAATCCTGAAAAAATATATATCACAATTTCCACAAAAATATTAAGCAGTACAACTACTTTCAAATCAGCATATTAGAATGATTTCTGAAGAATCATGTGATACTGACGACTGGAGAAATGGCTGCTTAAAATTGAGCTTTGCCAACACAGGAAAAAATTACATCAAAGAAACAGCAATCTGATAACCCCAAACTTGTGAACGGAAGTTTTTTCTATACACATTATCATACACATAAACAGATACAGGGTTTAGTGGAATTTCAGTATTTTGTCTCCAGCAGTTTTACAAATGAAGCAGTGCTGGGATTCTTCTTCTAATTAACTGAAGATTCATGCATAGAAAAGCACAGAGTTAGTGCTGAAAGTTGTGGCTTTTATCAAATTACGTCCCTATTAGCGCCAACTACAGTGTCATTGCCGGCAGCCCATAAACAGCGTTTTCAACTATTTGAATGCAGGCGACTATAACCTATTGTGCACCTTAATTCAGCGCAGTAATTTGTTATGTCAGTTTTGTATTAGTATGTGTTACTTTAGGGCCCCTGCCGGGTTGCTATGAAAGAACAGCATGAGGCATTAAGGGCCTTTCGCGGTCCAAATAGTGTTTCTTTCACTTCTCTGAGCGAGCAGAAACTCATTCATTATTTTAATGGTTGTCAAATTTGTTTTCCAAATGTACTAAAAGGTTATCGTTGTTACATGCGGACAAGTGGTTATATCTGAATCAATGTTAACTTTGTTACCAGGGTAATTTACTGCTCTCCCCTGACCACATTGCACAAACTTAATCTCCGTATTTTTACAAAGCACCAGGTGAGGGAGATTTATGCCCTCTAAAGGACCTCACTTTCTTGATTAAAAAAACGGTTGGGGAGGGGGGGGGGGGGGGGGGGGGGGGGGGGCGACATATCATAAAAGATCAACAAAGCATAAATTACGCTTTCCAACTGATTAATATGCCACACATGCCTCAGTAATGTATTATTAGCGTTGTGGTCTATATGATATAGGGCTCCCTATGCATTTTTCCGCTGCTTGCTATAACTGTAACAGCTAATGACTTTCAAGAGAAATTATGTGCTCCCACTGTGGGTGGCTCAATCCCTACGGACTCTACAGCACTCCATGTCAGAATCGAATACGAGGGCACGTTCATTAGCATGTATAATTGCCCACGATTGGCCGAGCTCCTCTGTGACACACCACCATGGGCACTCGCAACGGGTAGCGGGAAATGTCACAAGATTTACAGTGAAAGACTGAGGCTGCGAGAGTTAAGAGATCTCATTTTTCTCAGGCAAGTTATCTTTATTGAATAAAACGTCCTCTATTAAGATGGATTCCGCTAGCAGTCTTTTGTTTACACAATAACTGTAAAGGGAGGAAGAATTCGCACATTCTGCACAGGCAATTTATTATTAATAAGCACATCAGTGAGCAAGAGATGACCCAGGGACCAAAACAGTAATGGAAGGAGCATTTATCAAACATACACAAATAACGCACAACACAAGATACACTGCTTCCAATATTAGCAAACAAAAGATAAATGTGTCAGACCGCATAAGGGCTTCTTTTGATATATAACGGCACCTCTGCTGCGTGACCCCGCCATCCATCCTTCGACGGGAAAACTATTGAAGTGTTCCGTCAAAGCAGTCATCAGCATAATCTAAAGATTATGCATTCTGCTAACGGGTTTGTTATGCCACCTAAAAAATTAGCAGGCATTATTAGCCGACGACGTCTATCGCATACCTGTCTGATAAAAGGCACCAACGCGGTACCATGATCAAGAACATCCTGTTCCACGATGAGCCAAACCTTCTCATTATCAGTACGTCCGGACGTTCGTGTTCATTGATCTCCTAATTAACGAGCCTAACGGGGAGAGGTATTCCTACACGTAGGGGTGAGGATAACGAAACATCTCTGATATCGTCTCTCCTGGGGCTGACGTTCTCTCAGAGCGGAGAGGACAGATGGGATTGACAGCCTTATTAGGGATCAGCACACCGGACCCTCCATCCCAGACTCGATATTGGATTTCTAGCGGTCCATATCAGCGCAGACACATGTAGATGTAGTAGCTGCATCTATGGGCAGAAATGAAATCAATACCACCAGCTTCTCAACAAGCTTTACTACATTACAGCAGCTGGGGCTACAGGACCATCTGGCCGGCTCTCAAGAGCACCACAGACCAGTGTACATCTCTGTCAGGGAAGTCACTCTTATTTGGTTAACACTAATCAACTGCAATTCCTCTTGCAGAGAGCCTTAACTTGATTTTTTTTTCTTTCAAGGCGACGGGAACATCTGTCCTGCCCGACGAACTGGGAAGAGCATCGAGGTTCTGGATGAACTGGTGTGGACTGATTGGTTATGACAGATGATATCTAATGCGAGAAGAAGAGTTATTTCATTTCGTGTCCAAACCCAGACTCTCCCTAAAAGCCATGGGGATAGATTAGCCGTTTTTTTCTCTTTCTGAAGAAAACTTTAAATAAGATTAGTTTTTTTTAAATGTGCCATTCAATAAAGTTTGAATAATTAATTTCCCATTTCCCAGACCTTTTCAAGATCCTGCCTTCAAACAATGCGCTGCATCCATCTGGATGATGTTAACACTCCGACTGCACGTAACTACCAACCACAGCAACGCAAGACATCCAGTGCTTCTGAACACAGAGAGAGAGAGAGAGAGAGAGAGAGAGAGAGAGAGAGAAGAGAGAAGAGAGAAGAGAAGAGAAGAGGAAAAGATAACAGAGCAAGAAAAACTCTGTTCCGCCAACAATAACATTAACATCTGACATGCAAAGCGTCTAAAAAACAGCACCTTATCGTAGAAACTAGAGATGACCTTTGAAGTGTTTGTGTGAAAGGATCATATTAAAGCTTCAAAGATCCCTTTTAGATTCCCACCAAAGAAATAACCCCTGACACGCCAACAAACAAACAAAGGCGAAAACATTTCAATAGCGCAACTCGGCGAAGTCTGAAAGCAAAGTAAGTTTCAGGTTGTTTTCCGTTTCATCCGATGGCACCGAGCTTGGAGGGGAGCAGGGAGGCATCTATTATTTGGGGGCTGATTAAAGCATCATGACTGGTGTCCGTTCTGTTTTCTAGGGGAGGACTTGACAGCGCGCAGCTCTCCGCCTGGTGCCTCTACATCGTGTTAGGTGATTTACAACTGACTCGCTCGGTTTATGTAGTGCCGTATTTTCATTTCTTCCCCGCTGAGTACAGGGTTTAGAACTCCTGAAGAAATATTATGCTTTGCTGACAAAATACAGTGACAGCCGTCTCCAGCTAGAAAAAAAGTGTGCCACGGTGTTAAACACTATGAAAGCGGGAAGACAAGTCAGGGTTGGAGGTATCTGTAGCAGCCCACTGCCGTTTGATCTGAACCAGCACTGATTGAGCAGAATGATGTTTATAGCTGACTTTAAAACCAACTTTCAATTTAAAAAAATGACGCAAGGAAGAGGAAAGGTCTGTAAAACAGACGGTGAAATTTATTGAAAAGCTTTTATGAGGGTCTCGCCAAAGAAACATGTGGCAGACAAATGAATTGTTTGTTTCAATGGCTTTGCCCCCAGATGCGCAGGTAAATCAATGCGTGGGACATTTTCATTAACCTCCGGTTTGAGCTGTACTGTTTGATGAAGACTTTGCAGGTGAACGACTTGATTTAGAGCGTGGATAATAAAAGTATACCGTGCTTTTCCACACATTTAGTACCCCTTAAAGGAACAGTTCACCAAAAAATGAAATTCTGTCATTTACTCACCCTTGTGTCATTCCAAACCTGCATGACTTACTTACTTTTCTGTGGAACACAAAAGAAGATTTTATGAAGAACAGTGGGGTTCAAACAACTCTGGTCCCAATTGACAAACAGACCATTTTTCAAAATACCTTCTTTTGTGAAGTCAGTTTGGAACAACATAACAGAAAGTAAGCAAATAAAGACAAGTTTTATTTTCTGCTGAACTAACCCATTAAAATACTGCAAGCACCAGCATGTTGTTGCATTAAAATTACCACTGTCTTCCAAATTATTTGCTGGTATAATTCTCATGTTCTTTAGCGTAAGCGTGCTTGTCTTTGTGTGGGAGCGTGACCTCTTGCAAAATGGGAGGAGTTATGGCACAAACCTAATGAAGCGACAGCGCTTTCCACCATAAGAAATGGATGGGCATTCTGTAGGCTGTAATTACCCCTAGTTACGTGAACAGTGTTTGTTTGTATTTGGGTTGCCATGGTAAGACAAACAGAAGTTAATTTGGATTCGTCACTACAAAAGCTTCCACCCCCTGCATCTGAGGAGCACTATAAATAAAGATTGTCATTGTAACCTAATCAAATTATGTGAAATATTTTGGTCGGGCTGTCAGTGTCTGAGTGCTCTCGGAAGACGACACGCACAAATCCCCAGAGGTCTTCTCATCTCGCTTCAGGAGCTGCCAGGTTGCTTTGCTTCCTCCTGTACGCAGACGTATTAAGCATAAATGGCACTCGCATGATTTCAATGAGCACGAGACGAGACCGGTCTTTCAGCACATTAGCTTTTGTTCTGAAAAACACAAAGTAAAAGCTAGAGCTGGGAGAAGAAAAGAAAGATAGAAGGCAAAAAAACTGATAATAATAATAGAGGACTGTGGCAGCACTTGAGAAAATGGAATTCCACTGGCCCCAAACAGGCTATAAGTGGCGATGCCAGCAGTAATTGGCCCGAATTAGACGCAAACCTGATGTGACACGCCGAATGGGGACCCGCGACAGGGCAGATAAAGTCATTCTGAGGGGAATTAGTATGATATCACAATGGGTTCATAAAGATGTCCAAGTTTTGTCAGTAATAACTGCAAGCTTTGATACAGTCTTCTCTCATGGCCAATAAGCTTTGTAATATTCACCAATCATAGTCCATAAAGCTGCCATTATGGGAAGCTCTCTCGGACTTCCCAGTGAAATGTATTGATGCCGTTTTATCCAATCTGGCCCTTCGATAGATGGAGTCTGTGCTCTTATTAAAACCTTTCAATTCTACAAGTTTCAAGTGGAGCAAATTTATATAAATTTAATAACTGACTTTCTGGCTTTGGATGTTTACAGAAATAGGAGGAGACTGTATTCATATCTACAATTTATTAATTATAAATGTTTTTTTTGTTCAATATATTTTTGTATGTTGTCTTTTATATTTTTGCCATTTTAACCATTTTATGGTTGAAATTTGGCTGAAATGCCTATAATTGAATGTTTAATGGCAGGTCCATTGTAACAACTCACACCATAAGTAGTTTTTTATATATTTTACACATCATATATAATGTAAACATTATATAATGTTTTAGATTTATATTTTATATAGATTTGTTTAACCCATAAATGTGTTTTTGCCCAATAAATACATAAAAACGTATCTGCAAAATGTAAACAGAAAAACATAGCAAATTATTTATTATTATCATCATTAATTATAGAAAATGTTAATACATTAATAAATCATATTAATTCCCCTCAGAATAATGCAAAGTATAATGCAAATGTATGTATGCATGCATGTAATTATATATATATATATCACACACACACACACATACACCCTTTTATGTGTGTACATACCCACATTTTAGACAGACAGACAGAATGTGACAGACAGACAGACAGACAGACAGACAGCTTAATACGATAGATAGATAGATAGATAGATAGATAGATAGATAGATAGATAGATCCTACAACCTAAACGTTTCAACAGGCTGTTGACAATAATCAATGAATACTAATATACTGAAAAGGGCTGTATCATCGTGCTTCTATGTGATTTCATTCACACTGATAGGTCTAATAAGAGCTATGATCTGTTATGCACTGCCAAGCAGCAACAAAAACAGAGCGCTGGGTGAGAGTGCTCAGAAACACACATAGCCCAGCTGGACAAAGCAAATCCAAACAAACCTCTTGGCTTTGGCACTCGTCACAGCGAGCCGCCAGCACAGCAATCAGCCCCCGCTGCACCGCCACTGCCCTGTGTCCTCTTAACTCTGCTTCCTCAGTGATTTTTCATCTGCCTCGTTGGACCGTTTTATTCATTGTTTCCCAGATGTAGTGATTGATGTTCTACTCTCTTAATCTGTGTGAATGATAAGAGCCGGGGTGCAGAGACAGAGCGTGCGTGACACGTGCCGTGCAGCCGGGGCCGGTGTTGACTGCTCGCTCCCTCAGACTCATTTACATTTCAATCTCAGCCTCATGAATGCAAAGACTCCGGCCCAAAATTAATAATGCCACAAGTTGGAGGTGGGCACCACCAGGAGAGTGACAGAGAGCGCGATCGAGAGAGAGGGAGAAAATGAAGGGACTTCTTTTGTTCTTTACCAAAAGTGCCCCTTTCTTTTTATTTCCCCTCTCTATCTTTTCTTCAAGTCTCCAATGAATGGCATTACAGACAAAGGCATATCTGGAGTGACACAAATTTATTTCGGTTGCACCGCCATAGTATATTGTCATAGAACCAGGGGCGATTTGTCTGGGGACAATTTAGTTTCCATAAAGGATTTAAATGGTTTCTGTGGAGATAGTAGGGAGAAATTTAATTTGTTTCTCATTTACTACAGCAGGTATGAAAAGGAGAAAAATTGGATGGCTGATGGGCTAAAAATTGGTCCTGTCCCTCTGCTGTATCCCCTAAAGGATTGAAACCTTGCATCATATAGATTGAGTTCGACCCCCCCGCTGCCACCACACGTCCTCCGCCCCCAACCCAAGCTGCCACACATCACCCCCCTCCTCCCCTCCCACCACCCCGCCTCAAGCCCTCTCCGAGTGGTAACCTTAAACCAACTTAAAAAGTAACCTTTGGGGTGGCTGCCAATCACTCCAAAAACAACGTTTCCATCGATCTGCCTGTCCCTGTGATTTATGGCTTCATTTTACAGTAATTGAGAATTAGAGGGAAGATTAGCAAGCCTCAACACTTCGCCTTGATATGCTCTCTGAGCGCTGTAATTTGTCACGTTGGGATGTCGGACACTCTCTTACTCACAAAGGGGGGTTCCCTGCTAATTGAATTTCCCGATAAGCCTGGAATTAATTTGACACCGGTGAAATCTGAATACAGCCCTCGTGCCTCCCCTTCGTGATGGGCTGGAGCCCTGTCGTGCGCATGTACGTACGGGCAAACACTATTGATCCAAATCACTTTGAGTTGAAGCCAACTGAAGTATGGAATCGCTAAATCTTATTTACACTCATATTGGAGGAGTTCATCCGCAGCTATCCCGAGCAGATAAAGAATATTATCTTTCATTTCGTTTGACTCCGCCAAGATGAATTTTTGGCTATTTCCTTCTGAGGGCAAACAAAGCAAATGCCTGGAGTCAACAGTCACGATTGAATTACCTGCCAACTTTAGAGGTCTATTGTCTGGGTAATTTGTCGTCTAAGTGGCAAAATGAAAGCACTCTCCACCGCTTTCTGAGCGCCCGCTGTGATGCCATTCATAGCTGGAGAGTCGATTCGAAATCTGTTGACGTTACACTTTCTACAAAACAGCCCTGTATTCATTTACTTTTTCCTGAGATGAACATTATACATGCATGACATGCAAACAACAGCTCTTTTTGGATGATTAGCTCTTTGCCTGTTCAAAAAATGCCAAATGTATCAACATGTACAGTGATGATCGTTTATATTTCCTATATTTTATATAGGTGTTTTATGAAACCCTGGATACATTTTTCCAGGATTCTTTGATGAATAGAACAACATTTGCTTGAAACAGAAATCTTGTGTGACATTTAACTATTTCTTGACCCCAAATAATGCATTGTAAACATTTTGACAATTAGCTTTGCATTTGTTTAAAAAAAAATTGCAAATGTCCCTGATGTGTACAGTAATGACCGTTACACACATGCTAAAAATGCAAACGACATCTTTGTTTTGGTGATTAGCAATGTGTTCTTTACATAAAAGTCATGCTATCTGCGCCAAATATACTGTACGTAAAGTGAAATTATGTACATTACGTTTGAACTTCTGATACTTTCCTCACAAACAACAGCAATAAAAGGAACATGATTTCATCTCGGTTGAGCACCATTGGGCATAAGCGCTATTTTCAGTGGGCTGTGTTAGCGCTGGAGCTCTTTAGCAGGCTAAGAGATGCATTTATCTGCTTAATGAACTTTTGGCTCTAACTTAATCCCACTAATGCCTGTGTGAGTCAATTAGCAGCAGTGCATGTGCTGCGCTATTTATGAACCGAAGCGGAGCCTTGTTCTGCTCATCACAGCGCTGTTCTACAAGAACCTCTGCGCTAATCTCCGCACCGCTGCCTCTGTGTAAACATGAGGCTCTCTTACAGCCAGACAAGGCTCTGACATTATCAGATACACAGTGTCATTGAGCCCTCAACAAGTCCTTAGTGTGTCACATAGACAAATATAGCAGAGTAAAAGAGCATCGTGCCTTCCCTTTGTCCCAGCGGCGGCACTTTGCTTTGAGAAAACCACTGAAAATTAAAATGAATGAATAAATAAAATTGATTAATTAAGTAAATGGCTCAATGGTGTTTAAATGGTGATCACAATAGGGAAAACAGTTGGGAATCAAAGATATACTGGAAATTAATGGCATGGAAATAATTAGCTGCAAAATAAATACAATGAACAAAAATGTATATATAATTTTTCTTGAAGGTTTAATGTATGTTGACAAAAATACAGTACGACCAGTGTCAAATTCGTGAACAAACGACACTCAAGAGCCTGTTCTTTTAATGACTCAGTCAAAATGGTTCATCTAAAGGTTTCTCACTCACTCACTGAATCAATCGTTACACGTTATCAGATGACTTATTATTTTCAGCCATACTGGCCATCTAAAAAATAGCAGCTGCTTTTGCATATATTATAAAAGAAGTTTATATTCACCGAGGCTGTGTTTATTTGACCAAAAATACAGTAAAAAATTTTTCTAGTATATTAAAAATGTAATTTATTTCTGTGACGTCAAAGCTGAATTTTCAGCAGTCATCACTTCAATCTTCAGTGTCACATGATCATTTAGAAATCATTCGAATATGCTGATTTGGTGCTCAAAAACATTTCTAATTATGATCAACGTTAAAAAGAGCTGTGTTGCTTATATTTTTTGTGGAAATAGTTGTGTGTGTATATATACAGTACATGCAAAATCAGATCCAGAAACATTAATTTCCCCACGATTCCCATCCACACTCATGTTGTAATCACACCAGAGTAAATCAGAACATAATAAACAACATCTCCTGCAAGGTCTTGTTGAAGATGCTGGCACAGTATAATTGCACTTGACGTGGTCTTTTAACCTGTTCAAAATGAGATGGGCAAGACATGTGTCTGAACACCCAACAGGTTCCAGAGGTGCATGTATCTGTCGAAGCCCTCATTTCCCATTCAGAGCAAGGTGCTCAGCCTGGGCCGTGGTGGGGCCTGGAGAGAGAGAGAGAGGGAGCGAGGGAGAGATGAAGGATGGAACGAACGGGGGAAGGAGAGGAGGGGGATAACTGAGAGGCTGATAGAGACAGGCTGACAGGCTCGAATGGCCCATCAATAGATCCAACACGCTGGTAATTTGGAGCACATTTAACATACATCAGTTGAGTGGGTGCAGGCTGTATGTGTCTTGTCGGGGACTCAGAGTAAATAACAGTTAAATCTGGTGTCACTGCTGACCTCTATGACCTCGGGAGCAGATGTGGCTCCCTGCACAGATGGGAGAGCAACAGCATGCCGGGTGAACAGGACATAGACCATTGCATTTAACAACTTGAGGACATCATTACCACCTCACACACTCTCTCTTTCTCAATCTTCCTCATACACACACACACATACTTAGATACCTCAATGTTCCACGTCAGTGGTTATCAACTGGTTTAGCTTCAGGACTGAGATTTTACACTGGACATCAAATGACACTATCAAAACGGTTTATCAAAAAAATACTTCAAAAATTTAACATTAATATTATTTACATTAATCAATATTTACAATAAGCTTTTAATATGACCATGAACTGCATATACTAAAAAAATATGAAACTGATGCACATATTTGAGTCAGCAATCAAAAAAGGATATGAAAAGTATTTATTTAAAAGCTTATGAATCTATTTATTTTGGTAATAAAACTGCATGATTTTACATTTAGTTGCATTCTGTTAATTGCATTAATTAGCACTGTTTTCTTACCAATCAAAACTGACCTGCGACCTAACAGCTGAAAACTGTTCTATGAAACACTTACACTACTGTTCAAAAGTTTTGCCAGTAAAAATTATTTTTTGAAAGAGATTAATACGGTTATTCCGCAAGGATGCTGTAAATGTATAAAAGTCAAAGTAAAGACATTCATAATATAACAAAAAATGCATATTTCAAATAAATGCTGTTGTTTTGAACTTCCTATTCCTCAAAGAATCACGAAAAAAAATGTATTGGTTTCCACAAAAATATTAAGCAGTGGAACTGTTTTTTAGTGTGATGATAAAATTCAGCTTTGCCATGACATGAATAAATAATATGTTTAAAAATATATTAAAATAGAAAACAAATATATTTTAAATCGCAATAATATTTCACAAGATTACTGTATTTTTTATTCAATAAATGCAACCTTGGTGAGCATAAGAGATTGCTTTTAAAAACTTTAAACAATTACAGAACTTTTGATGTACTTTTGTGTATTGTACACTTGCATACACATACACTTAATTTCCAGTGATATCGTCAACTTGATTGCACAGTTACTTTTTGAACTGAACTGAGCTGGACAATAACATCACTGAATCACTGATGAACTGACTTTAACTGAAATTGAGTGTTTACTGTTGTCCTTTTGTAATATTACACACTATTTTTCCTATTTAATACTGTAAAGCTGCTTTGACATAATCTGTATTGTTAAAGCGCTATATAAATAAAGGTGACATGACATAACATTAAGTCATGCCACGTTTTTCCCAAACATTTTAATTTTAAAACTTTTTTTTTTGTTTTGGTGATTAGCAATGTGTTCTTTACATAAAAGTCATGCTAACCATGCCAAATATACTGTACGTAAAGTGAAATTATGTACATTCTAAATAAGAATGTTAGTTGCCTGGCTAAATCAGAGTAGAAAAAAAAAATACTAAGCGGTAAAACACCGCAAAATTCTTTCAACAAATGTAAGCATCAAAAATATCCATTTCATTCTTTCATCGGAAATTTCCCATTTTCCTTTGGTAAAAAGACCGGACCGGGGAAACGCCCGGAGTCTGCCTCGGTGACACATCCAGAAGAAAGCTGAGCTAAACTACATGTCATGGAAAGGGAAAACAAATGATCTGTGTGCTTTGAAAACTCAGCATAGCACCACAGGGCAAGTCACTGAGCATCCCCGTGCACAAGACAGGCTGGGTACATATATGAAGCACAGCACCTGAGGCTAACCAGTTACTATGCCACTCACTCACCTCTACAAAGGACTCAAGCACACCAGAAGCTCTCATGTGTCATGTCACATTTAGATATGGAGTATACGGTAAAGACTTCGTCAAGTTGCTTTTAAAGGGCATGGAACAGGTTGCATTTTACCCCAAAACAGGTCCGTAAACGGGTAACTGTAAACGGGTCCACTTTGTTTAGATGCAATGGGGGGTTTGAATCAAACAAATAATCGTTATGAACATTTCTTCATTTTATTAACAAGGCTAAATCATGGAAAACCAGATGCCCCTTTTATCTTTATTTCCAAGGCTTATTTTCGCCACAAGACCTGATCATTTCAGTGATGGACTTTTAGTTGGAGTTTTAATTTAGCCAAAAAAAAAACAAGAAAATAAAGTGATAATAGAAGTGAAAATAAAGTTTAGGTAATTAAATAGGGTAAACTAAACCAGTCGTATTAAAGTTTTTAAGCAACAACTATTTCAGCCAAACAATTTACATTTTGCAATTCAATCTTGTCCATGTTATGTGCATGAAATACACGCTGAAACAGTCATAACACACCAACGGAAACCAAGTCAGAAACCCTGCAATCCAAAAGCAAGGATTGGTACTCATTTCATATACAAAAAGGTTAGCCAATCAAAGCCATGCTAATTGAAATATAAATAAGTCTTATCGCTACATTACTGTTTTATTCTAACGATCACAGAAAGCATGCATATAGAAGCTAAATTACGATTTTTTGGGGGGTTCAAGAAACTAGCATTATAAAAAGGCCCTTTAAAAAGTTTGAACAATCCTGAAAATGGCTCACTTCTCAATTTCACTCGAGGAAGAGTGTTTATCATCTCCTTCAGTACATTTGGCCAGACAAACCAAGAGATGTTCGTCTCAGTGATCTTTTCCTCAAACTATTGAACTCCTTTTGCAGGCCTCTTGCCCTTAACTCAATTAAAGCAAATTAGACACACTGGATTCTGCATAACCTAACTGTATTACATTGATATAATTTAGCCTCAGTTCCTTGCTTTAAGTGTGTGTGGCTCCCTAATAAAAATCGTCAGTTAAAATGAATATACAGCTTGTGTAATTAAATTTAATTGGATCTTGTCACTTTTAATCAGTATCGTTTTTGGATCCTTGTTGAGTGTTGCTGCTCTAATGCTGCCCCTGGTTTGTTCATTGCAAGCTGTGCTCTCAACCCATCTGAAACTAAACGCATCTAGACCTGATTTGAGCTCAAAGCCTTTGAACCTTGAATGCAAGCACAAGGAATCAGGCTAATTTAGTGCTGGTTTATTTATTTAGAAATGCTGCGCAAGAGATTTTTTCCCCTCTGACTGCAGAAAAAGTTCTGTTAGTATTCATTAGGCCTTCATTCTCGGACCGGTCTCTGTGATTCATGTATCGTATTGATCTGATCGTAGGTTAATTATGAACCAGAAACATTACAAATATGGATGCTGAGAGTGAATACTGCACTTTGATATTAAAGACACAAAACAAATTTGACTATTTTACTAATGAGTTATAACATTTAGCCAAAAACTGAACCAGCAAAAATCTTTGCTTGCAGAATGCTCCCAATTGCCACTCAACAGCATTATGAAATGTGAAAAATCCGGCTGGCATGTTAAAAAAATAAATAAACAAACACCAGGTGGATGAGCTTTGTTAGTTTGAATCTGACCTGCGGCAACTTTCCTTAAAGTCTACATGTAATGAAAATCTATTTCCTAAATGCATGTTATTAATATCATAGAAAATGTTTCATCTATGTATATGTTTAACGTTTTTGGTAAAATGATAGTCTTCTCTTTGGTGACATATGCCAGACCCATCCAATCATTTAGGTCACTTAAACCCCGCCCTTTTCATACACTAAAAAATGCTGGGTTAAATACAACCCAGTGCTGGGTAAAATATGGACAAACCCAGAGATTGCGTTGCTTTGACCCAGCAGGTTGGGTTAAACATTTAACCCAACTGTTGGTTGAAAACAACCCAATCGCTGGGTTTGTCCATATTTTACCCAGTGCTGGGCTGTATTTAACCCAGCATTTTTAAAGCGTGCATTCAGATCTGCCACTATCCAATCAGTAACCAAAGGTTAGAACCAAGCCTTCGCCCTACATTTTCTTTTTCGCAAAATCATAATTGTGTAAATAAAAATTCATAATAAACCCAACAATTGTGTGCATTTTTTTGCTCATTGAAGTTTTTAGACCATTAGATACGCAACATGCTAACATCAGACCTTATTAAAAATCAATTGAGAATGCAATTCCCAGGGTGCTGATTAGACCACAGGCCACTCGCTAGATTTGAAAACAGAGCTCATTTTTAACTGCTTGTTTACAAAGAAAAACAGCTAAATTGCATGGCTAGGAAAAGTGGCAGCACAGATGGCTGTGGTGCCACAGCTTATCGGCACATTGAATTGAACGTGCAGCCCATTACCTTGAGCGCAGGGAAATCTTTATTCACCATATCCAGGGCTGCTAAAGTACATTCCCCTTCAATCCATTAAAGTCTTCCATTCCCGTCTCCTCATCACGCCGGGCGCTTAATTTGACAATGACAAAGAGCTACTTGCTGATTTTAAATTTCATAATTTTAATCTGTCAAGTCTGACATTTAATTAGTGGCTTCCTAACCTGTGTCTGCCTCGCTTGTGAAGGGCACCGTTGTTCCCCCGCACCACACAATCTCGCCTGCGCGAGTGGATTAATATATATGTACATTACCAGCTGCTACAAAGACAATACACAGAAAGGGGGCTATTAGTTCTTAATCTAGACAGATGAGGTTAATAATACTTTTAAAGAGCGGCTCCATTAAGGACTGACTGATTAAGACCTGTGCTGGCTCCTTTATGAGCTGCTGATTGGGACCTGGGCTGAAGCTTTTTGTTCTGTGCCTGGCTGTTTCAAGCAAATCCTTTTTTCTGTTAGCAGTGACAATAAGCCCTGACCTAATGAGAATCCGGACAGGCCCCTCTGGGCTTATCTGTGAAACTGCCCACTACCAACAGCAGTGGCACAAAAGTGATTTGAATACATCTTAAAGGAACAGTTCATCCAAAATTAAAAACTCTGTCTTTATTTATTGTTCCAAAAATATTACTTCAGTGGAACAAAGGAAAACCCATACAACTTGTAAAATATATTCTTCTAAGATGTCTGAAGCAATATGGTAGTTTTGTTTAAGGAACAGGATAATTTTACATTCCAGGGAGCTGAGGTTAAAGGGATAGTTCACCCAAAAATTTTAATTCTGTTATTAATAACTCACCCTAATGTCGTTACCCATAAGACCTTCGTTCATCTTCGGAACAGATATTTTGATACAATATGTGAGTTTTCAGCAACACAAATATCAACGTTCACTGCCCAGAAAGGTAGTAAGGACATCATTAAAATAGTCCATGTGACATCAGTGGTTCAACCTGAATTTATGATGCTACAAAGAAAACGTTTTGTGCGAAAGAAAAAAGTAATGACTTAATGTAACAATTTCTTCTCTTCTGTGTCAGTCTTCAATGCATGTTCACGAGAGTACCACGATCAGTGCGTATGGTGCTGCTGACGCAGGAGCTGACTTTGAACCCGGATGTACTGCACCATGTTTGCAAGCAGGGGAATGCACACACGCGTCATGGTACTGTCGTGAACGTGCATTGAAGACTGAAACTGAAGAGAAGGAATTGTTGATTTGTGTTCCAAAGAAGAGCAAAGATTTTATGGGTTTGGAATGACATGATGGTGAGTAATTAATGACAGAATTTTCATTTTTGGGTGAACTATCCCTTTAAGAACCGGACCAAAGAAACTATGAGGAAAACTGATCATGAAAAAATACCTGACTCAAAAGAATGATTCATTCAGGAATCTACTTCTACTAATCTAATGAACATGTCTAGGGTTTCGGTGAATAACAGCTTCAGACAACTCATGGAATATAGTCAGCGAGGTGAATGCATGTCCTTACTCACCACTGAGGTCCCCGAGGTCGAGGCCACTGCATTTTTTTCTGGATGTATATAATAAAAGTTGTGAAATAGTTGCATAATATTAAACCTACTTTATTTCTGCAAGGATATTGCACAACTGCAAGCTGAATCAGTGGCCTAATAGCGCTGGTCAAGAGATGACCAATTAAATCAAAGCAGGTGGGCTGTAGGTGACAGTCAAAGTTTAAGATAAAATGCAAGTAGCTAAATGAAACATTTGATATTTGACAGCTGGCAAAAAACTGTTAAATGACTGATCAGGTTTGCAAACTAATAGACATTTGTCCAATGTCACTATCTGAACTGAGAGTACATAATTCACATGATTCATGAAATGGAACTTGTAACCGTCAATGTGATTATTGTCCCATTGTAGTTTGAATGCTTTAAGCACACATTCACATTAACTGTATAGAAAAGAGCAACTAGTACAATTCTTTTCCTTGATTTTTTTAATTGAAGAAAAAAGTAATACAGGTTTGAAATGGCATAAGGGAGTAAATAATGACAGAATTTCTATTTTTGGGTGAAACATCCTTTAGAAACAGGAACGCTGACATGGCAAGGAGTGCAATCGCGGAATGGATCATATTTTACATGGTTGCTGCTGTCATATATCTAAATGTGAAATGTATCCCATTTGCTGCCACCACTCACTTAAGTAAAAGGTTCTAGCTTGCTTTTACCCTCCAGTATCTTTCTCTCCGAGCTGGTAGCAGGGGCAGTTCTCTCTCCTCTTCCGTCTCAGGCAGCCTGAAAGGTGTTATTGATTTACAAATCAATAAGTAATGAGACAGGATGGGGGGCACATGGACGGGAGACAGACAGGTTTGAGGGGAGTGTCAAGTGTGCTTGCGGGACAGGTATGTATCTGTGCCTGTGGGCAGCCTATTAATGAGTGCCCAAGTGCTACCCTCTGCTCTCAGCCAAAAGGCATCATGGTGCAACAGACCATGTTGCTCTGGGAAAAAAAAAATGTTTTCATTGTTTTATCACTTTCAGGTGCAATTATATTAACTGTACAAATCAAATGTGCCAAAACATTCAATAACAAGATCCAGGTTATTAGAGGGTGCAAAACGTTTATGATTTAATGATTTATGCGAGTTATCCACAATTGTATTATTCAAATGACCACAATCACTCTGGCTGTAGAAAACCCGGAAATCCACTGCTGAAATCCACTCATACTGTACCCTTGAACACAGTACAATCAGACTTAAATCACATATTAAAAAGGTCATATTACATCCACAGGTATTTTAATTACTTCTTAAATTCTCAAATCCCATCCTTCACTTTGCACTGATCTTGAGTCATTTGCACTCAATTTCCACAAATAAAATAAGAGATATTCATTGAAAACATCACTTTTCCTCTCTCAAAAAGGATTGTGGCCCACTAGTGGTTGAATGTGTATTTCTAAAAGATGAAATAAAGCTACAGGTCATCAGACAGACAATGCAAGTGAAATCTTGTTAACATGTCAACAACACACTGACAATTTCTGTTCAACTGCCTTTGAAAATGCTTAATAATTAATAGTTTGCTCAAGTCACAACATCAACCATAAAATAACTGAAAATATTTGGCAAATCGTGAATATGACCATAAGGTATATACAACCATACAGGCCTATCCAACTACTGTAATTCAACAACTGATCTGGTGAAAACTGTATTACAAACTATTTTTTAGGGCTGTCCTCGACTAAAGATTTTTATGGTCGACTAGTAGTCGTTCATTTTAAGCATTAGTTGACTATTACTCACACGTTTATTAAAGGGGTCATATGATGTTTTTTTAAAGATCATTATTTTGTGTATTTGGTGTAACAGAATATGTTGACATGCTTTAATGTAAAAAAAAAACACATTATTTTTCAAATATTGTACATTATTGTAGGTCCTATATGCTCCGCCTCTCTCAAACGCTTCGTTTTCCCTCCTTCTGACAAGCGCAGTCTGCTCTGATTGGCCAGCTGACCAGTGCATTGTGATTGGCCGAACACAACAAGCACGCGTCGGAAAAATTTGTTTTAGGCTATACGCCCCTTACCATAAGCAATCTTCATCTTTCAAAATAAATGTAAAGACAGTAAATAATGTCATTAGTTTTACCATCAGTTCAAGCCCGAAAGTGATGATGCAGTACACAGTGATGATGCAGTACACAAGCCGCAGTTAAGACAACGGTTACTGAAACCATGCCTTCTTTCTTTGCTTGAACATTTGGGTGGTGTTATGCAAATATTCCCACATAGTGAACTAGATATGTGGGGGCGTGTTAGAACGAAGCCGTTTTAGGGGGGGTGTGGCAGAAGTCTTAACTTTGATAAAGAATATCAAATATATTGGTTTTGAGACTTTAGTCTTTGCAAATTTAGGGATATTATCTATTCACGAACAGCTTGTAACACTCCAAAGAGGAAGGAAAATTTGAAATAGCATCATATGACCCCTTTAATAAACCATATAAATCATAATAATAAGCCTTTAATTGCACAAAGCGCTCAAGTGCACGCAAAAAAAAAGCTTGCCACAGCACACCGGCAGAAGTAATAATTATGAATGTGTCAAGGAAAAACAGTAAGGAGACTGCATTAACATTTAAAAAAAATATTAATAACTAGCCAAGGCGTTCTTTGTTTTTCAGTTTAAAGGGTTCATATGATGCTATTTCAATTTTTCTTTTCTCTTTGGATTGTTACAAGCTCTTTGTGCATAAAGAAGATCTGTAAGTTGCAAAGACTAAAGTCTCAATCAAAGCGATATTATTATAAGTGTAAAACGCGTAAAAAGACAGTATAAGTCATTATAATCCATAATTATGTCCAACAAATGCAACAAATGCCTCGTTTATAATAGGTTTTATTGCCGGGGGACGGCATCACAGTATGGTAGGGGCATAACATTTCCATCACACGCTTGACGTATTCGGCCAATCACAATGTACTGGATAGCTGGCCAATCAGCGTACCACCTCGCTTTTCAGACCGATGAGCTTTGTAAAATCGACGATTTCAGAAGGCAGGGCATAGAGGAGAAACAAAAATGTACACTATGTGGAAAATAATGTTTTTTTTTTAACCTTAAACTGCATAAACACATTTTATTACACCAAATACACTAAATAATGTTCTTTTTAGCAACATCATACTTTTTTACCTTTAAGAGAAGTCGTCGGAAACACTGACTCATCATCTCCACAGTGATGCGCCTGTATGCATGTTTCATACGAATTACATAATTTGAGAATATTTGTTTTCTATTTGAATTGGTTCATTTAAAAGTAGAGATTTCACTCATTATAGATATATTTTTTTTATGTCTGTAAAGCAAACATACACTTGAGTTTTGCGCTCAAGTTCACAGAGACAGAGATGGCAGAAAGCGCATCCTGTTTGCTTTAATTCTTTTACAGAAGCGCATCATTTCGTTGTTATACTGTGTGCACACAAATAAAAGTAGTCTTTACAGATTCGAAAGATGCATTACTCCTATCTGTATGAGCAAAAATTAGGTAGTATTTTGAGCAAATGAGTGCACTAGCGCCTCCATCTGTCCTTCAGTGAGCGCTATTGTTCAGCTTCCACACTCCGCACAGACACTTCAATAGCGCACATTTCTCTAACATTAAACGGCCATGTAAAGTTGCTACTACATACATATTTTAGATGATAAGCCATATTTGAGGTCGATAAATGATAGGCGAGCATTTGGATGTCCTGCCCGATGTACTGTATTACCATAAAGACCAGCCATTAACGATCTGTCTGTAACGGACTGCATGACCTCACCACTTCATGTGGATTTTTTTTTTCTGCGACTAAGTGACTAATAAAATTTTGGTCGACCAAGCCTCTTCTCGTTAACTAACGGTTAGTCAACTATTAGGGAGCAGCCCTACTATTTTTAATTATTATTTTCTCATTTTAATGGCCACAACCAACGTTTAGCTATTTCCCATATAATGCACATTTGTAATTATTATGAATTTTAATGACCTAAAACAACCCTGTTTATTTTTAGTGCATGATGCAGCATACTGTAGCAGAAATAAAATAATTTTATTGAATTTTCTCAGTTTTAATACAAATTGTCACACTGATTGCATTCAAGAAGTTCAAACCCTGAACCAGGTTACTAAAGTTATTGTATGAAAATTTCATTAATTTGTGGCAAATACAAGTTTCCCAAAAACTACAAAATAATATTTAGCTACAAATACAAATCTACAATTTATATATTCAGCTTAATATTGGTTAAATCTGCAATCCTATTACCCATTCTGGCATAATGTTTTTTTTTTTGGCTAGTTTGATTTTTATGCGTATTTATTTATTTATTTTATTGCTGGGGGGGGAAAAAATCATACAAATCAGGGTTTTAAACTACATTTAAATATGTTGTGAAAAATTGGTAATGGGGTTGGAAAAATATTTATTGATAATATTTCATATTTATTGTAATGACGTTATTAATCATTATTATAAAGTAAATATAAAATAGTCAATATTCAGTTTGACCTTGCGGAATAGACTATCAATATCTTTTGGTTAAGGTTAAGCATCCACTTCACTGAAAGAAAAATACATTTTCAGGTTTCCTACCATATTAATGGAAAGTACCAAATTTGAGTTCAATACTATAAAGGTAGGTAATACATCAGATGTTTCTGATGATATAATGCAGTTATATTTTCCTTCATACAGAACATTGTTCCTTTTTTGTTTAACAAAAATCTATATTCGTCCATTTATAGTATAAGCAAGCAGGATGGCCCAGCATTTGTTAATTTTAGCAAGGCCCTTTTTCCTTTGTGTGATTTACAGCTTCGCTGCTCTGACTCACTGACCTATCCTTCCAATGCAAGAACACCAAGTATCTTAAAGCTACAGGGAAGACAAAAAGAGAAAAGGGCTTCAGTGCTGGAACAAAGCATAGTTAAACAAGAAAAAGAGTCAATGTTCTCCACATGTGCTGGCAGATTGAGTGCTCAGTGGATGAAAGCACGTGAGTGTTCATAAAAATAGATAACAGGTGAAAAAAGTAAGAGGGGGAAAAAAAACTACCACCTGCTTAAAGGCTGTAAATCACATGGCAGTCTAATTGATAATTGATAACGGGCTAATTTCCTGCAGAGGGGAACTGTAACTCACTCTAGCTCCCTGTAGCCATAATCGACTTCCCAGTCACATCAAGAGCCACGGACTCCCACTGCATCCTATTGCGCCTTATTCGCATGACGAGCAGGTCTAGGAAAGTTTTTGTTCTTCTCAAGATAAATGCGTGGCCCGTACGCATGTGGATATCTGAAACACATTGATGTGCCGGGGTCGTTAAAGCATGTGCAGCAAAATTAAGTGGTGTGATTGCTGCCGTATTGTTCAACTTTGCCTTCCCAAACGAATTCCTGTAATCTACAACTTATTGTACAAACACGACGCACCCCATTGTTAATTACAGGGTCTATTATCAATTAATTAGCATGATTAAAATGTATAACGGATGATTACCCTCGCACCCCTCCACCTCGGTTGCAACGGGATATCGGTTCTTGATGTTGTCGGAGTTAAAGACATGAAAAGAATAGCACATCAAAAGCAGAGGAGGGCATTCGTGAGGGATTTGCAGGTGTGGATCGTGCTGCGTTGGGGGATCACCGGTCCTATAATTCTTCGCATCAGAACGTGGCTGCGCTCACCAGGCCTCTGCTCTGTCACACACCTCTCATTAGACAAGCCGGACTGACGCTGGGGGCCCTAATTAGGGCCTGATCTGAAACATACTCATCCTCCTTCTCATGCAAAGCAACATTCTTCGCTGAAAAAGAGCCAGTCTTGAAGAAACGCAGACAGCGAAAGGAGTAAGGATAAGGGAGCTATTAAAAACCGAAGACATACAGTAACATTGCTTTCTTAAATTAGGAAATGACTCCTCAGGTCCATTTTGTGTTACCACAGTGGAGAGACAATAAATAATCACAAATAAACTAAAGAATGTTTTCATGAGCATTGTTAGAGGATGGGTTTCTTCAAAAATCATGGGTAATGATAACAAGTGCAAATAATCTATTTAAAGTCGAGAAAAAAAATGCACCTCTGCATTATATGAAAGTAACGTGCTTTTCAAATGTTGCCAAAAATGTCAGGAGAAACTTTTTCGCAAAGCAAATGTTTATATAAAAAATACTAATAATACATAATAGATTTGTTCTCAGTCCTCGCAATTGGAATTTGTTGCTGCTATAATGTAATATTCATCATGCATATTCAAATGTCCAGACAATGCACCTTCCTTACTTTACACATTAATATTCTAATATGCAGACAATCTCTTTAATGTGCCTAGGAACAGAGGGAACAATACTCATTTATATTCATTATTTTCAAATAAAGAGGAAATTTCACGAGAAAAAAAAAAATCATCTACGAAAATATGTAAACACTCATAAGGACATTACTGAATTGAAGATTTAACTTTTTTAACTAGTCTAAATATGTTCTTCATGGTGCATAAATTCACTTTGTTGAAAGATAATATTTACTTTATTGCAGAAGCCCTTTATCATTGTGATGTGAGCCTGTGCTTTTATTAGGTACGGGTCAATAAATGCCTTTGGTACAGAATTTCTGAGAGCGGCACTCATTCTGTTGTGCATTACGTTTCCTATTTTTGGCATTGCATCAATATCAGACAAAATAAAGGGCATGCGTTTTGCTTAAACTTTTAAATATCTTTTTTATTGAAGGTAATAAAAAATTAAAGAAAGTAAACAAAAACATTAGGAAACTAACAAAAACATTTTATAGAATATTAGGATGTAAGTCTATGATTTATGTTCATGTGAACTCGAGCGCACACACACACACACACGTACACAAACTGCTGTCACCTATTTCACAATTGGCTGATGTGTGCTCGTGTGTGTGCTTATTTAGGGGCGTGGAGTTCACACCCCTTCCCCAGACTCTCTGATTGAATCTGGGACTCCCCGCAGGATTATTAGGATTCTAATTCAATCTGAATTTCAGGAACTTGTTTGCTTGGTTACCTGTCATGTGGCATCAGCTTGTCATATTAGTGCTGATCGTTCCCTGAACCTAATCTACTTTAAACAATTTCATTGGATGGTGGTCTATAAATCATTTCATAATGGGCCTGACATACCCAGGCTTAGGTAAGTAAACAAATCAGGTTTGTTTTATGTTAGGCAGCAATGAACTTGGCTTATCAACTTCATATTGATTCACGCACACCGCAAGGTCAAAATTTCTCTAGACCCTCATTAATGTAAGTAGAGATCAGCACTTAACAATTTAAATATTTTCAAATGCATGAAATACAATTGTATCAAGTGGCACGTCTTCCTTTTGGCCTGCTTTTGTAACAGAGAGAACAAAGAGATTTTACTAAATAAGCTGCTCAATCCCTAAAAAAAACTAGGAAAATCTGCTCCCACATAAAAAAAGCTACATCGAACTTGCATTAAAAAAAAAATTGAAGACACTTAATTTAAATCTAATAATCTACTCTATAAAATGCTTTAATGCAACTTTGGTTGCTCTTTGAATGTGTTTGGGGTTTCGTTTTCATATAAAAGTGAGTAAACATCAAATCTTTTTTTAAATCGTTTCACACTTGCCAGACCAGAAGAAAATGTGTTTTGTTTTGCTGTACAAACACATGCAAAACACATGCTTATTCATTCACTCCCTGAGATTTGCGAGAAGGCCAGGCTTGCGCGTAAAAAAACAAATATCATTAAACTCATTTAGATCATTTCACCTCCAATCGTTAAAGATTCATCATGGCGTTGGGGTTATTTACTCCATTAAATGTGAACGAAGGAAATAGCTTTAACAGGAAGAGGGGAAAAACAGTTCCAATGAAGACTTTTCAATCAAAGGCTGGTATTATTTACATGAGGAAATTGAGTGAAATTAAGGCCACGTGAAGATATACGTATCTCAACATGTAGGTAAGGCAGGCAAAATAATAAAAACGAGTCCGGCTCAAATGGATCCAACATTCAGAAGAATTACAAAAACAGGTCTATAATCACTCATGGACATCACACATCATATTTTTGTCAGTGACGGCAGCCCAGACCTCTAGTGCACCATAACAAAGTTGCTGTATACTGCATTTTGGCTATTGTGCAGAAGGATTGAAATCTCTAAATCCTAAATCTAAAAAATGTAAATACTCTTATTGCAATAATAATAAAACAACGTCCATACTATGTGCATCCGTTGCCTTGCTGCCGCAAATCAACAACAAAAACCCAAGAATCAAGAAAATGTGTCAGAACCTGAAGATGTTAACCGGTTCAAAGTAGTGTCATGGGATTTTTTCACACTAATATATCCCTAATGCAAGCAATTTCCTGGAGCTTTGAGCCAAGAAGCTGGATTTGGCTCTAGTCGGCGCCAGTTCTGAATGAATTTTACATTTGCCAATAAAGGACAAATTAAACTGATCTCAGCCAGCAGGTAAGCTGTGTGTTTGAGAAGTGCCCTTACTCATTTGGGACTCAACCTTAAAATCCCACCCTGATATCCCACACAATCCCATGCACATGCATATACTCATGTAGAGACACAAAACACAGAAGGGGGAACTCACTTACAATGAATAGTGCCTGCTGTTAGTGTTGTTTCTTTTATAATATTATTAGTTCTTATGCAAATTTAGACATGCCCTCTAAAAAAAAAATCACTACCCATTTCAAAGGCCAGGTTATGCAACAGACTACCACAATCTGGTATATTATATCGCTGTGATACATGCTGTGGCCGAAATCTAATAGTGTATAGTAGGCACTACATTTGGTTTAAAACCAGCTACGCAATCTTTAAAAAAAAGCATGTTCTTTACAAGAATGTGTGTCGTACGAATACAATTTAGACATACAATATAATGATGCCATGTTGTCACTGACTGTCACCTATGACATCAACTGCATTACTTCAATGCCATTCACAAATCCTCTTTGGTTTGGAGATTGAGTATGATGACAGAATTTTCAGTTTCAGGGTAACTAACTGATTAAAAAGCTGAAAGTACACTCGATTATAGAGTGCATCAGATATACTTCTGGCTATAATGCTTCTCTTCACGAATTGAAAATAATTTGAAAAATTACTGTTGCCGTGATGAATAGAAAACATAAACATCCATTTTAAACACAATTCAACAGAAAAAAACATTTTGCAAGAAAAATGTTACGTTTTAAAAATAAACTAAATAAATTGCTCATAAATAAGACATGTATGAACTGAAAAGAATGACAAGGACTTCATAATTTAAGCTTTTATCACCACATTTAATTCCTCGTTGTTATGGATTTGTGGCAAAACACAAGCTGAAGGGCCACAAATGTTTATTGAATTTGCCCAAGAAAGATCAACACTGTTGGCCTATAGTGCTAAATCATTATATACAAGATGGATTGTGTTCTTAAAATAAGTTATTTTGAACAGACATAATGAGGAATGCATAAATTGTGCTCTTGTGCCACACAGCTCCGAATTAAATGACAATAATTTGCAGCTGTTCTGTTCCGTGAAAAAAAAATGTAAAACCCTTTCTTCTATTTTTCCTGGAAAAAAACAAGCTGTGTTCTTGGCGCCTTGTTCACACCCAAATCACTGCTGGCGTACAGAGGGTAATCTGCTCAATTATAGTGCCTGTTGTGCTGCGTCTGGTAGGCCTCCTTTAATTTTTTTCCTCAACATGTTCGCTGTCGACAATACGAGGTAAACAACGATGGCGAGGATGAGGGGAGTCTCAGGAGGCAAGGGGGAAAGCCACATCCGAGAGGATACGCACAGATACTCCTGCAAACCACTGCCTTTATGCCTCTAACTGACAGCAATTACTGAACCGCTCTGATAACTAAGAACAGGAATAAACCAGGCCAAGACACTCCAAACAGCAACTGTTTACATTTCACCTCTCCTTCAGAACCACATCAGTCAAATCACAAGCGTTTCAGATAGGTGTTTACCGATCATCTTGCCACAAAACCACATTAGATATCAGTGAGGCGTTTACAAATGCAGCTGCCTGACTGCGGACTGACGTGCGGTGACTATACTGTCAGAGCAAAATCAAACAAGTGAGAGAAAATAAAGCGATTTAAAGCGGTATTTCAGAAATGGAACATTTCCTGTCACACATTTTACTGAAGCCAAAGGTTTTACGTGATGGAAGGAAGTAGCCCCAATGTAGAGGAAGGTCTCATTCACACCAGGACAGTTCATATGCCAAGTCAAAAAAACACAAAAACACAAACATTTTACATAAGGTATAAGAAAATGTTAAATAATTTTGTTAAAACAGTTTCACAATGAATAAATAATAAAAAAAACTAACATACAAAATGTCCTTGTCTACATGTATGTAACGAATTCCCAAATAGTTGTGCAAAGATGTTGTTCCATTGTAATAAATGAATAGCCTAAAGAAAATAATAAAATTTTATTAAATTAAAATACATAAAATATTTAACAAAAATAAAGCACTTTGCACACTTTATATGGTCAAAGTAATAATTTGAGTAAAAATTAAGAAAAATGTATAATAATTACAGATCAAAACCTTATTATTTGTTGAAATGTTAATACAAATAACTTCAGTCAGCACTAATAACAGCTCTTCACATGTAATCTGGAGTCCATAAAGTGAGACGAAAGTTTCACATTTGAAGTTTTTTTCACGGTTAGATGCAGTTTTATAATAAAATAATGGCAACGATCAATCAACGATAATACCAAAAAAGTCATGTTATTAATATTCGAAATATAAAAATTCGAAAAATAAAGGTTTGTGTTATATAATATGGGAGTAGATGTGGATATTTATTATGTATATATAAAGACACCATATACAGTAGGTTAGTTTTTACATGTATTTAGATTATATATTTATATTCGATTCATTTATATTATATATAAATATATTTAGTATATAAACAACATATTTTTCTTAAACATATACATGCATGGGTGTGTATTTATATATATATATATACATAAATATACACAGTACACATATATTATGTACACAAAAACTTTTATTTTGGATGTGATTAATCGCGATTAATTGTTGCCTAGCACATAATAATAATATGAACTATTTGTGTTCAGTTGAGACAAATAAAGGGAGCAGCTGCAGTAATCTATCTCTGTTCAGGGTAGAGACTGACGTATATACCACTATGAGTGACATTCATGCAAACTGCCAAGCCAGCACTTACTGTACACACATAATTATTTTTATTATTTGGACTGAATGAGTTAACTACAAAAAATTTGATTAATCCTGACTAAATATATTAAACAACTGACATGCAATTTTATTGATGAGCGAAAGCTAGCTTGTACAGAAAAAGTGTAAAGAGCAAAAGACGCCTGCTCAATGACAGCTCCATTTTAGACAACATAAAGAAACATGAAGTCAGCTAGAGGACTATTTGTTCCCCCCTCCCCACTCCGTCCACCCATCCCCGAAACGTCCATCTCCTGTCCCCACGTTTGGAGTGGTCAATGAGTGGATCATGAGGGGGCAATGCAATCAGAGCCTGAGCCAGATTAGTCTCTGTCTCAGGACATATCCCTCTCGCTGCAGCTGACAGGAGACATCAAACCTAACTTGTGTAGAAAGTGACTCTAATTGTCATTTCAGTGGACAAGAATCTGCTCCCATTCCAGAGATGCTCTTGAAATTTAGTGAGCTACTTCATCATATGGATGGTGCCAGGCAAGGAGACCTTATTGGAAGGGACTTTTATGCTAAGATGGACTTCTTAAATTGGCAGGGCTTGTCACGCTGTACTTATCATGCATACCGAATTAAGAAAGCTTTTTAGTCTCAGGCCAAACAACATTACCTGACAGGTGGATTTTAGAAACGCTGTGAGATCCATCTTCCCTGCCTGGTCTCCTCGGTATATACACACATGATCACGCTCCAAGAAAGAATGTTCTCAAAAGGCTCAATAACATTCATGTGTAATATAATTTTGAAGCAATAAATTATCTTACACAAAATATTTTAAAATATGTATAATTCAATCAATCAATCAATCAACAAATGTGTATTACACTAATTTTAGAGCGAAGCCATGAAGTAATAATATTTCACTAAAAATGATATAAAATATAAAAATGTATTTCCTGTAAAAAACATTTTAATATATGCATAAACAAACAAGCTAATAAATAAATACATTATTTGATTAAAATTTGTGCCTATTACACATACATTTTAGAGCAAAGCCACAAAGTAGTAAATGTTTACTAAAATAATCGAATATAATACAATATAACAATATAATATAACAACAATATAATATACTTTCTTACCAAAACATTTTAAAATGTATATTACATAATTTTAGAGTGAAGACACAAAGTAATAATGTTTTACTAAAATATTGTATCAACTATAATAAAATTGGATTTCTTGAAAACCATTTTAAAATATGTTAAACACACCAAAATACTAAATCACTAGGCCTACACTTATTTTACAAATGCATTATACTATTTAGAGGAAAGCCACAAAGTAGAGAGCTTTACCAATATAATATACTTAATTATAATATATAAAAGTTTATACAATAATACATTTATTTTACAATGCATATTACACTAATTTTAGAGCAAAAGTAAAAATGATTAATTAATAGTATGGATACGTACAAAGAAATTTTAAAATGCGTATACACTAAAGAGTGAAGACACAAAGTAATAATGTTTTACTAAATATTATATAAAACATAATAAAATGTATTTCTTGTAAAAAAAAAAAAACATTTTAGATAGGTTATAAAAACACAAACTAATAAAAGAAATATACCCTTATTATACAAAATACATTCCATATATTTTTGTAGAGCCAATAGCCACTCAAAGTGAAATGCTTTAATTAATTATTTTAGTATTTACATCACATAAACATACCAGTTTCTTATAATATATAGTGGGGAAATTTTAAAATAAATATAAATTATGATTATTGTATTATTATAAAAAATAATGTGAGATACGGATGATTTTATATATTGAGGTTCCTTCCTCTGAATATTATATAGATATGTATTATAGTGGTGTATATAAAATACAAATATACATTAAAATATACAGATGGTATACTAAACTCTACGCCTGCCCTTTAAATATAGGTGGTCTTTATATTTATATGGATGAATTTAAAAGGGCAGGCAGCTTGGCACAGAGAACAGACCAGCAAATGAAGTATAACCCATATGGACATATGGACATGAACTGCCAGTGCTGTGGCCCCTTCAACCATTTAGATCATCAAAAAGAGGAATTTCACTTACTTTAGGGATTTTCTTTCTCAACTGCCCCCCAAAGGTGAAATCTCAAGGCTTTGTCAGAATAGAGTTTGAATTCAATCGGTAAGTGCCTGTGGGACTTTAAACGGTTGTGGTTATGGGAGAAAAAAAAGAAGGAAAGTTAAGCTGTCCTGTTGAATTGATTGAGCATTCATGAAACTAAAGCAAGTGCAGAGGGAGAAATGATTTCCAGATACCTGATGCCAGTTTAAAAGACTTGTACTTTATAACCAGGTACCTCCGTTGTGCCCAAGGGCTAAATTTAGCCATTCCTTCTTGAATCGACAGCAAAGAGAAGTGATCATATAAACACCCCTTTCATAATATATCTACAGTAATATTCAAACCACACATGAATCCTATTATACATGCATTTTATTTTATTTTGATCATAAGCATGCATTTGCCCAATGATGCAACTTTAACACAATTTACGTGGCACAGAAACATATTAACACATCAGATGTGCATTTTAATGGGGTGTATTTTATGTATTCCATTAAAGGTAACTATGACTGTCTGGGATTCAAAAGCTCTTAAAATGCAGAATAACGTCTGCTCACTATCAACTTCAGCCCAATATTGAAAGTTACTTCCCATGTAACAAACCAGTCAAACAATCCCAAAGAAGGCCTGTTTAAAACTCACGAGAAAAGATCAATAAAAGTTAACTATCATGGCGCACTAGCCAAAAAAGAAAGAAAAAAGTGAATTACGCTCAATTCTTTTCATATGAGGTCTTCCCTAGTTGAAAAAGAGAGTCAGATGTCTGTTATTGTGCTTTTTTACAGCAGTGGGCCCCATCTAAAATCATAACACAACTTGCTCTCCGCACAAAGATCAGACCAGTCGCTACACGACCATTAAGCGCTTTGACATATGCCACCAAAACATGCAAAACACTGACAACAAACGAGCCCAGTCATTTCTGGCAGACGCAGAAACTTACACAAGGCTAAAACCTCCTCCGATTCACTTTTTAATCATTCGCAATTAGTTTCGTTCTAATAAGATCCACAATTAAGGTCCCCCTCTGCATAATTCATGCCACCCTGGCACTGGCGTCAGAAATCAAATGCAACAAATTAAAAATAACAAGTTTGAGATGGTGTGATTCAATTAAAAGGCAAGGAAACATTGGGTCCTGCATAATTGAGGGGCAGCATGGCAAGGCACATGTCAAGCTTGTCAGCTTTAGTGGCACTATTGGATTTGGCCTGCCACCTCCACTTAAATCAGCGCCGTAAAAATTGCAGCGTACATTGATTTCTTATTTTTATTTGTAGGAGTGTACGATGAGAGGAAAGACCGAAATAACAATCTGGTTTAGGGCTGGTGCTGGAGCCAACGGGACTCCCCGAGGTTCATCCGTAAGCGGTTCACATAAATTAAAACAAATCCGACTTATATTGATGACTTGTATTGATTCAGAACTATTATGTGTATTGCTATTTAAATGTCTCTTTTCCGTCTGACATCCACAAGGGGAAATTTCCCCTTTGTGGTCTGCGCTGAGCTATGGCAAGCCTCGGCTGCTTTGACTTTCATGAAAGATCCCGAGAAAATCCTCTCATGTATTAATGATGGAGAGGGGGGAGTTATGATCCTACGGCACGCTCGTAATGGGCGTTATTAAAATAGATTCAAACGCTCTTGTCTGTGATAGCTGTGGAGCTTTCCTTCGCGTTTCTGTCCCACGGTGGAGTTCATCAATGCAAAGCTTGCGAGCTCCAGCTGGAGGAGGGAAAGTTCTGAAGTGCTGCAGCTGCGAGTATGAGCTGGATATAAATTTGAGGTCATGAGCCATCCAGGGGTGACAGCAACGGTCACATCTGGAATTTTCACAATGCGCTTGAGGAACGAAACGCTGAACGAAAGTGAAATGTATTGTTTGCCAACACAAGGGTTTGCAGTCCAGAGGTCCGTTATAGTAATCATCAAAATTACTAATATTATTATTCAATTAGTATCATCTTCGCTTTCCACAGGCTTTGTTGTGTTTGACAAAAAGGGTAAGATCTGCCCTACATATGTGTGCACAATATGTATAAAGCATCTGCCTGCAATGGATTCAAAATATGCAATCCCCCATGTGTGTTCCTGAATGTGTGTGCATGGGGTTCAATATATGTGTATGTATGTGTTTAATTGTAGGGATGCATGCAAGTTCTCGCCAATAATGAGAAGTAGATAACTATTTTCATGCTATGGATATTAACCGATAAATTGTCAATATTAAAATTCTCTACTATTTTTAAAAATATATAAAACAAAGTAGTAAAAAAAAAATATAGGTATAGTGTAATATATGGTTGTAATGAGTAGATTTTAATACACCACACATACAATGTATATATTAAGAAATACATGGTCGTATCTATAATAATATATATATATATTCATATTTATAAGATTTATATTATTTATAAATATATATTTACATTACATATGTATAAATATACACAGTACACACACATGATGATCAAAATATAAATACACTGATAAAATAAAATAAAATGCTGAAATATACAATAGACAGATTCCAATAAAACAAAAAATATGCATTATAAAAACATATTATAAAAAAAAGAAATGCTGATATATCGATCAATAACGATAAATTACAAATATGAAATGTTGATATATTTAATATTAATTGATAGCAATAAATAAAAAACAACAACAACAAATGATACGTTATCGACATGCCATGCATCTCTATTTAATGTAGAAAAGCCCTGTCTGCAAATAAATGGACTGGTGAATTCCATCCAACATTACATCCTTAGACACTAAAAATAAATCATTTAAACAAACTGATTAAACAGGAGTTGTACGTTGCTTGACTACAAAGTGCACCTCATTGCTTGCACATACAATCAGGATACAGGCGGTTTAAAACACAAGACTGCCAAAGTCAATAGGAGAAAGTGACCCCTAGAGGCGAGCGTTTCTCCTGGGCTGATTTCAACCAACCTTGTTTATCCTCTATTGTTGGAAAGTCTTTCTCTCCTTTTTATGTCTGCAGACGTTCAGTCAACACGGCTTTAAAAATGAATAAGTATGCACAGAGATAAAGAGATCTCTGGCATTGGAGGCCCCTGTTGTGTGACTGCACTTTTGTAAGGATTAGGTTTAATTAGCTAATTAGCATGACAGTTGTTAGCGGAACAAGGCGCTCACAATATGCTAACATTTGCTAGCTGTCACAACGGTAGCCTTCACTTTTTCATCTTACAGTTCATTGTGTTGCATGTTTGCCAATTTTCCATGACTTCACAAGAGAACAAAGGCAATTTCAAAGCAAATGTTTCAGGGTTTATTTTTTATTAGCTTTATTTTGTATTCTTTACTCAACTTATAACACAGCATACATTACAATAACGATTTCTGTTCAAACAAGCCTATTCAGCAGCTTAAAAGTGCTGAAAATGCCACGAAAACCAGCAAACAAGACCAGCCTGGGACTGGAAGACTAGCTAAGAGTCATTTTGAGCTAATTTTAAATGTATTTATAATTAATTTTTATTTTAGCTGGAAAATATTTTGCCACTGTTCAAACATAACGTGGACTTTTTTTGGTATTTTGGATATATTCAGACCACAGAAATGTATATGTGGTCACACTTTATCAGCAAAAAGTGTGAGAGAAAAAACATATTTCACATGCTGTATTGCTTATGAGACACTTGCGTAGCAATCAAAGTTTTGAAGAACAACATCTGGGTGACAGAATAACTTTTCTTATGAAAGACGGAAACAGCCACTCTTTCTAAATTATGTACTGCAGGGTTTATTAAATTTTACAGCCAAAAGAACATTATGAAATAAACTGAAAGCGGATTTCACAGGGTCTTGTTAAAAAAGCTTGATGTGAGATTGACAGGATCTCGTATGGTTTAAGACAATCTGCTATGAAGAGAAGATGAAGCAAAGTCGCATAAATGTAGACAGATCTGAACATCTTTACCCTGTCCTGCTCTGACATGAATCTTATAAGACAAATATTTGCGGTGAATACTGATGACTTCGTATGCTTGTCAGACCACGGAGTCCTTCAAACTTCGTTTGGTTCGCAAACTGGATTACGGGTTTGATTCGGAATTACAAGCAGTGGCAGAAAAGGAAGCAGAAACAAATCTATTACACAAAAAATAAAAAGATAGATTCCGAGATTTATTTCTTAAGAAAGTCCAATATTAGTCTGAAAACATAATTTTTTTTTCAGTGTTTTGTGTTTGATCTAGATGATGCAATAACGGTCTGAGTCATCGTCCTTGATCCAAGTACTCAGTCTCAAACTCTGCACCTCACAGCCACTGTGTACTTACAAGTTCACTGCATGCGAATTAGCGAGAACCGTCCCAGCAAAACGTGTTTGTAAACGATCAAACACAGCCACACTTTGTTTTTCGCTGTCAGTAATTCCTAACTGACTAATTACAAACGACTGAGCTGCAATAGCTCCCCGAAGCATCGTTCCCGTTTCTTCTGCGAATGGCTAATTGTAGCCAGACATGGTAACCTTGAAATGGCCTGTGTCCTTGCAGTAACCCTTGGCCCTCTTTCCTTCTCGCTGCTTTCCATATGGGAATTTTTTTCAAGCTGATTGCTCGAATCTGATTAAGGAAAGCTATGTAGCTGCCATTTATTGGTATTCTTGTGAACTAGCAAACAGCTGCCTTGCAAAGGTTCCCATTTAGGACGTTTTCTGCCTGTTCTAATTCCAGCACGTCCATTAGCCTCACTCAGATAACAACGATCAGGCACGGCGTGCCAGGGCTGGCCTCTAAATCAAAAACACTGGCGCTGGGACAAGTCTTTCTTGGAGGGTCCAAAAAACGCCACGGTCACTTAACTGCAGAGTGGCACTTAAAACGGTTGGGAACTTGAAGAAAAAAGCATCAGTGTGGCGGAACACACCGAAGCAAACTTTCATGCGATAAGCTTTGCTATTTTTCCTTGTTACAGATTAATACTGTTAGTTAAGTTCTGCAATAGCTGGAGTTGGCCCGAGGTGCTCTTCACAAGTGGGGAATTAAAGCATTTAGCCATCTCTAGACACTTAGCGCCAAGTGGGATAAATGAGCCTTATGGCCCGCCTGTTATCTAATCTCCTTTGCATTTCTTTTCAAGATCATGAAAGCAGAATCTAATCGTGGCCTGATTGTGTTTGTTTGCAGAAATTCTCATTTTGGCCCCACGTTCTGCCAGTGACCTGGCTGGTCAGCGAGATTGCTCCCAGCGCTTGTAGAACGGCAGGCGCTGGAGCTGAAAGCAATGCCTCAAATTAAGACGAATAAATAAGAACGCGAGAACAGAGCAGGACCGACAAAACAATGCCTCAGACCAGGGCTGCTCTCGCTGTGTGCTGAAAAAATAACAAGAGCAAAACAGGAAGAGAGATTCATTTTTACACACATGCATCGGGATCAGAACTACAGTGTATGCCACAAATTAATGAGTAATTAGTAAACTCAATATAAACTACAATTCATACTATTCATTATTCAGAAACAAGACAGAGAGGTAAAAAGGTTTCATTTAATCTTTATTACTTTTTTGCATGGGTAAAATATCTAAAAGTTAATATATTTTACAATTACATACACACATAATTATAATATCTATTTTATACAAGTTTTATTACATATAAAACTATATTACATAAAAAAATCTTAAATTACAAAATGTAAATTTAATTTTACAAAATTACACAACTACTAGCAATCTCTCAGTGCTCATACAAATGGTCAGGAATGTGATTTTAAAATAAGCTATCTTATTTCTGCCTTACATATTTCTGTCAGTTCAGGACAACACATCCACTTAGCATAATAAGTAGCACATTAATTAGTACACTTAATGAACATTACCCACCTAAACATTCTTCAAATGCTCAAACGCTAATATAATAAAATATTTTGCGAATGTAAATATGAAAATAATATTGAAATATTAATCCATAATAACAAAGTAGTATAATATAATAATGTGTATAATAGTATAATAGAGAGAACTAGTTAAAATGCTAACATTTTATATTTCTCAAACTTAACATTTTCTGTAAAATAAAAATAAGATTTTGGTTAGATTAACAACCAAAAAAAAGAGTGCAGATACTTAAATATTTTCTTGTTCTATTTTATTTATTTCAAATTTGAAATGTATTTAAAAGTAAAATATCAAGATTCTAAAAAAAATCAAAAATAAAAATTATGACATAAAATTGAAGAATTATCATCAAGTGAAAATAATCTATCACAACATGTCTTGGTAGTAAATCCAATTTTTGTGAAACAACTGAATCAAGCTTTTAAAGTGTTCATTTGGTATTCAAGTCTTTGAAATAATATCAAATGACATTTTGAGAAAGCTTCAGCTGAAAACAGAGACAAATGTACCGATATATTAATTATTAAACATTTTTAATAAATATTTCATAGATTTAACATGCAGTTTTGAGGCTGAAACTAGATAGCTGACACTCTCTAAAATCAGTCATATGTTTGGCTGAGGGCTGGGTGATCTACACTTCACAACTTCACACAGCTCAATAAACTGAGGGTACATGAGGAGAAACTGACAACTCTGACATGAGCGAATGTAGTAAGACAGGTGTCAATTCATCCGCAGATCAAGACCACTGACATTAGTCAGAGGGCAATCCCTAAAATTCTCTTTATTTGATGGTGCAATAGCCAGATGAAGGTCAGAGTTTACTCTCAGTTATCTGTCAACTTAGGTTATGTGAGTCTTTGTCAGCTGATGTGCTGAAATCGACGCTTTGATGGACAGGTGACATTTCTCCTCTTATTAATGTTTAATGAGCTAAAACCTGTGCATTTACTCAGTATATGAGGTCGACAGGGAATATAAATCACAATGACAAAGGAAGACAAAAGGTAAAAAATAAATAAATAAGGTGAAACAAAAAGACTAGAATGTTGTTCAGTAGATTTAACTTGCATCAAAGACCACTGTGTGGAAAAAAAATTGAAAAAAAAAAAAATTCCTGTAATAGCTCAAAGTGGACCAAAAAGTCTACTCTGAAAATCTGAGATTCAAAATCTAACTTAAACTGCAAAAGAAAAAAGGTTTTAGGTTAAATGCTGCTGTCATTAAAGCAAAAAAGCAAAAATTCAGGGCATACTGTACCAAGAAATTATTATTCGAAATTTTAAAAATTTAATTTCTCACATTTAATTTTAAATGTAAAAATTCTTATTACAAAAATGCAAAAGCATTTTACTAGTGATCTCTCTGGGCTCATAAATGGTTGTGCTCAAAAATGTTTCTCAAATGCATCTTATTTCTGCCTTAAATACTTATGTGTCAGTTCAGGGCAACACATTCACTTAGCATACAAAGCAGCACACTAAGTAGTACACTTTAATGTACATTGTCTACCTAAACATTTTTCAACTGCTTTCACCGAAACACAACCCTCTGTATTATTCTTTCTTTGTTCAGCGCCATATGTTGCATATTATATATTAATTGTGTGGCTTTTTATGCGTTTTTCCATCATTCTAACACAATTAACTCTCTCATGAGCATAAACTTTGTGGTGAAAGAACAATCAGCCATATTACGTCTGCGATTACAAAGTCAGACAGATGCATCCTTCAATAATTTGACCAGACAGCTGAAAATCTTTACAAAGAATGCATCTCAATTACCAATATTCTCTGGAAGAAAAAAAAAAAACAGCCTGCCGGGAGAATATTTCATTTCACAACACTCAGCTGTAATTTGCAGAATAATAATAGTATGCACGGTTTATACGTCTGTTTTATTGAGAGTACGCCATTAGACTTTAATAATTCTCAGTGTACTCTATGCTTGAGTTAACCCCTCAGTGTTTTTAACGCTTCACATTAGTTAGATCAATACTATTGAACATACTACTTTAATCCCTCATTCAAAAACCATGAGGATGAATTACAGATTAATGAAACCATGAGACTATATGAGACGGCCATAACCAGCAATAAGTACGGCTACCATAGAGCACTGTGATGCATCATCCACATGCAACATCATAAGATACTCTGCACTTTTTGCCCAACAAACAAGCTTTACGTATATATCTGACGGCCTTCTGCTCGGCCACGGTAGGCCCTGACAGGAGCCAGCTTGTCCTGCCTTCATGTGTTCCTCCCTGGGGATAAAGAATCAACCTATGTAGACAGCCACACAAAGGCCAGAGCTCCATCAGCAGGTGGCTCCATGCAGATAGGCCTGTTAAGGAGGCTTTTTGCGGAAAGCTGAGGCTGTCCTTAGGGGCTCGGGCCTAGCAGGCTTGCTACGGAGAGCAGGGCATGCATGGGGGGCCGCTAATAGCACCTCCTTTCAGCGGCAGGATGGATTACAATGGCCCCTCTCTGGGCTAAAGCAAACACCTATCACAACAATGGGGTCACAGCAGGCAGATGTCTGTGGTGTTGTTCGACCCTTAGCATTCCCGTCCCTCGTCCATTCCGTCTCACTCACATATACACAGTCAAAATACAATCATGTTTGCTAAAAATACGGAAAATGAAAGAAATCTCAATACTCAAATAATATGGAGGTGTATTTAAGATATTTACACTACCAAAAGTTTGAAATAATTGCAATTTTTTAAAGAAGTAGAAACTATTTTTTAATGAGTCAGCAATGAATAAAAAGCTTGAAAGAACATCATTTATTTGAAATACAAAAAGCATCTATAATTTCCAAGATTTCTGTCACTTTGATCAATTGATGCTCTTGCTGAATAAAAAAAACCAAACTTTTTTGTTTACTTACGCCAGAAACTTATATTTAATGTATCACAGTTTCCACAAAAATTTCATGCAGCATTAATGTTTTCTACATTGATAAAAATAAGAAATGTTACTTGAGCACCAAAATCAGCATATTAGAATAATTTCTGAAAAATCATGTGACTTTAACGACTTAGAATTAAAAAATCAGCAAAACATATCAAAACAGAAAAACGTATCACAATATTACTGTTTTTACTATGTTTTTAATAAATGCAGCCTTAGTGAGCATAAAATACTTCTTTCAAAAACATAAAAAAAAACTTAATTATTCCAAACCTTTGACAGTATGTAACAATCGTGGATGCCAAATTACACGCGTATTTTAGATTGAGGCTCTCTTGAATAAGTCCTAATGAGAACCTCTTTGTCCTTTTTTTTTTTTTTTTTTTTTGTTTTTTTTTTTTTTTGTTTTTTTTTTTTTTTTTTTCTTTTTTTTTTTTTTTTTTTTTTTTTTTGTTTTCATGTGGGGTTTTTTCACCAAAAAACATCCCCCCCCCCCACCCACCCCCCCCCACCCACCAATTATCAAATTAAAGAAAGCTTCTTTCTCGCTCAGGAGAAAACTTTCCTCTCATAAATGGAGCAATGTATCTGGAAGCCAAACTCCGGACTTGGTCTGGCAAAGTTGTGGCAGCCATTTAGAAAGTGATGGGGGTATTAATCATGTATGAAGTCAGGCCCACTTCTGCTCCCTCTGGGGCCGGGTCTGGCTGCTGAACTCCAGCCCCGTCCAGAGCAGCAGCGGGCAACACAGGAAGTGCAGGGAACTAAGCAGGCCTCAGCAGGACTTCCTTTCTCAGCTCCACTGAGCATCAAAGTGCTCAGCAATATTTCACCTGACACACAACAAGTGAAGCGGAGCCAACAACCTACTATAGTACCAGATTATACTTGAACTGTCACTTTTTATAGCTTCTTATTCAAACACCCAACGGACACTTACGACCTGAAGACCTTACCAGGGTAGATGCATTGCTGGAGATTAAGACGTACATTACAGAATGACAAATGATATTGTAAAAAAAAAAAAAAGTAAAAGAATGTTGTTCCTGCCCAATCTGAATATCCTTTTTCAATATTTTATTTTATGGCATATAACCAATTAATGGCCCATTTTAAAATCCTACTCTATTTTACATTACTAAAAACTGAAATCAATAATTTCACCAAGGATAGAATCTAGTTCTTCCCTACATTTGAATATCCTATTTCAATATTTTCATTTTATGGCTGATAACCAATTAATGACCGATTTTAAAATTCTACTCTATTTTGTTTGACTTAATTACAGTTTAAACACTAAAAAACTAAAATCAATTTCCCAAATGATAAAATCTAGTCCTGCCCTACATTTGAATATACCGTTTCAAAAGTTTCATTTTATGGCTGATAACCAATGAATGGCTGATTTTAAAATTCTGCTCTATTTTGTATATAAATTAACATACCTATTAATTACAAATAAAACAATAAAATCAATCAATCATTTTAAAAGTAAATCTAGATATCAAAACATTGTAATGTATGAGTAACATGGATATTTATTTTGCTAAAGATTACATTTATTGTTATAACATTTTTAATGTTTTTAAAAATGATCTACAAGTAAGCGTTAGATGATGGCAAGCTAACTGTAAAATAGTGTAAATGAACATGCACAATTAAATATCCAATATCGACTGATACTAACTAAAAAAAAAACTCTTATTTAAAACAATAACTGATACAGTACCAATATATGACCCTACTTAAAAAAACAATACAATCCATTGAACGCACTGTACTTCTATCCCTCACAGCCTCATTTTGATTGACATCCAATTATATGACATCTATGCTATGACAATCTAACACATTAAAAAAAAAGATAACATCATTTGTCATCTTCCTCTTTGCCTCCTACATTATTATTCTGAACTAAAAGCACAATGCTAAATTAAACTGCTTAAAGGAACTGCACTCATGCAGACCTAAAATAATTTGCTACTACTCCACCAGCTATTATTATTATTATTGCTGTTATTGTTACCCTGACACATTCTTAAAATTACCTTGGATACAGCTGCAAAACAAACCCCAAACATAAAGCCGGATCTCACATCCAGATGCAGCGTTGCTGTTCCCCTCACAGAATCTGAAACGCAATAACTTCAGGAACTATCGTTGACTAATCAAGCACAGTCTGCATGATCTGAGCTGCATGCCAATAGTTTTGATCACAGCCTTAACATAATCACAGAAGCTACTGACTCTGACTAGTACTGAGGGCCGCTCTCGGCCCTGCTCCAGTTGAACCACAGCTGCACCTACTGGTAAAGCACAGGCAAAGCCCCCCGTGCAGCTCAACTGGGAAAACACAGATGAAAGCAGCACACCACGGCTTGACTATCCGAGTAACACAACCAATTGGCAAACTATTTTGGACTGATCTACATATTCATAAAAAAGGGCTGTGTGTTTATTTACAGTCCACCTTTCACTTGAACATGTCAAGCTTTCATCTCTGACCAAAGCAGTGGAGATGTCAGTACGATGGGTGTATTTTATTCTTTTTTTTAACTCCAGCTCATTTCATCTTCACCTCGACCGCAGCTGCATCTTCCATTGCCGGCGGTCCTACACTGTTCCGAGATCAGAGGTTAAAGACAGGTTATTTTCACACTCCCACACCACCCCCTCCATAATTCAGAGGAGCGCAGCAATTTTACAGGTGCAGGATGTCTCCGAAACGACTTAACTGCCTGAGCCCAGGCCGATGGGGGCAGAGAAAATAGGAGCTTAATTGTCCCCTGGCACTTCTGAGAGACTACCCAAATGGCACTTTGTTATTGTATCCTTTTCTCCCACAGTTCTCCTCCTCGTACTATTTTCTTAGTCCTAATGGGAGCAGGTCACATAGTGCAGCACTCTGTCCAGAGACGGTAACTCTGTCTGTCACCGACTTTCATATGGCGGAGAAGAGTAGAAGTTTGAAAAGCTGCCTGACACCTTTGACGTGGGCAGCGGTAATGGGAGCTGATGCCCACTTGTCAGCCGAATGACACGGTAAGTGGTGTTGTCACAGATCAGGTGGGGAGTTTTATGCGAAACGAAGCCTTCCATTTACTTGCCGATGACCTTACGAAGTTCTCTGCCTGCCATGGCCGACTAGATTAAATTTAATATCTCTATGTGGGCTTTTTATCACCTTGGAATTATTCGCTTTTCTCACCTCTTTATCACCTCAAAAAGTTCAGGCCTCATGATGAGTTGAAACTTTTATGGAACTGTAAGCACCCATTAACAAATGCGGTGCAAACAGCAGCGTTTTAAGCGAATGCAAAAAACATGCAAAGACAAAGACAGAAGTGGTTGCTTCGTGTGTGTGTTCGGAAGTAAACAACCCAAGTCGGCGGTCTTATTGGTATGCGCCTGCGAGAATCAGAAAGAGTGGTAGCGCTGGCCTTGGAAAAGCTTGAAACCTGACTTATAAGCTTGCACAGGAGTGTGAAGAATTAAGGGAATTTGTTTTGTTTGGTGGTTCATTTTTTGCCAATTAAATTACCAAAAAATTCTAAAATATAATCATGTAGCATCAGAACACATCCTTAGCGTGAGAAGAATATTCCTACATCTCCTTGTTCTGTTTAACTGGATTCTACTCATGCAAACGTTCCCGGTTTATTTTTTAGCAACAGGCGAGCACTTTCACAAATGGGTAAACAAATGTAATTGCACTTCTGTTGACACTTCTCTAGTACACACATACGTTTACCAGAACCAAGTTAAAACAGGGAAAATATGAAGTCGTCAAATAAAATTAACCCTGTGTGTTTAGATGGATACTCTGCCAAATTAAGCCGGATCCTTTCTGTTTACCAAACATTTCAATTACCTCCCGATTCGGCGGGATAGCCATGATGTATTACTTCCCCTATTGAAAATGATTCAACTATCCATCAAATATAGACTTGTTTGAAGTTGGTAAACTGCAAATTTCAGCTTGGTTTAATAAGTCAGAACTCCTCAACATGACAGACCTTAAAAGAAGAATAAATGTTGTATGATTTCTGAATCACAGTAATTTCATATCTAGGGGATGCACCAAAACTGAAATTCTTAATAAAGAATTGTATAAATAAGGTTTAAAGGTGACAACTATTTTATTGCAGATAACCGATATCAAAATGTTGTACCATTTTGTCTAAATAAATAAATAAGAAATAAAACAAATAATTTTAAATGCTACAAGTGAATTTAAGCATCACAGCATTATATGTACATGTCAAAAATGATATTCATTTTGAGATTTGCTAAAAATTACATTTAACAGTGTTATTAAATATTTATGTTAGTTAGGTAATATCTAATAGCAAAATAGGAGAATGAGCAGCATATTCATATCCACTTCGACAGAAATTTTAAAAGATGAAAAAACAACTATATCAACAGCTTGTGACTAATAAATAATATCTTTTCATTAGTGTATGACATAAAACACAATTTATAGATCCTTATACAGAATTTAATTGATCAATTTTCACTCCGGTCCTTTTATACTCATGAATTAAATGTGCTTGACAAAAAGCAGACATCATAAACTTTTTGGACTTTTTGGAAGTGACAGGAACACTTGAATAATGATGTCATTATTCAAGTTATGACTCACTCAGAGCGATTTACATAGAGGGTTCACACCAGCCGAGCAGATGAAGGGCTACATTTAGCGTGAGAGTCACGGTCGCGCAATGTAAGCTGACACTAAGAGAGCCCTCACGTCTGCTTTGGCCGCTGAGAATCCTGTTGGTGGGACTTTGATGAGGTCAGAATCAGCCACCTTTCACTAGATGTGCAAGTTATTCCGTTTTGAGCATGGCGACTGGGAAAACAATTGCTCATGACTGATTTTCCCTTCTACACCTATAATCAACCCCATGTGGACAGTGTGCCTTTCAACAAGCAGCAAATCTCCATGCGTCCTACTCTCAAGCTGATTAAAGCACCAGCCCTCACCTGCTCTTCATTACTGCAGACAGGAAAAGCTAAAGTGAAATAAGTTAGCACCTGTTTGTTCCAATTCGGCATGTTTTCTGCGTGTATATATAACTTTTGAGTGTATTGAGCTGACAGTCTTATAAATGATGGGGTTAGAGGCTGTTTGTGCCTGGATACTTGGAGGCTGTGCCCTGGGACTCAACTGAGTGAGGGAGGGGAGACCTGAGCTGGAAATAGAACAGATACTTCCTGTGTAGCCGGGCCACAAGGATGAATTATGGGCCAAGAAGGAAACAGGTTATTTGTAACACTGAAAGAATAGGCAATACATTTAAAATAATAAAATAACGGCTAAGGTCTACTGTTTGCTAAATACTCACTACGCTTAAGTTTAAATAGTGGCCTAAACCAATTGTGCTAAAAATAGATTAGATAACAAAGTTACAGGGCTCTATATTGGCGAAACTGCAGGGTAAAAAGATGTATGATGTAACAACCGCGTTTGTGCTGCATTCAGGTGACCGATCCTGGTTTCGAATAGGGGCCATTAACACGCAAGGCTCTGAGCAACATTTAACCAATTTGGCAAATTATCTTCAGGGCTGTTTTATAAGTTGTCCTCATTATATGCTAGGGCAGAGAGAGTCAAAGTGTGCGAGTTCCTGTGCCCATTTCCATACATTATAGCACTGCATTCCCAGCACTGAGTGGAGGAAGCACCTGTTAGGATCCCCCCGGCCTCTTTCCACCCGGCTGGCCACTTTCATCCCTCCACCGCCTCACAAACAGGTGGCTTTCTTCAAATCTCACTCTTTTACTCAGCGAAGGGGTGAAGCTGGTGAACTGTTGGACACGAGGAACCCCTGCTAAGGCCCTGGGAGAGCACTTCTCAACACGTGTTTAATACAATCACAGGTTATTTACTCCACTGTGAGATACAGTTGTTCTGCTGGGTCCAACTTTAAACAAATTTGGGGAAGAGGAGCCTTTAAAAGAGATGTCTGTTTCGTCAACAGAGGGGTTAAAGTTAATTAGATCGGGCATGTGTACTCTCCGCAAAAAGGGGAAACATCTGCATTCAGTGGCATGGCCCCATTTGTTGCAATTTTGGGTCTCATTTCCATTTGCAGGAAAGATAACTGCTTGCATATGGAAGCAATAGATAGAAGAGGTCAATGCAATTTCTTGCACTTGAGGGAAAAATCCTTATGTAGTAATCTTAGTTGGCGGAAGACGAAACAAAAACATGGGTTTGGGTAGGCATTTCTTGCAGTAATGGGCTTACCATCAGAGTCTAACCAGATCTAGTTACTGCCCTTATCACTGATTGGCTAGGATGACATGATGTTTCAGAGAATGAAGATTGAGAGTGAAATTCTGCTTAAACGTTGATACACAGCCACAAGATGAGTACAGGATCTGTATAAAAATCTGGAGATGACTACAATTTCATCCCTCAAGTCTCCTAGTGAAAAGGAGAGCAGCATGTAGCAAAAAATAAAAACCGTTTCTTCACTTTTCTTTGCATTTTTTCTGACAGTGCAGCTAGTAAAAATAACTGAACAATAGATAGAACAAAAGTAATTGTTAAAAATGTTGAACAAATTAGAACGGTGAAAGTAAATTCTAGGTCTAATTCTACTTGGTAAATAATAACTATTTGCAAATAACATTTTAAAATATGCACTATTATTTGTATGTCCAATAGGTCTTGTCACATTCGGTTAGGAATTACATGAATCAGGTATTTTCAATTCAAAACAGCACTAATGCAAAACTACAAAAATAAAAAGTCATTACACAACACTTAACTTAAAAAAGTTTAATGACACGCCACTGCAAAACTTAAAAGAAAAGGTTTAAAGACTTTCCACTGCAAAACGGCAATACAAAAATAGTTAAGCAACACTACAAAGCAAAACAATGTACATTGAATGCTACCAATAGCAACTCTGCAGAAAGGTTCTGGGAGAAAAAAATAACTTTACAGATAATTATAATTGCAATTATGGAGAACTTTTACCTCAAAGAAGCCGTCATTAGGAGAAGTTAAACCTCCAGCTTAAGACTGATATCAAAGTCACTGGAGAGCAATTACGCATGTAGCCTGACTAGTTAGAGGATTTTTCCCCCAACATAATGCCAGGACTTTTGAGGGAAATCTAATTGAGCGTCTCTTTGTGTGATTATTTATGATCAGAAAGCAGCAGAAAATCTAGAGAAGATTTTCTAGGGTCTGATGTAAATGATTAAGTGAGTGATCTTTTTGGATTAATTATGACCATGCATAATAAGCGTCTCTTCATTTGGGAGGGCCCTATTATAAGGATGGTCTTGGAACATTAAAAATGGCTTTGAATCAAAATTGCATTCTGAAACACGGGTTAGGATAATGAACTGGGTCTGGGAATAAAGGCCCCTTTGCTAAGTTATGCATTACAGGACGAAAACCCAATGTGGCAACAATTCTGGCTCTCATCCTGGGTATTTATTACAAGATTATTCACCACTTACGTACTCTAAAATTATTCCAGTTCTTCACTCCTTTAGAGATGGATTATGATGGAAACTATGTACTTCAGTGCTACAATTAGCTGGAGCTTTTTGTGGGAAAGATAAATGCACTTTTTCCCTGCCAGCTTTCAGATGGCCCTTATTCCTCCCACAGTAGAGGTCAGGCTCTCATTTCCTGTAGCTGGGATAAGGCATAGGCTGAGCCTCAGCACTCCCTTGGGAGTCCGACCGGCCCTCCAGGACTGCCCAGTGAGTATCCCAGCACCGACGCCACCCAGAGGTGGAACACCAGTCAGCGCCAATCCCATAATGGGCATACTGTGCACAGACAGAACTCATTAGCCCCAATCTGTGAATGTGTTTAACAGATACCCTGGGCTCTCCTTCCTCTCATAATGACTCATTAATTAAGTGTTTGTGTATCTAGAGGAATTAGGCAGACTGCAGTCATGAATCACAAGAACAATCAGTCTTGTATTGGTGGTTTGATCTTTAAAAAAAGAACCCACAAGAGAACAGCATTTTCCAACAGGCATACTTCACCCAATTTTAAAAATACACACCTCGTACGCTTTGAAAACCCTGTGGACTTGATCACTATGGTGTTTCCACACAAATGTGCCATATTATTATCTGTCTGGCTTGAAATTGAGAACATACCTTCTATTAGGGCTGATTAGGGGCGTCTATGTTTTTGGGACCTATATGGATTCTCTAAATTCCTCATGAACCAAACTTTCCCTTCGTCAGCTAAAGATGGTGTATATACGCTAACATATCTCCATTTACAGAGCCAAATACACATAATATAGGCTAAAGCACATAAGCCTGTAAACAATGAAACAGCTTCATTACACAGTATCTGACCAGACAGGTTAATGTTCTCTTCATTTTGGGAGGATTATAAAGTCTAGGAATATTAAAAATGGCTTTGAATCAAAGTAAACAAAACCAAACAATAAAAGAGCCTCAATATATCCGACAAAATCATTCTGTCGTGATGTTCTACTTTACATATAAACAAAAAGCACAAATATATCTCAATATGAGCACAGGATAAGCTATAAACTCACAAATGTTAGCGACGTTTCCAACTTACACCCGTTTACAGAGCAGACTGCACTTAATGCCAGCACGAGCTGAAAATTCTGGCGTGGGTAACAGCAATTATGGAGCATAATCAAATATCACTGCAATGATTCATGATTTATGGTCTGTTTTCACATTAAACATGTTACGTGTACAATGACACCAATGTGCCTTATTGCCAAATACCTGCCTAGTAACAATAAAAGGAGTGTTCAATTTTTCCCCCTCAAAGGTTGCAGTCTGCTGCAGGGACAGAAATGTAATTAAAAAAACAATAATAATACTTTACACACAATAATGGGGAAAAAAACGCATTAGACTCTCATGCTCGTATGTCTGTAGCTGCATTTTTATGTTTGTGACCGAGTGCTCTGGAGAAAAAAAACCCTGAGCTCCACTTCCTCCATGTTATTACCTATCAAAAGAGTTTTTATGAAGTTCTTTACAAAGCATTTGACATTGGCGAAACATGTTTAATAGCTTGCTAAGTCAAGGCATGGCCCCATAAGTCTCATATAATCCTTTCAGAATGTGGTGGAATGTGAAACATGTGCTTTGATGCTGTTATTCTTTTTATTTTGTCTTTCTTTTTATTGCTAGTTTGTGTTCAATAAAGACTTTGATTGCCTGGATCTGGAAGTCTCTCTAAATCTATTAAAATCTCAAATTGACAAGGAGGATAAAATGTGCATTATATGAGAAAAGAAAACTGAATGCCATAAAGAAGGAAAACTGTATTTCAGATGCAAATAAGAGCATGACTATAGGGATATCTTTTCAGTGATGCAGCAAAGCACCTAGGTTGTATTAAAGGAAATTTTCAGGTTCAATACAAGTCCAATTTAATTTGCAGCACTCATAAAAATTAATTTAGACTTTAGAAAATTAGATTCACTTTTACAACTTTAGTGACATGACAACATACAATTTAAAATTCTAAAAAGGCCATAAAAACAACTTGCAGCTCCAAATAAATCTAGTTTCAACAGAAAAATAAATTAGTTATAAAAATGACAATCTCCAAAAAAATAGTGCTGCATTATTAAGTTTTTTTTTGTTTTTGTTTTTTTTTTGTAAGAAAGGAGACCATGTCAACTTATTTTTTGTAGTGATCAACATAGTTAACTTGTACTGAACTCTGAAAATTCCTTAAAGGAAAAATCTTTTTGGAATACACAAAAAAAACAGCCACTAATTGTGAATGAATTCGTTCATAAGTATTCTACAAGAGATTTTCCCTGAATGAGCCAAATATGCATGTACACACACATCATCAGCCGTCTAATCTAATCACACTCATAACAAATATTCAGAACACAATTCTTTCATCAACTTTAATTGCTTGAGACTCACTGCATGAGTAACAAAGACTCCGCGGCTGATTATATATGTGTTGGGTGAAATTTTCTAACAATGCAATAATTCAACATAGTGGTAAAGCAGGGGGCAGGGGTGTTGCGTTTCATTCCACAACAGTATTGAGAGCACATTGAAAGTGGCAGCCTGGTCATGTGCAATAAGCCATCCCCCATTAGCCCTGTTGGGTCGGATTTATTTTAATTCACTAATCCTCTAATCAGGCTTCTCCCTGCGAGTAAATGACACGTCCGATGCCGCAGTCGTGTCTGAAGGCTAGCGGAGAACTCGCAGATCTACAAAGTGGCGTTTGACTCCGTGGGCTCGTGGAGGAGGACCCGAGAGAGGCATGCAGACAAACACATGAAACATTCACCCAAAAAGTGGTGCTTGCGAGAAGAACGGGCCTAATGGGGAAATTATTTATGAACAATTTGCAGTGCACCTGAAAATACCTCCAGTGAAATTATGTTTGGCAACCTGAACTGCTTTGAAGTCAATGGAGTGGCAATAAAAATTAGCCCTTCATTAAAGAACTGCACCCTTCAAACGGAACTGGCCAATGCTCAGAGGGCCGGGAACAGCCACGCAGAGGCAGCCCTCAGCAGCAGGGCACACATGTTAGCAATTTGCCTGATTCTCGGCTGTTTTTATGATTTTCTCCCAAACATTTCTCCCCGCCGCACTCCTTTTATGTCGCATTTAGGAAATTAACACTAACCGACAAATTACTTTGTAAATAAAGGAGTATAACTTTAGAATGTTGAAACCAGGAATTGCCCCAGGCGGGAGCTGCTTGAAGAGCAACAAAGGGATCCTTGATAGCTGTTTAGATATGCCAGCCCAGAGCCAGGCTTTATTTTATCAAGTGCACATAATTTTTCAATTGAATTTAATGTAAGGCATTCATTTCCCCAGTGTGCAGCACTTGTGCTACATGTCCACGCTAACTTGAAAACGGCTGGACCTAACGGCAGACTTAAAGAAGGCCTTCAAAAAAAGGCAGGGGTCATTTATAAAGTGCTCTGGGTTTTGGCCAAGAACTAACAATTGTCATTCACAAAAAAAAAAGACCAAAAAAAAACATTGCAGGAGACTAAATCAACCGATAGATCTACCAGAAACCAACTCTCAGAACTCTGAGGGACGTTATCTGGAGCGATGTATGCTAATGGTACTTAAATCGCTTACTTTTAAATTGTATTATTGCGAAAGAAATTACTGTATGATTAAATTACTGATATTTATCTCCCTAAAGTGCTGATTAACTGGGGATAATATCTGTCATCGTGAAGGCTGATATTGCCGCATCAATCTTCAGAACAATAAACATCCTAACTGTGAAAGCCAACTTTTGTCTGGTCAGACAGTAGGCCAATGTGTGGCTGTTAAGCGAGGAATGTACTATGTTCCTAACAGAGTGGACCACAATTTTGATGATGGGAACCAACTGTGTTGCTTTTTTTTAATTGAGTTTGTTTTGCCCAGTAACCTTCATCATGCACATAATCAAACTATGGATGAGAACAAAGATGCTTTGTCTTTGTTATATCTAGCTTTACACTTTCATTTGCTTTGTTCAGTTGACAAAAATACTAGTTTCCAGCAAAGTTAGAATTTAATTTATGCAAAGCATTTCAAATAAACAGAGTTAATTACCTTATTTTGTTAGACAGAAAAATTGGGCCTGCAAATAAAATGGAATTCATTGGCACTCGTGAAGGCAATTTAAAAAAAATAATAATGTAATTAAATTATGTTCCGAATGAATGACAGTAACTGAGAGTTTGCAATAATACTGTCTCTCTGACAAATAATCCATCACTGGGCATGTTTCTGCACATCTTGGAATTATTCTTGGAAAAATTATTCTTTTTTTGCGGTGGCCCAATTTTAATCCAATTCTTAAGGTTTGTATTTAGCTTTTTCTGTTTGGTCTGATATCTCAAAGAGTGAGAAATATGTGGCATTTAAATCGATAGATAATGGGTTTGATTCCCAGTGAATGCATGAACTGATAAAATGTATATCTTCAATACAGTGTAAGCGGTTTGGATAAAAGCATCTGCAAAACGTGTAATTGTAAATGGCTGGAAACCCGACTAATAACTAAAGAACAGCGTTTCCCCAAAGAAACAGCTATTGGTCCTGCAAGACTCCAGTGTGGAAAGCTTTATAAAAGCTTAATGTATTTTTATGGTTGTACATTCATTGTGAGTACTCTAATATGCTATTAAAACAACACAAAAGTGTTCATAATAGTGCAGTGCAGATTTGACAAAATCAAAATTTTTGTCTCTAAATATTTGGTATCCTGGTCAAATAAACGTGAAGGAAACTACATTTGGGATGTTCACCCAAATCAGTGTTTGCTGAAAGCTCGGCAGAATTCCCTCTAAAGCCTGATGCTCTTTCTAAAACACTTTGAAGGCAATAAAAAAGTCTGAAGTCTGTGAAGCTATTCTCCCATGTTGGCGCTACATGCTGCTGGTATAAATTATGCATCAGACATATGTATATGTATTGACTTTAATAAGAGAAATTTTATACATGCCAGCTATTGTACCTGTGCTATAATCACTTGGGGGTATCGGCACTCAAAGTGCACGCTTCCTCATTCACACCGGCACTGACTCAGGGTAAGCCTAGGGAAATTAAACACAAAGAACCTAATTAAAATAATAATAAAGTCTCCTCTTGTCTGGAGCTCAGGTGCAACAGATACCGCCGTACAGCTGCATTTGATTTGCTAGTGGAGATATTTTGTGAGGACTTTCGAGATTTGCTCGCTCGAGCTATGGATCCCACCTCAGCCTCGCTCCCTAATCAGGACGGCATTGACAGCTCGCAGCTTGCTTCTTATCATCGTCTTGACATTCCATTGCGCTTTAGTGTGGAATACTTGGTAGATGGTTGGGAGGTAATTTCGGGGGGGGGGGGGGGGGGGGGATACATAACATCTGCTGGATCTAGAACGGCTGAAAAAGAAAAGCTACGATGCAAAGTCTTTCCAGGCTCACTGAGGATGGCACCATATCGCAGGATTTGGCAGATTAATGGTTCAAAGTCTGACGTTTACAGCTCGGCTCTCTGTTGCCTACATGTGTTGTCTGAGGTACCAATGAAAGAAATGTGTGTGAGATGTCTTGCTGTAACCCCATTGGCCAATTGGCAGAGGAGGGAACAATTTCAGCCAGAGCCTACACCCTCTGTAGGCTATAGTCTGCAGGCCACCCTCTAGAGGGGGAATGTAAAACACCTGTTGAGGGTAAAGCCTCGATGGCACACACTGTCAAAACCCAATAACTTTGAGTGACTTAAACTAAGCTCTGGCCATGTGGTGACGTCTTTCTTGGGAGGTATTTCCAGAGGGGATCTAAGGAGGAGAAGAAAAAGATCTGCTCAATCTTTTTGCTGAGTCTACTAGCCTTTTCGTCAACTTTTGCCATCTGATGACGGTGGTATTTCAGATGGTAGTTTGCAAATATGATTTCCTCTTCCACCTAAAATTATATAGAATGTTTTTTCTATGAAATTAAGCACAGCAGACTAACATCTTATCACTGTTATTGATAAAAATGGGTATGGGTAAAATACATAATGCATGAGTTTTTGTAAAAAAAAATATTATATATAAAATGTAAAAAAAAAAAATTTATTTTATTAAAAATAAATTATATTTAAACACAATTTTTTGCAAAATTAAAAAATTACAGTCATTCATGGTTTAAATTACATTATTGCCTCTTCCTTGATGGTTACAACACATGGCAGATTTAGAGTCATTAAATTTAAAGATATTTTTTTCTTTTCTTTTTCTGGACACTCTTGCATATCATTGATCATTATTAGATATTCAAACACATTCTCTACAAACATAATTTCCACTTATTCCAAATCTACGTAAAATTACATATTACAATTCCACAAAATAAAGCACAGCAACCTGACAGTGATCAGATGTAACTGACAAGACTGGAATATTATGCAAGATAAATCAATGCTAATAGCTGCAGGTAGGTGAACGCCACATAATCCATTAATCATCCGTGCGATTAAGCAAAGTGTGAGGACACACAGGTTGAGGGAGCGAAGGCTGCGACCACAAGCTTAGGCACCAAAATGCTTGCTTTTGCTCGATGACAGATAAATCTTAAACAAGGGGCAGCTCTTAAAATCTCAAAAGACAAAGCATCTAAGCAGCTGCAATAGCTGTCTGTTAATTGAAGAGAAGCCAGATATGGGAACAAAAACCACAGCTAGTCTGAGAAGAACTGATGGACAACTAGCAACAAGGGGAGCAATCCTCTCAACAGCCTAACAATGTGATGAGTGAAGTCAAATCTTTTGAACCCGTGCTCATGAGAGGTCACAAGGCATGAAAAAAGGCCTCTGCATTTACTGTAGAGGAGGTCCCGATGTGTAGAGCAAATGAGTAAGGTGGGGGCCATGCCATTGCACAGCTTAATTGAGCAAACAGCTGTAAAATGACATCAGCTAAGTGCGCTACGCTTTCACTCGACAACAATTTAGCCTTTAAAAGGTTCCATCAGTACGTCGACAGCGAGCCGTGGTCCGGTACATTTAATCTTCTCTGTTTTGCAGGCCGCCAGCTGGTGGGGTTCAGAGCAAAGATTTTCTGGTGTGGGTCACTGGTGTGGAGCTGCCATAAGTGAGTCATTGTGCTGCCTCCTGTCAGTCACACTAAAGTGTGTATTACATTCCACTGATGTGAAAGCACCAACAAGCATATCTGCACGGGCGCGGGGGTTTACCAAAACACCTCCCAGAAAATCTCGAGGCAATTTATGGATCAAATGTGTGGGAAAAGCCTCTAATGAGAGTATCGCGACTACTTATTCAGCCACATACAGGTCACGCGGGTTTTGTCTGAATTACCCTTCGCATGTCATTAGCTACTCACCGAGGATCACTTTGGAAATGTCGCTGTGAAGTTTCAGGTGGATTTTCATGTGCTAAGTTTCAAAAACGACTATTAAACATGCTCTGTGGAACAGCTGTGATTTAGCACTTAAGCTAATAACTACATAAAACACTCTTACCCCCATTTTCCATCCAAGTATCTGTCCAATGTGACATCAAGGGACCAATTGAATACGAACCCACTTTACACAGCTCTGAAGAATGCAGCAATGACCAAAAAAAAAAAAGAGAGAGAGAGAGAGCGAACAAATCGCCACTGGTACAAAGGAATGGACGGGGGGGGGAACCAAAACAGTGTTACAAAGGAGCTTAGTATGTTCTTATTACATCAAGTAGCAAAGCAGCTGCTAAGAGCTTTAAAATACATTATTTGAACGGATTGGGTGTGGACTTTAGTGTGAAACATGGGAAAACACAGCGTCTAGAAGGCTGCATTTAAATCATCCAGGAACACTTCCTTCAAGAATCCCCTGAATGTCTTTCCTATATCAACATAATAAACAATTTCATTTCTCAAGCATATGGAAGAACAACATTGAGATAGTTTAGAGGATTTTAAAATGCTCTGCACTTTATAGAGTTTATGGCGGACAACAACAATGCTTTATTTATGACTCTGCTAAAATTGGTCAAGTTCCCTGCTCTTCGGCTGTCCTCGGTAATCAAACCCCTGCCTACTACCACACAAAATTCTGCTGCTGTCACCATGTCAAGATGAACATCTCTTCGCCTCTTCCTCCAAGACAATATTTAATTCATATTTCTCCATGTTATTTCATTTCTAGATGAAAGGCACTGAGATTGAGGGTAACCTTTTCCTCCCCTCCATCTTAGAAAAGTTCGAATGGAAAAAGCAAGGTCGCAGACGGGCTTAATTTCGAGCTGATAATTTAGCAAATGGTCTCTGCCATATCACTTTGATCTTGCCAAAGTTTTGGAAATTTCAATCTCGAGCCAACGACTACTGGCCGACTATAGCCCTGCTTCATTAGTGGACCTTTAAATGGTTCACAACAATTAAGGCTGTCAAGCGGCTGTTCTCTGCCCAGGAGTAAACCTTGACTAATGATTTGCTAAAAAGTCCTGACAGTCTGTTACAGTCGGCAGTAATTGAATTCAAGCGCTAACAAGCCTTTGAACAAGTGAAAGAAATATTTTATAAGCTTTATGCAATTTGGTGGAGCAGATAATGATTCGTAATGAATATTCCCCTCTGATTTTTTTCTGCGTAATTGTCGTTTTTCTAAACGTAATAATAACAAGCAGGGAAACAAATCCAGACAAAGACAGAGAGCAATCAGACTTCAATATCTTTCTCTCAGTGCCTCGCTTTCTTGTTCTTTTCTCTTTTTTTGGCTTTTGTCTTGGTTATAGACAGACACCGTTTCCCGCTATTTTGTATCCTTTTGCGTTCACCACCAATAGTTTCCCAGCTATTTTAACGAGCTTGATGTGTCACAAGAATGCATGCCCAGTTCACTGTGTGCGCAAGAAAAGCTATGACAACTATGCTGTTAATGTTGCGCTTTTGAGCCTGCACATAACCTCCTAACGCAACTCTGATAAGGATAAGTAGGAAATAAGCAACCAGCCTCACGCTAAAGTGAGATTAATTGATCAGCAAGAGCTAACATGCATAGATTAAACTGTTTTTAAAATGGACGAAAATAAGTACATTAATAGGCGGCCTCATTAAGAAATAAACACACATATCTATGTGTGCAGCCTATATGAACACTTCTATATGACATGAAAATACCGCAAGTGCTGTGCTCGCTGTTGTTTATAGAGTTCTTCGGGTTTGAAACTCTGAGAAATGAGGGAAAGATGTTTTGCACAAACTCTTTTCCCTCAATGTAGTCATTTGCCAAAAGGAAATTTGACATCAAACGACAACATCATCGAAGAAGGTCCACTTACGCAGTAACTTAGATCACTGAAAGTGTCACAAGCTCAGTAAATTAGCACACAAAATGATGAATTGGATAAAATTGCGTCAGAAAAAACAATCAAATATTAAAAGAGGATACACTTTTCACTTTGACATCAAGGAGACACTAAGTAATCACCAACAAGAGCCACATCATTTCCTCCATTTAGTGTAAAAGTAATAAAAGGCATGTCAAAATCCCTAGTGTGATCCAAGACCCCGGCGGTTCATTACGCACTGGACTCCATACATTCTCTTGGACTAATAGGGACAATATTTAGGCAAATAAGGTCATTATGATAATAAGAGTGCTGATAATAAGTCGCAGTTTGCTTATTTGTTTTGCTCGGGCTGTAACTGTCGTGATGAACAAAAGGAGGCCAATTAGATTTTAGTCTTTCGCCGAATTGGATTTCATAGCAGAAAAACAGGGCCATACACTTTGAATTCATCAGGGATGAATGGAAAATGTGATTAAAATTTCAGAGTAAAGTCCTCGTTGGAGCATATAAGTTTGCGTATAAGGGCACGACGCTCTGTAGCTGTAATTACCTGAGAGAATTTGATTCCTCTTAAGTGGGTTAGCAATGGATTTGGAAGCATTCGCGGAGCGTTAAAGGTTTGGGTGACTTATTGTATTTTATTGTACAATGCTGCAATAAGGCCTCTAATTGTGTTAAATGCCAGAGCAGTAACAGTTCTCAAAATTGTTTCTAATATGATATTATCAGTTAATTCTGAGCTACTTTCAACTTAACTTGTTTACTGGCTTACATGTAACTTAAATGTATGCATAACAGAGAACGCTTAACATTTTAACAAAGCAAAATATTTGTAACTACAAGGCCTTTTATAGTCTGCTTTAGACAATACACAGTATGGAAAGACATCATACAGTAGGTTTTGTCAACATCTTTGGGGAAGGAAAAAATTAAGGTGACAAACTTTCCAGTTTACCCATGACAGTCCAGGGTTCCCAAAAATTCACTAATACCTTCTGGTTTAAGCTGTTAGTTACTCACATGAATATTAAATATTGTCATTGTCCCTCAAACTACCATCTCTGAATATCAAGAAAAGATGGCAACATGCAACAAAATGAAGGTAAACTTTCAATGTATCAAAACGTACAAAAATAATATGATTGCCAGCCATTAATGAAAACATCTGTTATGGCTCAAACATACATGGCGATGCAACAAGTTTCCAACGACAAATAGTGTGACAATAATAACCATTCAAAAGATATTAAATGTTAAACATTTATGAGGAATGTAATTTTAGATCAGTCAGATTACACTGTGAGAGTATTTTGCTTATCACTTGGTTTACATTCTGTAGCGTTAAGTTAAGCAGCCCTATATAACGTAACACTATACAGAATGAAAACCAAGTGATAAACATACAGTGTCCATCCACTTTTTCAGCAGCCTCTTTCCCTTAGGGATTTTAAAAAAGTCTTTGTTTAAGAGTTACAAGTCATGAACCAAACCAAACCAAACCAATCAACTATGAGGTGAATCACAACATTATAAACTTCAATTTGAAGCAAAAAAAGGAATCCCATGAAGCATTGCGAATGACATAATTGTATACAAAATTATGAAGAAATATGAAACTCTTTGATTTAAAGGTGTTGATTACATATATGGAAACAAAATGCAAAATACACTGCAAAAAATGGCTTATCTTACTTAGTATTTTTGTCGTGTTTCTAGTCAAAATATCTAAAAATTCTTAAATATTCTTAAAAACAATTCTTGTTTTAAGAATATTTTACTTACCCCGCTGGCAGATAATTTTACTTGTTTTAAGCAAAATGCACTTAATTTAGTTTTTTCTTAAGTCACTTGGCTTATCTAGTAATTTTTTTTTAGATATTTTGACTAGAAACAAGACAAAAATACTAAGTAAGATAAGCCATTATTTGCAGTGTATGCATATTGTGCGTACAAGTATATAAGTAGTATGAGAGTGTAAACTGACTAAATCATTCACAGTGCTTCATGGAAGTAGGTGGGCGCTCAAGTGGGATTAAATGGGATTTTTTTATTTTATTTCAGAAGCCAACAGTTGCACTCTATAGAACCAAAAAAAACAACAATAACGGACACGTTTGGACACGTACGGATAGGACAAAAAATAAAATTTAAATGGAACACACACAGGTTTTAAGGCACGAAGATGTATTTTTTTTCGAACAAAAAAAAATCGTTAAAAAATTTACTATTCTGTATCTTATCTGTAACATTTTTAAAGGGGTCATATGATGTTGCTAAAAATAACATTATTTTGTGTATTTGGTTTAATGAAATGTGTTTATGCGGTTTAAGGTTCAAAAAACATTATTTTCTACATACTGTACATTATTGTTTCTCCTCTATGCCCCGCCTTTCTGAAACACGTAGATTTTTACAAAGCTCATCGGTCTGAAAAGCGAGGTGTGCTCTGATTGGCCAGCTATCCAGTGCATTGTGATTGGCCGAATACCTCAAGTGTGTGACGGAAATGTTACACACCATACCATATTCTAATGCCTTGTCCCAGCCGGAGCAATGAGACAAAAACATTAAAACCCATTATAAACGAGGCATTTGTTGCATCCAGCAGGGACATAATTACTGATTATAATGACTTATACTGTCTTTTTACGCGTTGCGTTGCATCGCGCCGCGTAAACATAAAACCATGTCTGCATTTGTGATCGGAGAAACAACAAACAACAAGCGCTACTCTACACTGCTCAAAACTCGCGTTTGAATCATCAGTGGCAAATTCTTTAAATATGAAAACGTACTTAAAGTCTGTGAGTCAGAACAGCCAGCATAGTAGTCTACTCTCCCAGGATCAGTAAAAAGTCCTCCACAAAATGTGCTGCACCTATCTGGATATTTGGGTTAAACTGTTCAGGAACAGTGTTGTAAATACAACTCAACCACTGACACTAGTCGTGTCCTCTTTTGGAAGACCAAACAAAGTAGTTTCGCTTTCACAACGAAACACACGGCGGCCTAGAGTGAGCGGAGGCGGGCGGTCTTGCGGCAACCACATGTGACGAACCCCGGCTGGACTCCGCTTCATCCACGGTGAAAGCCGATCCGGCGATCCACAGTGCGAAGTTGACGTATTCCCTCAGCGACCAGCACGGATCAGCTCTAGGCATGACAAAACGATATCGTCCTCTTTTGGAAGGCCAAACAAAGTAGTTTCACTTTCACAACGAAACACACAGCATCGCGACATGGTGGCAGCAACAATACTACAGCGAGAATAAAAGTTACGCCTTCTTTCTCTGCGTGAACATTTGGGCGGCAGTTATGCAAATCTTCCCACATCGTGACGTAGACATGTGGGGGTGTGTTAGAACGAGCCATTTTAGGTAGGCTTGGTTGACTCTTAACTTTTATAAAGCATATATCTTTGTATTTGCGGACCTTTTTTAGTCTTTGCAACTTTACAGATCTTCTTTATGCACCAAGCGGCCCTTAACATACAAAAGAGCAGAAAGGGAAGGAGGAAGGGAAAAAAAAAAAAAAAAAAGTGTTTGGGTGTGAACGCATTAATATGGACCACCCCTTTTTTTATAAGGAGAGAAGAAAAAAAAAACGAATGCACCTTCAAAAAAATTAAAAAATCAGGTTTCCAAATATGAGCTAGTATGACCTCCCAATGACACCTGCTGTTCTGATATAAGTGCAAAATATTGTATTCCTTTAAATAGCCTCCACCGCCCTGCCTGATCTGACCATCTTCTCAATTTTAGCTCAAGCAATCAGTTTGCCACTATATTGCAAACACAACACAACCATGTGACGCAACCTGTAGCCGCAGTATTCAACTTATCTTTATACATGGGAGAACAAATTGGATTGACATGCGGCATAATGGCATGCCCCTGCCCTATTCACTCTTACCACGCATGGACAAAACGTCTGGGCTGATGAGTTCTTGATAGCATTTGGTGGTTCCTTTATACTCCAGTCCAGCTCATCTCCGAAAGTCAATTAAAATCCTGTAACGTTGACACCGCCAGCACCTGCCCCTATCAACTTCAAACGCATCTGATTCAAACGCTGTGAGGTCGCGTGACATTGCGCTACAGGCTGTGAGCGCGATCTGCTAGAAATCCAGCTTTTTCACGCGAATCTGTTCTTTCGAACAGTTCGCTTCAACGATTATTATTTTATGTCATAATTAAAGTCCTAATTACATCCAAACGCGCATGCTTGCACATTTTGATTAATTGTAGCCTACTTATGTTCTTGACTACAAGTTGTTGCAGTAATAGTTTAGCGCATAAAAACACAGTCATTTAGAATCAAGATATAATTAGCATTTACAAGTAAGTTAGTTTTCGCCCTTTATAGTCGGTTTGCGAATCGAACATGTTTGAAATAGACGGTTAAACGAGTCAAACATGGCCTCGAGGAGCACTCAACCCGATTTACAGCGAAGGAATCCGAATTCAGTACGAAATGATCCGACTGTGGAAAAAAACACGATTGATTGAATTTCATTCACGAATCAGACATCGCCAGTGGCGTCGCGTGAGACTGGCAGGTGACGCGCTGTATTGCTTGCAGAGACAAGGGCGAGCAAAAACCGAATTAATTTGACAATGAGTAAGTGACAGACGTTTCTCTCTCTCTCTTGCCATCTCACTTCGTCTCTAATTGTGCTACGGACAGCTTTAAGCACATCTGGGAATTGCAGCGACGCGCTGGCAAAGATTAACGGCCCCTCTATTGCTTTGTTGCTGCTGTATTTGCATGATAATTAGTTGAAGGCTGTATATATTTTAATTTATTTATTCTCTAGTGCTTGCTAATACACACAGAGAGAGGAATGCAGCTACATGCATTAATTACAATGATTAAAGTGTTCACTGTGCAGTCTCTTGATGTGTTTATTAAATTAATAAGTAAATTGACAGATGAGACTTTGAAACTCACTGAATTTTTCCCTGCAGTAGTTCCAAAAGGATCAACCTCTTTCATTCCTTGAGGGAGTAAGTATTACTGAGTGAGGAAGAAACATAAAGCCTTTGTGAAGTAATGAAGCTTGAACATACTATTGTGACTTTCATTAAAGGATTAAATGAAACATAATTGGTTCAATAAGAATTTCATCCCTGGAAATATGTGACATTGTTATCTCCAATGTATGTTCCTAAAAAATCAGCTGAGAGATGATTTAATCTGATGAGCAGTTCATGGTTAGCCCAAGTTATTAAATATTAAATAACTCAATATTGTCTGCTGAGTATTATAAATCCTTTAACCCTTTAACTGTCACTCACATTTTTGAACATAGACGTGAAAGTGCACGATCCAAACTTAAATTTGTATAATTCATGAACAAAAACATTTTGTAACATGATATTGATGTACCATTTTCATGGTAATGCAATGTTTGATTTTAAAATGGTTTTCAAAGGATGAATTTTGAGATTGAAAGTTTTCAATTGATATATAATTTCTGATGATTTCTAAACTGTGATAGAGAAAAATGCAAAGAAGCCTTTTTGTGACAAAGGTCAGAACTCCTGTTATGATGTAGATTTTTGAGGTGCACTCTTGTCAAAAATTCATCTATTACTTTTCCTACATAATTTTTTACAAAAACATTGGTAAAATATCTTTTTAGGAGTCTTAGATCTTTCCAACGATATATAGTTTGTCATAATTAGATTAGGATTTAATTGTAATATAGTGAAGTAAACTTAGGCGTCCCACAGAGGGGACGGGTGACAGTTAAAGTTAAGAAGACATCAGTATTTGAAAAATAGCTTTGACTTTAGGTGATTACTGCTGGCTGTTCCATATCTATATTATTAATATTATATACACACTTTATTGGATTTAAATGTATTTACCATCACCAAAATTGAAAAAAAGCTGCTACATTAAATTAAACAATTATTTGACTGTACAAATTCATGTGAGGCACAGTGTTGGTTTTTCTTTTCAGACTAAAACTTTGTTTTTCGTTTTGGAAAGTTTGTAATTGTCAAATATCACCTTGAGCGAGCCATCACTGCCAAATCGGTCTAGTCGAACAATCCGACTCTCAAACAATACGAAAACCTGGGACGTGGTTTCTGCACTTCACTGTTAAGGTGATATGATACCTGTCAAGTTGATGGAGGTCCCATCCTCCGGCCTCCTCCAGGTCTGCAGGCAGAAGCCTGTACTCCGACCAGGCCCCCCTCTGCCCCGGCGTACAGTGCGGCCCATTAAAATTAAAGCAGCTCCTTACTGTTGAAACGTCATGTCCATCCCATTCCCCAACATGCATTGGGAACAAAGGGAACAATCTATTTTCCTGATAGAAGCCAGCAGTTGGTAAGAGGTTTGAGATGAGTGCGAGGATACAATTTGCCTAGAGAGTGCCCGAGGATCAAGCCAGCCCTGACTCACTCTGGAATGAGGCTGTCAGCTGGCAACCAGCAGTAATTGCTTCCCATGGCAGGACCCCACCAGCCAGAGTAGAATGTGTGCATGGAGCTCGTCAACCCGGGGATCAATTTTCACAACAGCCCAATCATAATTGTTTTCTAAGGATATGAAACTTGTTGCGAATGCGAGCGGAGGGCGAGGCCTGATTGACACTCATTGACCGGGGTGAGCAGGTAGAGCCGATCGAGCCTGCAGCTCGGAGGCACGGCGCACTGTTTGTCACTCAGGTTGAGGGGAGAAGAATAAGAAACTCCCGACCCTGGAGAAGCCTTAGCCCGCACTGAACCTGTCAGTCCACACAAAGCTGTTAGCACGCAGTCAAGTGCACAGTTTCTCAATGGTGCAATTACAAAAATGTACCGTTATTTAAAGAGGTGCCTTGATTCTGTGTGATCTAGAAATCCTTGAATGTCCTGCATAGGAAATGTTCAGTCCACTAACGATCTATCATCTGTCTACAGATATTTTCGTACGCTGTCAAGCACCGAATTGAATTGTAGGACACTTGGATGGCTGATGCCACTGCCAGCGGGTCCCAAGACCATCTCAAATGTCACTTCAGCCGACTGCTAACATGTGGCCCTTTGGCCAGTGTCTCTGACATGCTATTATCTGTCTTTAGAAGAGACGGCGCGGTGTTGTCAGAAACCCGTGTCTCTACACATGTATCCATCACAGAGTGGCAGATGGCTTGGATCAAATTATTTTTTGTGTAAAAGGCCGTGTGAAGTTTCAAAACGTGACTGCCGCAGATGCCTCTCACAGGAGGCATAATAGAGCATCTTGTTTGGCGGCTGCAGATGTTTCTTGCAAAAGGCATAATAGAGGAGCACCTTGGGAGAATCCAGCAGCCATACGGATGAGGCTGCGGTTTTCTTCTGGCTCAACCCAACAAATTTACAAAAGAATGCATTAAGGTACCATGAGGCCCCTAACCGATGTGGGCTTGAACGTCAGAGAATCTATTGTATTTGTTCTAAACATCAACACTAATGCACAAGGACAGACTCTAAAACTAATTCAACCTTCACTGGCTCTAAATATATGACACAATCTAGTGCTTATATACTGTATGTATCTATTTCTGACATAAATATGTCAATGAGTATGCATCATTACAGACTAACAAGTAAGTCTCACTGGGATGCTCCTTCCGCTCCTCTGTCGCTGACTTCATTAGCATTATTGTAAGGGGAAAATGACTGGCATAGCATTTTTTAGTAGCATGTGCTTCATGCACCCCGTTCACTAAGGCCCTGTTTACACCTGGTATTGAAATCTTTTTGTTGATCAGATCAAAAGGGAAGGGGCACCTCAAAAGCATCTCCTGTGACCACTTGTGCTTGGATTTCATGGATAAGTGGCTTGCAAAATACTCATTATGTCAGTTTATGTTATTATGCTCTGTCATTCAGGATGCAAGATTCAATCGTTTCAGCTCGTGTAGTGTGTCATAGTGGACGACAACCGATTCCGCGTCTGCGATGCTTCACGACATCACGACAATAAGACTAGCATGTCCACGACGAGTTCTGTCACATTGGTGACGTTGACCAATAGCAGCACAGAAGCTCTTTCATACACGGGTTTCAAACATGGCGAAACAAAAGAGATATGATGGTGCTGATAGGTGGAATTATGAGATGGAGGAAAGGTTCGTGGAGCTGTGGCAACAGTACTCCTGCCTGTATGATGTGTCATCGAGGGACTACAACGACAGAACAAAGAAAGAAATATGCTGGCGAACTATAGCGGAAGCGCTTCAGCAATGTTTACACTCTTGTTTTCGGAAGTCAGTCGCTAGTTCCGCCCTCGATGACATCACGCACGTCGTTAAAGATGGCACGCGATGAATGGACAGGAAGCAACGTGTAGTCTGAAATGTTTCTTGTCCACTACATGACAAGATTTTAGGAGTCAAAATCGTGTAATCTGACACAGTGACTATCGTGACCGACAAAAATATTGTGTAGTCTGAACCCGGCATAAAGTAGTTTTAAAAGCTTAAATTTTGTATGTTTTGTAGGCAATACAGTCTCGTATTAGAGATAGTAGATAGATAGCTAGATAGATAGCTAGCTAGATAGATAGATAGATAGATAGATAGATACTAAGGAACTCAGAGTGGTTGCTAGGGTATTCCAGGTGGTTGCTAGGGTACTTGGAGTGGTTGCTATGATGGTTGCTAGCCTAACTTGGGTGGTTGCTAGGGTGCTGCTATGCAGTTGCTAGGGTACTCTGGGTAGTTGCTAGGGTGTTGCTATGCGGTTGCTAGGTGCCCAGGGTGGTTGCTAGGGTGTTGCTATGTGGTTATTAGGGTACTTGGGGTGGTTACTAAGGTGTTGTTAGTGTAGAGTCAGATGATAGATAGATAGATAGATAGATAGATAGATAGATAGATAGATAGATAGATAGATAGATAGATAGATTAAATGAGTTTGAATGGATTATAACACAGTGTCCTAAGCACACGCGACGCCGCGACATGCGACAAAAGGTATCTTTTCCATGTTAATCAAAGTTTTTGTCCTAACGTTGCGGCTGGAACAACAATATACAAACTATATGACAGTAGATAATCTCAGGTGAGTATGTGCTTTATTCAAAGTTAAACGTGTCTAATATGAGTTTAAATATCATTTTGCGTGACCTTATAGCCATACTGAAAGCAACAACAGACAGTTTACCTCAGATAGCAAAGATGTCCGTTAAAACTGTATTTGTATTTATTTGTATTCCATTCATCTTTGTATTCCATGACAAAGATGGTATCAGTCACTCAGTTTGTACATTTAATGATGTTAAAAAGGTTTAATATTTATGAATTAGATTATAAACGTATCCATTTCGTTGCGAGAGCAGTGCGCTTCCAGAGAGAGCCCGTTCACACACGCTTCTAATTGGCTGTGATATTTGATTGATTGATTGGTCGTGGTGTTGGGTCTCGTTTGGTGTGGACACCCAAATTGCTTGACGCGGAATATGTCGGCGACAGGTAGTTAGGACCATAGACTATATATGTAGATGCCTCATTAGTGACTGTTTCTATGGGCCGCTATACGTAAGCCATCCACCATATTGTAATGGTCAACTTGACGTCATTCACCATAGTAATCACTGAATATTCAAAGATGTTTTTTACCACAATCCTGCACAGAACGGCTCAACGGCTCTGCGAGAACCTACAGTATGGTGAATGACGTCAGCTTGACCGTTCCAAGATGGTGGCTGCATCTACGTGCCTGGAGCAGTCGATGGGGAATCTATACATATCTATGGTTAGGACACGGTGTAACAGTACATAGAAGGGAAGCTTGACTGAGTCTCAAGGTATTTTGGGAGTTTAAGTTTGAATAGTCTTGGCTTATTTGAACATTCCGTCAATTTAAGTTTATGGGATTTTTATTATTTTTACTCTTCAGTTTTATGAAAACCATAATTCGGATCAGTTAGAAAAGATATAGAAACTAACTTCAGATCAGTCTTTTGTAGAGTTAAAGCTCTAGGAGGATCAGGAGTTTGTAGAGTTAAAGCTCTAGGAGGCGTTAGAGTGTCATTAGTCTCAGAAGGAAGAAGCTCACTATAAGGTGGTAGTAGCATTTCAGGAACCTAACCCTAACCCACTAATTAGGCAAACAAATAAAAATCTAAATGTGAAGAAATATCAAATTAGATTCAGTTGATGAATCTTACATGAAAATGTAAAAAAAAAAAACAAACATTGCTTAAACTGGTTTTACTGTGAATGATTCATCAGTGACATACAGTAGGCTCACTTTGTCAGTATACTATTTTGTTATTTTATTGTTTGGTTCTATCTATATAGTTGGCACATATGGGAATTTGGATTGTGCAAATATATTAATGAAAATATAAATGTAAATAAATTAAACATTTTATTCGAAAATACAATTTAAATTAGAAATTAAAAAAATAAATGAGATTAAATTAGTAAATGTAGTTTTTTTATATGACACAAATTCAGTACTTAGTGGTTTCATTGTAAATGATTCATCAATGACATTTAGTACTTATTATGTCACTGTTTTTATGCTTTGTTAATTTTTTTGATTGTGCAATCGACAATTCTGAATAGGCAAACATACAATCGAAAATCTAAATATAAAAAAATGTAATTCATAAATGATTAAATGTATAAATGGATCCTTTTCACAACACTGTGATGATGTGTTTAACGGTCATCAGCATCGTAAATCCACAAAAGTTTTTCATATTTGTATTTTTTTTTAATGTATCTACATTTATAACACTATTCTTTGTATTATATCACCTTTGCATCAAATTACAAAAAAAACAGTTAAAGGGTTAGTTCACCCAAAAATGAAAATTAGCCCATAAATTACTCACCCTCAAGTCATCCTAGGTGTATATGACTTTCTTCTTTCAGACGAATCCAGTCGGAGTTATATTAAAAAATTGTCTTTGATCTTTCAGTTGTTTAATGCCACTCAGCAGCGTTGTACTGGATCAGTCCCAAAAGAACTTCAAATAAAAAGCGGCACAATCCATAAAAAAAGGGAGGTCCACACGGCTCGGGGGGTGAACCAAAAGGCCTCCTGTAGCGAAATCGAGCGTTTTTTTGCAAGGAAAAATATCATATTCAAAATTTAATAATCCACTTTAATGTACTTGTGCCAAAGTTGTACATGGAGGCAGCTCCGGGCTGAGGAGTTATGAGGTCAGCTTTGCGCATGCGCCGGTGAGTCGCGTGAAAACCAACGTTTGTTTACAGGAACAAAGGAAGCAAAGTTTCCTTACTTTAGAAAAAGGAAAACCAGTGTCCTCTTGGCTTATATCGAAGTCCTCCGACATTCTTCTTTACAAATCTCGTTTTGTACTTCTAATTAGTGACCGTATTTTTGATCTCTCCGCTGCTCTTCCGCGTTCGTCACTTCTGAGCAGAGCATGTGCAAAGCCGACCTCATACGTCATTCCCCCAGAACTGGTTCGTGAGCGCAAGCTAGATTTAAATGATTATTAAGTTTTGAATATGGATAATTTTCTTGACCAAAACCTTGTTCAACCGGAGCCGTGTGAGACACTTTTTAATGGATGGGCTTTTTATTTAACTTCTTTTGGACGATGCATGCACACCCATGAGTGCATTAAACCAGCTTGAAAGATCAAGACATTTTTAATATAACTCTGATTTGTCTGAAAGAAGAAAGTCATATACACCTAAGATGACTTGAGGGTGAAGGATTTTTGGGTGAACTAACCCTTTAACGCTAATGCGAGGGTGTTTCTAATGCAGCGTCTATGGGAGGGATAGTAAACTTGACATCATTCTTTCTTCTGACTGCCGTTATCAGTCTCTTTCAATTTTTTTCCTTTTATTGAAAGTCATGAAAACACTATAGTGGAGTTTTTCTTTTGCTATTTGAGCAAACGGGAATGCAAAAAATATATTTGTGGTGCTCTCCCATTCACCGCTCTTCAAGTTAACCCAACTATAACGACTTCCGCTGCTGAGAAACCCGGAAATGTGAAAAATGTCAATTAAAGTAGTAAAAGTTGTTTTGTTTTTTTAAACATATTCCGTACTGGTTTTATTGTGAATGATTCATCAATGATGTAATTTGAAATAAATAATTTATCTTAAATGTAATAACTTTTTCACTGACATCAAAAATACAACCACCTGAATTTATTCTAGTAAGTAACACCCACTTTTCACAATCAATTAAATTCCCTATTGATAAAACCAAGACCTGTCCTATATTTTTTCTTGCTGAAATATCCTGTGTCATACATCAGATTATGAAGTAAAATTGGTTGCGAACACTGTTTCATCTAGATTTTAAAGCATGAATATGCACGCAGCTCATGCTGTTTACTATGGGCAACAGCAGATGTCCCCAAATCCCACCCAGAGTCATGTACACACACACACACACACACACAAACACACCCACACACAACACACAAACACACAAAAACACACACAAACACACAAACGCTTGCACCGACTGTCACACTGTTGTTGGGTCAGGCCCAGAGGTGGACCTGCAAAGGACTCCTCAGGCTCATCAGTGTGCTGCTCCAAAATAGTTGTCACAGCAGGAAACCTCTGGAGCTCCTTGATGTTGTGTACAGCTTACCTACAGGCAGGGCCTTGTCTAAGCCAGCCTCTCCATGTGAGAGAGAGGCTGAATGACTCTTCCGTAGCACAGAGCCAGCCCTCGTACAGCAGCAGGAGACGGCGCTCGCAGCAGGGTTTGCGTGCATCTGTGCACGTGTGTGTGGCTAGAAATCTGTGTAATGCACTGGTGATGGCGATCAGTGTCGTGTGTGTGTGTGTGTGTGTGTGTTTGTGTGTTTTAACCCATAGGAATTAATTAGCCTGTCTTTTTCAGAACAGAGGTGTCTATTGTATGTTGGGACAGCATGCTGAGAGGAGTGATTTTTGATTTTGTATTATTTATTCATTATGGTTTTTTGTTGTTGTTGTTTTTTTACATTAGTAGCCATGCTGAGATTTCGCCTTGGAAATATATGATATATAAGTATATGAATCTGGCAAATGACTTTATGCATGCTGATGAGATCAAATGTCTTATATCAAGAAATTAATGCATAGCGTTCTTGACTGAACTCAGGTCAGCTGATGCTCATTCTACTCTTGTCTGAATCAGCATTTAGACAGCTGACAAAACTGTAGTGCTGGCATTTGCAGTTGTCAACAAAGATGTCTTTTATTTGCTTAAATGTGACGTTAAAGTTGGCATGAATTGGAAATCCACCCTATCTATTTTTTTCTCAAAGTGTCATAACTCAACCTTCCAGTGAAACAACAGACTTCTCTTTGTTGATATATGCTGGACTTCTCCAATAATTTAGTCTGATTAAACTCCTCTTCTTACAATCAACAGCAAATTCACAATCAGATGTTTTTTTGTATTTTGTTTTTTTAGATAATTTGCTTCTTACAGTAGATGCATGTCTCAATCTGTTGCTACTTCATTTGAACTTTAATATTAACCGTGTAAATCTTGCCAGCATTTTTGTATGACATCACACACCGATTGAGACTATCTCATCATCAGTTATAATTATATATTATAAGTTAATATTACAGTAAATCTTCCAAATTTTCTTACACTATCATAAAAAATGGTTCTACGCAGTATTACCAAATCTAGGGTTCTTCGGCTTGTAATTAATAGCAGAACACATTTAGGTGACTAAATAGAAGGTTTATAATTCCATAAAGAACATGCTTTGAAGGTGTGGTATAGGACCTTATACAGAACCTTTAATATATTTTATTTTCATTAAATATTTAGTATATGAATCATATTAATATAGTTAAATATTTTTTATTAATATTTGTTATTACCTCATCTGCAGGATTGTAAACTTATTTTGTATCTTTTTATAAGGGTTTAAACTGATTCAAGATGGTGGCGCGGGTGGGAAGCACGCGCTATCCGGGTCCCAAAAATCTCCTTATATGGAACTTAGACACTTTTTAGGAGACCACAAGCTTGTGTACTAAATCCCACAACACGACTCCGTAATAGGTGCGTTACATGCTCAGGCACTACAAATCATCTGCCCTGTTCCCAGCAGCGTGACTACGATGTTTCTCTTGCACATGTAAGTATTAGTGACGCATCCGGTAGTCTGATTCTTTTTTTGTTTTTCTATGTATAGTAAATTATTATATATAGTATATTATAATCAAATCCGGCAGTAGGGTTAGTTGTGTATAGGGCCTTTTACTGACTTTACTGTATAGGTTTTTAAGGTTTTACGTCACTGTTGTAGCTGTATTTCTGTAAACACTGTGGTCTGTGAGGACGACAGTTCGTCCACTGTATGTACTCACATGCAGCAGAATGACAATAAAGCTCAACTTGACTTGAACTTGAAATAAATAAAAGTTGTTGTTTTTAACTGATGTGAAATTGTATCACAAAGACAGTTGACACTGAACATGAATAAATGCATAAAGAAGTAAAACACAAAATTGTAGCAGAAAATAGATATAATGAAGACCTAGTTCCAGTGAAACATCTTCAAGTTCATCATTGTGTGTATTTTGGTGTAACAGAATGGCAGTTTCTCTGAGCAGATGATGCGGTTATGGAATGTGACAACATATGAAATTCACAATTGAATTTAAAGTAACAGTTCGTCTCTTCCATTAATGTAAAATCAGCGAAAATAGACAGTATGTGAGCCCTTCACAATGTTAGAGGGAAAAAGTGATATAAAGTCATGGGATAGCTGTAATGTGTTTTGTTTTTAATAATTACACAAACACACACACACACACAAACAAATGAACTCAGCTGGTCACACTTACATGACTGTTAAACTAAAAAGAAGAAAAGACATGGCTGGTAAGGAAGCCACTTATAATTAGTTAGCTGAGCTGAACTGAAAATCAATAATGAGGTGCTTTGACAATTCCAGATTTGAAATACAAAAAGGTGGGAATAAAGAACATTAAACTCTAACTCAAAGAGCCATTTCAGCATAAAAGAGTTCTTTAGGCTGATATGGTTCTAAACAGAGCTGTTACTACGCTGTCCATTTTTTTTAGATAATACAGACTTCTGCACACATTTCAAGCTTCAAGGCATTTACCCTATTGTATTGCATTTAGCCAAAAGTAAGACTTTATAAATATATAAATGAAACCCAGCCTAAGCTTGGTCAAAACACCTTATTTTATATTATGCTAAATTATATTATACTCCATACTGCCTGTGCAGCCCACTTCATAGCGCCTAACCAGGAGTCATGGCTCAGCGTTGAGAACAGAGCGGCTAAGTAATTGCCTGTAACTCAGGTGTTAGGGGAATGTGCTGGTCAAAGGTCAGTTTTTTTTTTCATGACCAGAGAAAATAGCCACCAAACTGCATTCCAATTGACAACTCTCATTATAATTTCTGCAAATCCCCGTCACTCTTCTCTGCCCAGATTTCACAAATCCCTGGCCTTCCCTGCTCAACCACAAGGACCCAAGGACGATGCAGTGTGACCACTCAACACAGGCACCCTTGTAAACAGAACACCCGCAAGACGTGTATAAAGTTGGCTGATGGTTTCGGTTTCACCACGATCAAAATTAGCATCGGGTTGGGTGTACCTCTCGCCGCTACCTTTGCAGAATCTCAAGTATCTTATGCAAACTGTGTGCGTTTGTTGGGGAGCTCTGGCAGCGACTGATGAGTGTCTCATTATCTCCACACCAGCCGTACACAGTAAGAAAAGCATAATCAAAGCCTGGGGGTACGTATTAATTATCCTTTTGAATAGTGATGAAATTTTAAAAAGATCTCCTTAAGGCTCCCATCATCAGCAGATGAAACAAAGCTCGGCACAGCTTGCGCGTTGAGGCTCACATGTGTTTTTACATCTGTTCAGGATATTTCAATTTGATGCTCAACAAGCTGAGCCTGAGATTAAAGGATCATACGTGTCATCCACACAAACATCACTTCCAGAGCAGGCGAGCGTACGTGAGCTCAGCTTTTCCAAGAGAGAGGCGTCACCGCCGCAGACGACGCAGTCGCACTTCTGTCTCCCCGCGTGCGAGGGTGTGTGTGTCCTCTGCGTGTCTGTGAGTGAAGGCTGATGCGATGCTTCTCACATGTTTGAGATGTCGAGGAAGGAGTCTTTTCTTTTCGCTGTGTGTGTGTGTGACGAAATTTGCTTTTAAGAAATATTTATGAGCCGGTGCCCTTTTTTTAAAAAAAGAAAAAAGAAAGCGTTGTCTTTAATGAACATGTTTAGAGATTGTTTCAGCATCTATAATTTATAAGGTAAGACTTCATCTGTGAACAGGGCTAGTTTGTAAATGTGAATACTTAATAATAATGAAAAATACATCTCACACAGCTGCTGTACTGGCATAATTATGACACTTCTGGAGCAGACAGATATTCTCTGTAGAAGGCAGGTGTGTGGGTTTGTCTGTGTCCAAATCTTGTGTGGTGTGTGTGTGTGTGTGTGTGTGTGTGTTTTATGGAGGGGGGGTTCTCCCCTATAGTGAGCCTACATGTGATGACGTTGGCAGCATTTGATATTGGCAAATCAGTTTGCACAAATGGCCTCCCCCATGAAGATAAGATCTGAGTACTAGTGTTTTTTTTTTTTTTTTTTTTTTTCACATACAATTTGTCATGTAACATGTTGCACCTTATTAGTCAGCTTGTTGTACTTTGGAACCCTATTTATTAATCTATTTCTGGAAGATTCTTAAATGCAGTGCTAAGACAACATTTGCTCTGGATTTGGATGTAACATTAGCTTAAAAAACTAGCAAGATGCCTTGCTGTCTACTGCCTTCATAAGCAGCTGCCTTCCCAACTAAAACGAAACCTTGTAAGTGATGGATTTGGAACTCTGCACAAAGGTAGCAATACTATTTGTTGCAAAAATAGCACTCCCCTGTTGAAAACCTCTTTAAACCAGCTTAAAATGGTTTGCTGGGTTAAGGTAGTCTCAGAAGTTCTAGCTGGACTTCCAGTCTTGCCGAGCTGGGTTCAGCTGTGAGGCCAACTACACTCTTAAAAATAAAGGTGCTTCACGATGCCATAGAAGAACCTTTTTGTCTAAATGGTTCCATAAAGAACCTTTAACATCTGAAGAACCTTTCTGTTTCACAAAAGGTTCTTTGTGGCGAAAGAAGGTTCTTCAGATTATAAAAAGGTAAGAAAGAGATGGTTCTTTAAAGAACCTTTGACTGAATGGTTCTTTGTGGAACCAAAAATGGTTCTTCTATAGCATCGCTGTGAAGAACCTTTTTGAAGCACCTTTATTTTTAAGATGTGTAGTGTCTTCCAGCCTGACCAGCTGAAAAGGGCTCAATACCCCTTTAAACGAACCACATTGGGAGACCATCTAGGACCAGCAAACAAGCAAAGGCTATTTTAAGATAGCTTAGTGTTAGCATCAGTGTTGTGGTAATCTCAACTTTGTTGTAGACTCAACTCTGTTCCAATTTGAGTTCAAGGCCATATTTTCAGAAGCATTCACATTTAGCCTGGACTTGAACTCGAATGAGCTTGTCTTGAACTAGTCATAGAAAATATGGTCTTGGACTCCAGTCTTGTCCAGTCTCGAGTACTACAACACTGGTTAACATGTTGCTAAGCTAACATAATACCGTAATGATCATAAATCTACATACAACACACAGCACACTTTAACATGTGTTGTGTTTGTGTGCTGTTTGAACGGGAAATTTCCACAGTGAGCTCAGCAGTATCACTTTTAGATTTGAATTTAATATTATAACGCATTAATGAAAGGATTATTTCAAAGAACGGGACATTTGGTTACTTATCTCGGTGATTAGGTCCAGTGACCAGGACATTGATAAAGTAAGGCTGACAAGCAAATTTGGTTCTTCTATTTTTAATTAATTTGTTTATGTATTTGCTTGTTTGTTTGTTCGTTTTTCCTTTGTTTTGTAAACAGGCTCATATATAGTAGGCTGCAAAGAGGTAAAGTTTTGAATATTTTTATTACAATAAATGTTGTTAAATAACAGTTTGCAAGCAATAAAATATGCAAATAAATATACAATTTAATATACAAAGTAACTAACGTTAGCCAATGCACCACTGTGTCCGGGTAGTGGGAAAATTACACTAATAACTAAATCACACTGGTTAGATTACACAAAATGTTATAAAACATTCATGTTAGAAAACACAAAAGTTTTCGCCAACTGTTAAGGTCATTTTTCCCATTTGGTTGTTTGGTCCCCCTTTTCCTTTTTGCCAGCGCGTCTTGGTTTCGTCTGGACAGCTCAGCCCCAATCCGACACATCACATATTTGTTCAGGACTATCCTCTCGATATCCTCTGTGTGCCTTAGATGTTAGTGCTCAACATCACTGAATAAATTACCACCTCTCAGGTAATGTTTTAATTTTTTTGTGATGTCTTTTTTCACCCATACTTTGGGAAGGACTTTTTTTTTATTTTACCATGACAGCTTCCCAAATCTTTTTTTTTATTAGGTCAGAAGGTCTGATCAGATTTGAAGAGCTGGTGTATTTTTTGGCATTGATGAAGTGACCAGTTTCATGGTTTCGGTGGTAGTTGTGGTCCGTATCATTGGACATAACCAACAACTTTTCACAAGCGTTTATGTCAGCGTCTTCAGACAACTTGCGGACCACCCACCCAGCAACATAGGTAAGTGCCTCTACTTCACCAATGTCAGACTGCTCAGGTGGCTCATCCTGCTGTACAAATGGAGTAATTTATGCATATTATGAAGAACTGCATTATTTAATTGTATTTTTGTGTATTACTTAAATTAATAATAACGAATAGGTGTTAACATTCTAAATTAATTAAAGAGCATGTTAAAAACAGCAGGCTAAACACTAGGATATGAGTGTGAGCATGCTGTTATGGCTTTGGAATTATTTTCAGTTTACTTGTTCATTTGCATCCAATCCCATTTGTATCATCATCATCATCATCATGACCAGTCTCATTCTTGTTAGAAGAGGAATGCAGACGAGGAGGAACACAGAGGAATTGTTGTGCAGGTAAAGCATGGAAGAAAAGGTAAGCAATTTAAATGTAATTAGTTTTTACATGTCAATCTGCTGAGTAAAATATGCTTATGCATTACCTGTTCACTACAACCCACAGTGGGAGACTGAAGAAGCTGTATGCAGCCGTCTGGCATACAGTTTGTGGGGCTATCATTAAAAGCAATGATATTTTCCGCTGATGCACTTAGTGCAGCTGAAAATTCTCTGGCTGAAGGGTGAAAGAGTACCTAAACCAGAGGTGTAAAGAGTACCTAAAAAACATACTTGAGTAAAAGTACAGATACCTTACAGTGAAAATTACTCCACTATACGTTACAAGTCACCAATTCCAAAACAACTTGAGTAAAAGTCTTAGAGTATATGATTTTAACAGTACTTAGGTATTTTACTTATACTAAAAGAGTCAAAGAGACATGCCAGTGAAAAACTGTAACATTGTGGAGAAGCTGCAGAAAACAGAGGCAATGATCTATGTGCTGGTATTTCATGGAAAAACTTGAACAAACAAGGCAAAAACCAAAGGGAACAAAAAACAGAATGACTGGCAAACAGACAACCATTACATTCAACAACTCACAAGAAACAAAAAAAAAACTAGGGCTATATATACACACAGGGGGCTAACAAGCTTAACAAGATGAACCAATAAACAAAGGGACTACAAACTGACTACAAACACCACGGGAGACAGGAAGTGACATAAAAGTCCAGGGCCAGGCACAGAGAATATGTAACAAAAACAAGAAGGATTTGATTTGTGTGGAGAGCAATCATGTTTATTTTCTAAAATCAAAATAAATCTGAACACCTCAAAATTACAAAACAAAACAAACAAACAAAAAACAATATCCTTCAAAAGGTCTCTTCAGTGTAATGGATAAATAAAAGCCGAAGCCTTCTTGCACTGGATGTGCTGGTTTCAGCCTCATTGCCAGCTGCAGTCATGTCCTCATCTCATATATAAAACACCTGTGATTCACAAATACCTGCTAAGGAACTTGCATTCACATAAAGTAGCCTTGCTGAAAAGTTTGGATGAGTAAAGGCAAAACACACAAGATGCAGTACTTTCAGTGACCTGTAGTTGGCAGTATCACATCTTTTGTAGCAGAAATAAACTGCTGCAGAAAAAGCTAGGTCCATGCTAAATGTAATGTGTAACTGCAACACTCATTTCAAATGTAGTGGAGTAAAAAGTACAGATACTCATTCAAAAATGTAGTTAAGTAAAGAGTAAAAGTTGCTAATATCTTTCATACTCAGTACAACTACAAAGTACCCGAAAAGATACTCCGTGAAAGTACAGTAATTAATTACATTTACTCCAATACTTTACACCTCTGGAAACCGGTGCCCTCCTTTGCCTCTTATAACAGAGAACAGATTCTAAACAAAGAAACAATGAATTTGTAAGTGTAGAAGTCTAGCTAATTGTCTGTACTGTTCACTATTAGTACCTGTTTGCTAAAACATAAATATAAATACCTCAAGGCAATCCTGGTTTAATTTGGAGGTTCAGAGGTACTTCAGCCCTTCAGCCATCAGGTTTTTGTGCATCATCAAAATGCTCCTCACACTGAGAACCAGTCCACTCTGGCATGGTGGTACTTTGCCGGACCTAAAACATTGAAGTACACCCATGTGATGGAAGTAAGTCACCACATTGGTAATGAATTTATCAGATGTGTTCATTATTTAGCTAAGATCCAGTTACATCATTTAAACAAGGGAATGATTTCTTTACTTTAACCACATCAATTTATTTTTAGTCTCCACTTTTGATAGACATTGAAATGTTGTATTTTCGCTCTGAGCTGTATCTTACTGCCATTGTTTCTTTTGGCCTCAAATAGATCTTTATTTACCCAAATTTCCAGGATTGTACCCATCTGATGCTGTTCTTCAGGTAATCCAAGCAAATGGTGCTGGAAGAGGAGAGTGGCCTTCTCCACCATTTGGTGTCATTCATGCATCTACAAAAATCGCAAATGCATTTGCTGGTTGTAGAGGAAAGCATATAATAACTAGGTTTATTTGCACATTAGTGTATAACCTCGCAACTGGAGTTCAGAATATCAAAGAGTCGATCCATTTCCTCTAAAAATCTGGCAGTGTGTATAGCTTCCTCTGGAAGGTTCTGATGATGCACCATGGTCTGTATACCTACTGTATGTTGAGTATGAAATTAAGACTGTTGTTTAACAACTTTAATATCCATGTGTTATTTTTTGTGTTATCAAGGTTGCATGATGTATACCAGCTGCGATCAAATGCTGAGTGGCTGAAGATCTGAGTGGCCAGTTTCACCCTCATATTTGTGAAAGGGGGCAGGTGAATGTGCTTCTCAGTTAACTTTGGAGCCATGCGGGTGGCACTTCTTTGGTCTTGATTAAAAAAGTCCTCAAGGTGTTTCCATTACACTTGATGGCCTCCAGCATATGAGGTAAGGATTATATATAAAAAAATATAATGACATTTTGTATGCTATTAGTTAATAACCACACTTTATTTTCTAGTGTCCATGTTAGTGTATTTATACATTTAAATACTTGCATTTAAATTCTCTGTAGTAGCAATTAATACATGTATTTACTATCCTCCTTTTTCCTATGAAGCTTTGATTATGGATTATTATTGTATGTGCAACGAGGACACCATAAAATAAAGTGTTAATCCATGAAGTGTTAAAATAATGTTAACTATTAATATCATTCAATTTAAGATTTTTTTTGTTACTTGATTATACAAAAATAAAGCAACAATATATTGACATTACATCAATTCCATGTTTTTTTTTTAAGTTGTTCCTGATATATTTCATGACATGTGGGATGTCGAAAATGACAGGTATTTTTTTGCCTACATCAACGCAGTGAGCATCATCGCCGCAGTCACTGATGTCCAGGGAGGCAAGGACCTTCATGGCCTTCACATTGTTGGATCCCTGATCACAGACAAGCATTTGACCTGAAAGTAAGAGTTAAACCCCACAGTGGAAATTTAAATTAGAGTGTAAATTACCTATAAATTTATTTTTCAAAGACCCATTTTGTTGCATAGAGAATGGCCTACGTTTAATCCTATGCTGCTCAGTTGGATTACCGCCTCCTTCATATTTTTGGCTATTTCATCACTTGGCATTGTGGACTTGCAGAGGAAGAATGCAATTGCCTAGAAAATGAGGAAATGTATATTTCCATTTCATCCAGGACAAGTGAGCACATTTTTTGCTCTGCAGTCATTGTCTTTAGTTTTAATTTCATCCGGGGCTAGCACTCCATCAAGGAATCCAAGCTATGATTTAAAAATAGCTTTTGGTTATACTTACCATATTTGGTGTGCCTTGAACTTTTAAGATTGGAAGAATTTGGTGTAATTTTAAACTATATTTGTTTATAGTGAAACGTTAACTCACTGTAAATGTTCCCACACAGACCATTAGGTGCCTTCTCAAAGTTGCTGGTGATGGCAGGTGAAAGATCTTGCGCCGTTCAGAGTAACACCTGGGACTGTGATGATTTAGCTGGATAGCCAGGCCTTTTATTTGGTTACTGTATCTCTTACCCCCTTTTTTGTATTTGTTTGACTGGTTATAAATGTGTGGCTTTTGGGGTTGATCAACTCAGTTTTTGGACTTTGATGCAACTTTTGCTGCAAGTTCTGTATTCTGTAAATAAAGTTCATGTTCAGCTTTTAGTGTGACTGAAGTCAATAGTACATTTATGCTTTTTGCTACTGTACCTACTTTTTCTGTAGATTGCTGATTTTATGATTAAGGCGGCATCGTATTACCCTTCTCCGAGCTCTCTCCCTGCTCAGCAGCTTTTTAAGGTCCTTCATTTTCTAGATGGAAATAACTTTAAAATTTAGATTCATTGAATTATTTATATGTGACCATGGACCACAAAACCAGTCATAAGGGTACATTTTTGAAATTGAGATTTATACATCATCTGAAAGCTGAATAAATAAGCTTTCCATTGATGTATGGTTTGTTAGGACAATATTTGGCTGAGATACATCTATTTGAAAATCTGGAATCTGAGGGTGCAAAAAAATCTAAATATTGAGAAAATCACCTTTAAAGTAATCATATAATTAAAAAATAGTATTATTTACTAATCAAAAATTAAGTTTTCATATTTACAAAATATCTTCATGGAACATGATCTTTACTTAATATCCTAATGATTTTGGGCATAAAAGAAAAATTGATAATTTTGACCCATACAATGTCTTGTTTGCTATTGCTACAAATATACCCGTGCTACTTATGACTGCTTTTGTGCTCCAGGGTCACATGTTGTGTTGCAGGTGCTGTTGTTTAACCTTGTCTTTGTCATCTAGCATCATCCTAAATGATGTCAGACAGTACATGGGCTCAGGATGGAGTGTGAAAGAGGTTCTTGAGCCACATCTAATATAGGAGAACCGTCCTATGGTAATTCTGTCGGAGAGACCAAGAGCTCACGACTGGACTCTGAAAGTGGGTCGGTACCCGTGTCTAGAACAAAATGTGATAATTAATAATTAATGAAGAATAAATAAATAGTTTTGAATGTGGTATTTCTAAAATCTTTTCAATTACCTATTTTCTCTTGTTCTGCTTCTGGTTTCCACAATTTAAGGGTTGGTCTAGCAGTGGGGGACAGACGTTTCCTCTTCCCCTTAAAAACGTATAGAAGTTACATTTTGTATTACTAGTGTTTTTATTATTATATTAATGTCACATAGTACAAATAATAAAATGGATGTACTTGTATGATGATCTGTTCTGGTAAAAAAAAAAAAAGATCTTCACAGACGACTGTTGGCCTCAGCGCTTGTCATTGCAGAATTCAGATCTGCCCTCCTGATGCTGCATACCCACTTCTTTCTCCTTTTGTTGTTGATTACAATTTATATAAGTATAAATGGTTTGGAGTCAATACATGTATTGTGCTATTACTGATCCTATTATTTTGTTAATTACAGGAGTTTTATACATGTAGGTAAGAACATAAAAAATATGAACATATTTAAACCAGTAGACTGCTCAAGCAGAGCAATATATTAATAAGATGTAGAATTATTCATTATAACTCTATGCAAATTATTTTATTAATTATTTATTATTTTTCAGCCTCTTTTTGAATCTCCATACCTTCTATCATTTTTGAGGAAATCAAAAAATGAGCGTCCACATCCTACTTTGTTTTTGCAGCAAAAAGCAGCACATATACGGGGCATGTCTAATTTTTAATTACGCTCCTTTCATAAAACGAATCACTATTGTTGACAGTTTGCTCTGGCATAAATTGGTTTCCAAGGCAACAACATAACTGTTTTATTTTAAGAAATAATTCTTAAATTAATTTAATCTGTTAATTATACAGGTTGGCTAGCTTGATTGTTTGTGACCTGCAGCACAAGAGTCAATGACATTGAGTAAAACATAATCTTTCACCTGCTATATATATATATATATATATATATAAACAACACTCTGACCTTTAACCAAAATCTTCCATATATATATATATTTATTTTTTTTATTGGCAAAACAAGAACAATACAACGAGAATTTTCCATTGCAAAACAGACAAAAAAAATCAACAAAAAAACAAATCTTCCAAGGTTTGATTGACATGATGACATCTGATTGCGTCCTCCAGAAACAGCCGTAAAGGAGGTTTGAGGTAGTGAAATTCGGTCCTGTCGTCGTGCGCATGTGCATTGCTCGGTCAAAACTCGGTTGGTCAAACAGTTTGGAGAATTGCGTTTCCCCATAGAGAGATAGGAGCTGCCATGGATGAGGTTTTCGTGGTGCCGGTCCTCCTGCGTGCCCGAGAGGCGTTTCAAAGATGGCCGCCGATATGACTTGTCTTAAAGAGACTTTGAATATACTCTAATGACCATAAAACCCCATTGAACACAAATATTTGAAATGTTAATTTATTTATTTTTTATCAGTACTTTTGGTAAAATCTGTCATTCTTCCTGCTTTGTCCACAATCATGGATGGGTTCCATGATTTTAGCATGGTAATGGATATGACAATACTAATGTATTTGGTCTTGGCAGAATAGATCTGTTACGCTGCTAAATTGCTGCTGCTGTTGGTTATTGCTGTTGTTGTAGATTATTGCTGCTGTTTCTGCTGTAAATCAAGTACAGGAATTTGCTACTGCCAATACATATGCTGATACAGTGCTGTGAGTATTTAAGACATACTGCTACTGCACAAATAGCATATAAAGTAACAGGTAGCGATCTATACAGGTGGAGCTGGGGAAGGTGGAGGGTTTCAGAGGAACTCGAAAGCATGCTGTGAACTGATCTAGTGAATGCTAACTAGCTATTTAAATGTAAAGCAGTAAGCTCATTGGCTGCATATGCAACATGAACCAATCAGCTTGTGCCAAGTTGTTTAACGCTGTGAATATCATCAATTTGCGTTAACGACCCATCAGCCTGCACCATCCAGAGTTTCATGACAGAAATTGGCATTTAATTGGATTTAAATGTTTTTATCAATACTTTTGGCATTGAATATTGTACAGTAATTCTTCTTGCTTCGTCCACCATCTTTTTTTCCCCCACAGAGCTCACAATGAATTCTGGGATTGCCTTCTTTGCTTAGCTACCAAAAAGAAAGTATCTAAGAAAGCAGTATAATCGTGGTGCCAACCTTTTGGAACAGCCTCAGTATTGGGAGCTGGCCTATGATGCCTTACTACGCGGCCTACGTTGGCAGCTTGCTGGGTTTTTAAACAGAGCGCCTATATAATGAATGTATGCCATTCATCCTTAAGGAACAACAGTACAGTTTTAGGTTGACCTTTGGAGAGCGCTGAATACAACATCAGCTCACTGCCGGCTCCACGCCCACTACCACACATCCGCCTTATTCTCCGCTGAGACTTCCTCCTCTCATCTGTGCTAGTGGCAAAAACTAATAATCAAATCTTTCCTCCCACAGACACAATGGTTTCTTTGGAAAGCCCCTGACAAACTACCTATCTCTTTGTCTCTGTTTTTCATACTGTAGACTTAATCGGTGCAGCAGCCCAATGACAACTCGCTTCATACTCCGAAACCTTTGGTTTATGTAATTTGTCTGTCTAGTGTCGTCTTCCGTAACCACAGAGGAAAGTTTTGCAAGTGTCAAAGGAACAGGCTTAATCGTGACAGGCTTGACTTGCAGGTGAGGTCACAAGTAATAAGCACTAATGAATACCAGATCAGGCTTGGCACAATCAGGCTTACTGCAACACAGACCTTATACTCCTCAAACAGAGCTTTATTTTGAGAGGAGCACTGAGGCTGTTAACACAGGAGGGGGAAAAAACGGCTGTCAAGCTCTCGCCTTGTCTGAGGCTCTCCACCGCTGTACATTATATATGCGTGTTGCATTTGCAAACGATTCTTCCATTTGTCAGGCTGTTGGCAAACCTGTCACGCTCGCCTGGTGAAAAGCAAATAATTTATTTATTTGGGTTCAACATAATTAGAAGCATTACCCCACCGCTTGGCAGTGACACCTTTTTATGTTATCAAGCGTGCAAGTGCAGTTAAAATACGCTTGTTGGAGGTGTGGAAGTTTTCACTTTTTTAAGCTTTAATATAATTAAATGGCAACAGGATGGAGTTGTTTTTGACTTCTCTAGAATGGCAGAAAGGAAAACAATATATTTAACTGCACAAAAAAGTGCTTTTGTCAGCAATTTTGTGCAATTTGACATTGAGTTTAGAGGTTCACAGCAATCCAGAATACATTAGAAGGTATTCGTTTCCATTTCCGGCTATTTGGCACGGGTTACTATATAAATATGTTATTCATTCCTCAAGAACGTTTGGGCTTCAGAGGAAACATGTTGATACTATTGCTTCTTTCTTCAACTCTAAATAATTGAATAGAAAAGAGGGCCTCCACAGTCTTTTTTATCGAGTCTTTGCGAGAATCTTCAACATCTGTTTTACTGTGCATCCACCGAGCACACGCTCACATACGACACAAAAGAGAAGGTGACAAAAGAGGCTTTTCTTCTTTGAGCTTTTTGATAAAAATGAGCATCAAGAAGCCCGGCACAGGTACAATATGGTCAGCCTCCAGTGGGTTTGCTTGCAGTAACATTTGTCATCCACCATTTACCGCCTGGGGGCCCTGACACATTCATCGTACCATATTAAAAACAAGTTGATGAGAGTGAAGACAACGCAGAGATGTGTAGCACTTTACATCTCCCTTAAGTGTCTGCTTCAGGGACAGTTTATGTGCTAGAGATGGCGGTTCTTTGACATTGTCATCTTCTGTCACATCGCCACAGCTAGTCGTTCCTCCACCTGCACGTTCTTTAGGTGTCGTAGAAGGCGCGTAAACTCGTCTCGCTCTTTGTGCGGAATGTCTCGGGGCCTTTATGATAATGAATGCATGAACTGGGTCTTCCCCCACTAAAGCATTACAATAAATAAAACATTTTAGTCCAGCAAGGCTGATCTCTTTTTTTGTGTGTGAAAGAGTGTGTGTGTGTGTGTGTGTGTGTGGAAACAAATGATAGACAACACTTTTTGCTTAATGCTTTGGAGAACAATTCATCAGGGAACACGATTCATTCACGTTTGCCAGACAGAAAAGCACAATGATAATTAAAAGTGTAAAGATGTAATTGTTTGAGTGTTGATTATCATTAAATAGCTCTGCAGAAACATGACTGTGAGCCATATTTAGCATACTTAATTTATTAATTGATGCAAGATGTTGTTGCTTCTCTTATGTAAGCGGGAGGAGGTATGAAGACTTTAGTGGTGTGAACTTCTCATATAACAGTCAATTGGTGACTAAGGCTACAGCCGAAAGTGTTAAGCCTATATGATACACGTGCGACAATACAATTAATCACTGATGCGCAATACAAACCTTTGGGGGGCATAATATACCACAGCAGCCTCACCTAACCCACCAGTCGCGCCCTTCTTGTGATAAAATTAGTTCGCTCTCTGTTAAAGACGAAGGAGATGACGCAGCCCCGTAGACTGGGAAACTAGACATCAGGGGTGAGTAGCAACGCAGATGTGCTGTCTGCCTGTAGGCCTAACCATATTTATTATGCGGCAACCCGTAGTCCGTAAACCTCTTGTCTTTCCGTGCCGGTTGATCAGTTTGATTGTTTTTTTATGGTAAGTAATTCCCCGTGCTACGCATCTATTTAAAAAGTAGCAAGACAACATGTCTATTGAACAATGGTCCAAGTGAGGCACACAGGTTGTTTGACTGGGGAAATCTTGTGCATCCAGGCTTCAGTCACATCCCCATAGAAATTGGTGTTACACGGTTGCGTTATCTCAGAAGACTTAGTGTTGGTGGGTTCAGTGTGCCGGTGGGGGGAGGCTTTGGTTGATCCTTTTGGTTTTGGGTTGTTTGTGGAGGTAGAACTACCATGCTGTTCCAGTGGAGCAATTTAAAAATTAAGCTCTTATTAAATCCAAAAGTAAAAAGCACAAGTACTTTAATTTTTGAGCAAAGACATCGACAAAATATAAAAATAATTGAAATGTAATAGATGGAAAATTTATTTGTCCAATAAAAAGGCAATGCATTTTTTTAATGCAGTATTTGGTCAAATGCATGTACAGTAAGGGTCCAAAAATCTGAAACCGTGTGTAAAAATGCTTTTATGTTGTAACCTTTTTCTAATTTCATATTTACCAGTTACCAATTATATGATCAATATAGCAATTTGAGTGAAAAAAAATGCAAGACAATAAATAAACTTGCATGACTGTCTCAAATTTGCTGGATAAATGACGTGAAATTGCAGTGCACTAAATGTTCCTTTATATTTAAAAAATAATAATAAATAAAAAAAATGCAAGACAATAAATAAACTTGCATGACTGTCTCAAATTTGCTGGATAAATGACGTGAAATTGCAGTGCACTAATGTTCTTTTTTTTTTTTTTTCCTGTTATATTTAAAAAAAGAATAATAACAAAAATTGCATTTTAAAGTTTTGTACATTTTCCTTTTTATTTTTTAAATCTTTTTTTCAATTTATTTCCTACATTTTCAGGTTTAAATGTAGAAAAAATTTCAGTGTGGTCTCAGACTTTTGGATCCCACTTCTCGCTCATGAAGCCAATACTATTACCTTACAAAAAAGAAATAAAAATCGTCTGGTCAGTTTTTCTAAGCTGCAACAGGTACAACTGAAACTGTAAATTTTTACATTCATGTATCCACCTGTGTGGCGTTAATTTTTGCTTCTATCTCTTAATGATTATTTGCTCATATTCTTCACCCCCATTCCAGTTCATCAATCACAACAGATCAGAGTGTGTGGCTGCGGCCCTCACTTTGTTACACCGTCACACTGAAACTCTACATCTATTATCCAGTTTCACATTAATCTTTTAAATCAGTCTTCAAATTAACGTACATCCTCCCTTAAGAGAGGGCTGTGATGCTGTGAAGAGTGTGTTCCTTGTTGGCTTTGATATGGTTCAAATCTTCTTTAACACTTCAGGATAGTCAGAGTGCCCTCCATTGTTCAATTATTGTACTGCACTCACATTGTTTGTAACAAGCTGATGTGCTAAAATAATTTTTTGTGCACTAGCTTGCTTTAACCACAATCCTGATCTCAGACTTTAGGAGTAACCAATGAGATCGATAATACCTAAAGAAATATATAATTTAGTATTCCCATTCATCTCAAAGGCACTTAAAATACTTTTGTTGCTTAAAAGACTGTAGTTGCATCAGAATAGGTGGCTGATTTTGAATGGCCGTTAATGGAGAAAGATGCTTTTTGTATCCAGATGGTGTAGTTACAGGATCTCCCGGCAGGGGCTAACAGAGCCATGCTAAGCATCAAAACCGTGATGATCACAAACCTGAGACACTAGCAAGCATAAAAGATTTTACCCCATGTGTTATACCAATCAAATATCAATCTTAAAAGCATTAAATTGACTCATGGATATGATTTCAGCCACTCTCTGTGGCCTTAAAGGGCAATATATCCCAACACACTTCGAGAGTACTGTACTTCTGTGATTTCACCAGGTGTTTCAGAGGAGTAGATGCGGTACATGCTGTCATGTTGCTCTGGGCTGGTGTACATGGGCTGTATTACCAAAGTTTGATGTTGCTCTTCCCTTTCGTTCTTGTCAATAATCTCAATATCTGTTGTTGAGCATTCCTCATTCCACTGTGTAAGGTTCCCCCACCACTAAGAAAGGAAATGACAGACAAAATTATTTAATTAGAGCTAATCAATCATGACTACAATCCATACATCCAAAAAAGAACAGTTCTTAAAAGAACAATTTTTCTTATTGTGAAAACATTTTAATAATCTAAAGCACCTTTTTCCACAATTAGAAACTTTTGGTACATTTGGTACAAGTTTCTCCATGGAACCATAGATAATAATGCTAAAAAAACAACTCTTATTGAGAGTGGGCCAATCCAGAATGCATATTTGCCATGAGTTTTCTCAGTAATTTCCATAAGGTTTGTAATTAAGTAAATAAAATAGGTAAAAACAAGGTGTGTGGTCGAGTCTTAAAGGGATAGTTCACCCAAAAATGTAAATACTGTCATTAACACCCTCATGTTGTTCCAATCCTTTCAGACCTTCATTAATCTTTGGAACACACATGAAGATATTTTTGATGAAATCTGAGAGCTTTCTGACCCTGCATAGGCAGCAAGCAACCTTGGGCGGTTACTACACCGTCAAGAACCAAGAAAGGTACGTAAGGATTCCAGAAAATCATTTAAAATAGTCCATGTGACATCAGTGGTTCAACCTTTATTTTTTGAAGCTACTAAAATACTTTTTGTGTGCAAAGAAAACAAACAATAATTGAAATGCGTATTTAACAAATTTCTTCTCTTGCCCTGTCAGATTCTGTGAGCAGGAACGCCTCCGGTTCTTGAACTTTTGATACCCAGGCAGCACTGTGGTCTGTGTTTGCGAAGCACGTACAGAGACTTGCCCCGCGTCGCTTGGTACACACACTCCCAGGATGCATCACTGTCGATGATCACGGATGACGGCTTCTTCCTGATCGAACACGGACATGGAAGAGAAGAAATTGTTGAATAAAGTCGTTATTTTTATTTTCTTTGCACACAAAAAGTATTCTCATAACTTCGAAACATTAAGATTGAACCACTGGACTATTTGAACAATGTCCTTACTACTGTCCTTACTAACTTTTCTGGGCCTCTGAAGTGGTAGATTGCTCTCGGATTTTATCAAAAATATCTTAATTTGTGTTCCAAAGATGAACGAAGATCTTTAAGGGTTTTGACATGTGGGTGTGTAATTAATAACAGAATTTAAATTTTTTGGGTGAACTATCCCTTTAATAAACAATGTGTTATGTAAATGCCTTAAACTGTGTTCTTTTATCGTTTAAGATCATGCTTTAAGCCCAGTTGACATTACAAATAGGCTAAACAGCTTTAAATTTTGAAATACTGGGGAAAAGATTTTAACCTCTCAGGTTTTTATAGTGTTTTGTTGTACATGTTAAAAAACACTCTCTGAGAAACTTTAATGTTTTGTTCTACAACGTAATTAAATTTTGAAATGTGTGCAAAATGCTACTACAGTTTTAACAACTACCACAAGGACATACGTTTAAATACCAAATGTAGCAACTTGTTAGCAACTCTAGCTTCACATTTTTAAGCACAGAATTCACATTTGATCTGTGATTGTGTGTTATTTCTATTGTAAAACAAAACCTCTGCTTTAAAAACAAGAATCCTATGGTGTGAAAGTGCAAATTCTCTTCCAGCTGTAAGAACTACAAAGATCTTTAGGTGTATTCTGTCAAATAAATGCATTTAATATTATGGATGGCGTTGGCCTTACCTGAGACTGTTCAGTGTCCATGATTTTATTTTTGAAGTGTTTGGGATCTGGTACTTCAGGAAAGATCAGTCTTCTAACTCTTTCAAGACCAAAGAATGTCAAAGCGTTCAGACGTTTGATAAAAAACAGTGTCAAGGATATTATAATAACTGAAGTGCTGGTTAATACTCACCCCTGTTGAGTCAACAGACAGACAAGAAGAAAGGCGGTTAGTGGCAACACAATTATCAAAATGTAAACCCATATGTAGGCGGATCCTTCTAACATACAAGCACCTGTGAACAAAATGTTTAGTTTATTTCTGAAGCTTTTTACACACACACACATAGAAGAATATATGTAATAATTTGCTTCTGTTTATATTTCATTTAACTTATCCAAACCAAACTTGAAGAATACAACTACAAAAGTGATTCATACTAGAGACAAATTATCATGAGAAGAACCACAAAAACTCTAGAATTGCTCAGAGTTCAGTACAAGCTAGTAAAGAGATCGTAAATATCTTATACATATATTGCTATGGCTGATGACCAAATTAATGCTTATTTATCAAACCAGGCTCTGGTCCTGAACCTGAACACATGGTATTTCAAAGACAAAGAGACGGTACCTTCATTGTTTCCCCAACTTTGCACTTTTGTCCACTTGCTCCAGTCCTTGTCTAGACACCCCAGCTTCATTCTTATTCTGAAATCGTAATTCGTCTTCATGCTGAGAGTGGACAGGTCCAGATTGTACACCTCATGTTGTTGTCTCACTTGAATACTCTGACCTCCCTGCATGCAAGCAAATACATGCAGGCTGTAAGATTTTCCAACTTTGCATTGCTTTGAATAGCATGTGTCATTTTACATCAAAATTAATGCGCACTTTCCCAGCAAATACAAGTCTGCTTTTCTCAGGTTTGTGCTAAAAGTGAGTCTTACTGCAGCTCAAATGTGTAAGTGTCTGTGAGTGTTAAGTACCTTCCAGTCTTTGACACACTGGTTCTTGTACTGCACTTCAGCTTCATAACAAGAAGGGGATATTTTATTATTATTATCTGGGGTCCTCCATGTTGCAGTAATACCATGCAGTGTATTACTAATATTAAAAACAATCTGGTCCGGGGGAATATCTAATATCGCACCTTGAAACAAGCAGAATAATTATGAGTACTGTAGGTCTATACAAAATTCAGCAGAAAGTGAAAAATCTGATCAATCTTGGCATTCAGCGGTCTGATATTTGCCAATAATTAATTAGCATTACTAAATAACAGATTACAATTAACAGGCCTTGTTTCTCACTAATGCAACTAGTACCATTTTGCATTTCGCTTATCGATTATACTGAAAATGAAATCTGTGGTCTTCAGTATTTTGCATCAATGCCCTGATCACAGTAGTCGTCAGCGTTTATTTTGTCTGTAAGATGGATTGCTACTGCAGAATGTATATGATGTGTAATGATGTTTTGTGATGGTCAATCATGTCCAATTAAGTGGTATGATTTTCATAAATCACCATGGTCATTTAAATTTTTTGCCCTAGTGAACAAATAGTATACTTAAGCACAATTTATTTGTATGTACTTTAGTATAATTAAATGTATTTGTTACACTACAAATTGGAATACATAAAGTCTGTTGAATTGGCAAACAAACTAATTTTGAAATGTTTTATGAGTGCACAGAAAGAACCAAAGCAGTGGCTTTTTGAACTAAAGTTTTTTTGTAATGTACTGTTGTGGCTAAAAATTTGTGCGAAAGTGGGGATGCTATACTACCAAGTGATAGACGTAAGTACCACTTTAAATATCCACTTTGTTGAAGTTTTGAATGCAGGATTTCACCAGAATAACTTCAAATGTAGTGTTGGTGACGAATCTACAATGTATAACAACACTTTAAGAGTGTTGAAACATACATTAAGTATTATGCTAGATAACAAAACTGCAAGGTCATACTAATACTTACTTTTAGTGACTTTACTACACATTGCAATTGAATTCCAAGTAAACTTGAAGTGTGTTAATGGCATCATTAGTGTGTGCTTCTAATGCAATAAATTAATCTTTATAAATAATATGTAGCACAGCTTAAGATATGGTGAGTTAGAGTGTGATTTGTGCGTGTAGGCAAAAGTTGCGTTTGGGAACGTCTACTATCTTGCAGGCCACCTGTTAGCAGAAACGCCGATATGTTTCAATTCTTACCTCTCATTTTCTTTTAAGTTTGCACCACAAAAATGACCCAGCTCCTTTTACCGTAACGAAACCCCCTACACAAATTATGGAAAAAGGAAAATAAATATAATTACACAGCAGCATCTCTAAAAATTATTGTATTATCATTCTCGAGGCATTTGAACATAAATGTGTCTGCTGGAAATGTAGACTTGTATCTTTTGTTGCATGAATAGTTGACTCCAAAAAGGGATTTCTTTTTGAAGCGAGAAAGGCCAAGTGATCTGCAACACCAGATATCCTAACTACTGTGGGCCACTCGGGCAACGCGAATAAAAAAAACAAAAACAATTGTTGGTGAATTCCATTTCACAGCCCGTGAAAATAAAGTGAAGAGAGACTGGCTTATCAAGCCCCCTTCACTGAACATACAGTAGCCTATATTTAGGCCTATGTTAAAATCACATTATTACAATACTTCAGACACTTTTAAGGGCCAAAGGAACAAATAAATATCAATACACAGAATGTGCCATAGTATTAGGTGAGAACTCATACAGCACCCTTGTTTACTTTAATGATATCACAACATACAGTACAAACAATCCCCACAGACAAACCTTAATATGGCCTTCATGCATCTACAGGATCATAAGATGCTTCATTCATCCCTTACAGAGACTAGTTGTTGGGCTGAGTGAGCATTAACATGTCATTGGGGTTATGTAGTGGGCATTCTCTTTCAAAGGTTTCATAATGTTAGTGCTAGATGTATAGTATGGGTCTGTCTGTATGTGTACCACGACGTTTGATGTGGTAGGGTTGGGTGTGCGTTGTGGGAGGTTGTTATAAAGCATGTGTGTTTTCCCAGAGAACACCATTATGAAAATCACTTTAAAAAAGTCTCCTCCGAATGGTGAATGGAATAGAACTAGCCAGGGTAATCTCGTAGCGATGAGAGATATATTTAATTTCTCCCCACTGCCGTAGTTTTGTAAAAGGTATACTATTTTACAAATTAATTTGTAGTGCATTAAATTTGTGCTTGATGAAAGCATGAAATCACTACATTTACAGTGTATTTTCAGTTAGTACATGAAATAAAAACATTTTAAATACAGTTAATGTAGTAAAAAAAAAAGTAAAAATTCAGTATATTTACTTTTCACTAGGGGTATCACACCTCAGATTCATTTCATACAAACACAACTGGCACTATCTTGTCGTGAAAATGACCTGAGGACTTCTAATATTAGCCTACTGTAAATTGCGCCACTTTCATGGCAGTTCTTAACTGTTTAACAAATTGGTGGCTAATTCATATGAATTTGTTTTCTTACAATCTGCTTATGCATCACTGAGAGTTTAGACAGTTTAAAGGTGGACCTACATGAATCACATTGTACGACTTCATGCCAAATCGCCAATTCATAATTAAGTTACTTTTCTCATGCGATCAGGTTGTGCATTGTAAGGGACCATATTTTCCTAGCAGAAAAAATTGCATAATTTAACTGAAATCAATACTTCATGTCCATGTATTTATTTATTTGCTGAGTAGCGGAATTAACAAGAATATATACAATCAAGTTGTCATTGTTATAGGCTTAATTATTATAGTTTTAAAAATGTTCACAGCAGAAAATGTTTAAAATGTTTTCAAAAATGTGAATAAATATTTAAAAAAATCATAGCAAATGCTGAAAAAGTTCACAGATGTTGTTTGAGATTACAGTATGAGTAATATGTGAGTGTTTACAGTATGAAATTGACTGAATGAATAACATTATTGCAAAACTGTGGGGTTTTACTTAATCAGTGTGTTCTGATGTGAATCTTTGTCGGGTATACAGGATATACCAGCTCATGTGAACGCCGCCCCCTCCTCAGGCCTTTTGATGTGGCTCTCCAGACAGCTCATGCACCATGATGCACCGCTACTTATCAGCAAGCTTATCATCATCATCAGATGTTTGTCTAAATGTATACTGAGAAGAATGTGCTTGTCATATGCTCCATTCCTAAAAATTAAACCTATGACCTTTACATTGGGAAAACACGTGTTTGTGGTGAGTCTAATTATATTGCTTCTAGGGAACTTTTTATGTTACTGTCATAATACCTTGCAAAGTCTTTTCTCATGCTCTTCAGCTACAAAATTTTCTAGCAGTTCTTGACAGACAGACAGACAGACAGACAGACAGACAGACAGACAGACAGACAGATAGATAGATAGATAGATAGATAGATAGATAGATAGATAGATAGATAGATAAGATAGACAGATAGACAGATAGACAGATAGACAGATAGATAGATAGACAGATGTCACATGAAAATAATGAGTAATCAGCTTATTTGAATGTTGTTTTAAATAATAAATATTGAATATTTGTTCTGTCAATTAAGAGCTAAAGTACTAAAGATTTTTTTAAAAATACTCACCACTATTATTATACTCAGCACTAGACCCATTAACAAAGAGCAAGGCAAGGACCACCAGATGATATACACTCCAGCTGTTCATGTTAAGCTCCTCTCTCAGTTACTTTTCAATGAAGAGGTCTCAGTCTCTAGAGCACAGAGGAAAAGGTGACACAATTTATAGTTCCTGAATCACCAAACCCTGCTGTTCCTCCACTCGTTTCCTTTCCATCCTCTCAACCTCACTTCTTACTCAGTTCAGTGTAGTATGAGGGAGGGCTTTAACATTAACTCTGTCACATCGGTGGTTTTGCTTTAAATTCTTTCTTATTCACTTCACATTCAGTTCTTGGGACTCCAGTAGATTCTTGGTAGAAGTTGTTGTTGGTGATTTTTTTAGAACTATAAAGACAGTTTGAGGAAGGTTGTTGTGTTAGATTAGCGTTAGCTAGAATGGGTTGTTGGGTGAGTTTATGTCCAATTACAATCTTAAAAATAAAAAACAAAGGTTTTTTGCTTCACGAATGCAATAGAAGGAGAAACCTTTTTGTCTAAATGGTTTCCGTTTCCATAAAGAACCTTTTAACATCTGAAGAAGGAAAAGAACATTTCTGCTTAACAAAAGGTTCATTTATGTGGCGGAAACGAAAGAAGCGCGGAAGGAGAAGAGAAGGTGAAGAAAACCCGAAAGAAATGAGGTGCTCAGATTTTAAAAAGGTTAAGAAAGAGTTGAGATAAGTTCTTTAAAGAAAAACACCTTTTGACTGAGAGTGGGTTTTCTTTGTGGGTGGTTTGGGGGTCGGGGGAAATGGGGTCGGAGTGTTGTGGAACCAAAAAAAATGTTTTCTTCTATTGGCCCACTCATCAGTCTTTCTCGTTGGAGACAAAAAGAGAACCTTTTTTTGAAGACGAACTTTATTTTGAAAGATGTGTTGTTGTTGGTGTTTAAAAATTTTTGTGGGAGGAAAAATGTATTAGTCTCTTTGATGCTTTATTAGACAAGATGAGAGGACTTCTTTCTTTAATCTTTTCTTGCCGCTTTTTTCTAAAAAGAAAAAATTTGCTGTGATGTTAAAAAGCAAACCCAAGGGCCTTCATTGATTAGTAATGGCATGTGAATGTGATAGTGTTAAAAACAAAATACCTAACCATAAAGAAAATTATAGTAACATCAAAAAATGTGAATTTAATCACCCAAATTACCCTAAATCACAGAACCAAAGTCAAGCATAAAAGCAAAAAGCAAGCAAATTCTCTCTAAAATGGCTTAATTTACTATTGATAAGAACGTTCAGTTGGTATTTGCTGGAAAATCAATGCAAAAAAAAAAAAAAAAAAAAAAAAAAAAAAAAGTAAAAAAAAAAAAAAAAACAAAAAAAAAAAAAAAAAAAAAGGCTTAAAAAAAAAAGGCAAAAAAAAAAAACAAAAAAAAAAAACAAAGGCAAAAAAAAAAAAGGCTATTATAATATGGGTTTTTTGTCAATTTGTTTTTTCTTCTTTTACTTACAGGTGTTTTTTTGTTTTAAATGTTATATTATTTATATTTTGTCCAAATGTTGGGGCAACATATTGCTTTATAATGTAAAAAGCGCTATATAAGAAAGGTGACTTGACTTGGACTTTAATCAACTCTATCATGTATATGCTGGATCTGTTACCATACGTTTTATCTCTCAAATTGATTTGATTATTTTGATTTTATGTGTTATTTTTCCACGGTATAAAATGTTATTATGCCTTTTTTTTGCTAGTAGATCCTAGAGCAGATTATCAGGGAAGTCTAAACCACATACTCTGATATGATAATGTAGAGGTTCAAAGAGGCAGAAGCAGATTAAACAAAACCACATATAGAGGGAGGAAGAGAAAGAGGGAGGAAGAGAACAAGGGTCAAAGAGATAACCAGGCTAAAACATTTTATATAATTTTATAATATTTTTCTTTTACTGATTTCTTTTTGCGAAATCAGTAAATCATTTAGTCTAATCTTTTGCCATCTTTTTAATAAAATTAATTAAAACTAATCCACAGGTTCTGTTCTCAAAAAGCATACTTAACATTTAAGAATCAGGGAGTTTCCCAAAAGCATAGTAAGCTAACTATGATCAAAAGTTCCGTTGAATTATATGTAACAATGTAACTTGCAACCATAGTTGCTTTAGGGAAACGCAACCCAAGGTTGATACTATACCAAACACTTGGGGTCTCCAAATATATAAAATATATAAAGTTCACTAAAGTTCAAAGAGTTACCTCTTTTTTATTGGTTCATATATTTATTTTAATCTTTAATTGTATTTTTCTATTATTTGTTTTACTGGGTAAATTTGAGAAAAAAAATATTTTTAATGTTTCTATATGTTGAAAAATGTATATAAAATCCACATTTCTGAGAAGTGCATACCTATATGTGCAACCCTATGGTCAAGTCAAGAGAACATTAAAAGAATGTAAGGGCAAACTAAGGAGTTAATTTGGAATTTTCATAATACTACTACATTTTCATAAATATTCCTTTTATATTGTACATGTATACATTCTAGAAGTCTCTGACATCACAAATACTGTCTTAACAGATCATGAATGTATCCAGGACCATAGTTTCAGATATGAACTGCATCCCACTGTTCCTTCAAGATCTCCACTTGTAATACAGATTAATGAGACTAGTGCTCAGCATTTATGAAACGTTGAATGACACTGACCACACCAACCTTGTCATTTCAATTGTGCCACAGAGAGGACGGATATGTCAAGGCAGGGAGTGAAGGGGAAAAGAGAGCGTCGATTCAAAAGATGAGGATAAATCTTTGAGCAGCACTCGATTCCGTCTGGGCTGCAGAGCAGTTCTCCCCCTCTGGGAAGGGCTGCGTGTCTGCAGAGAAACCAAGCTAAGACGAGACCTGTCAGGAACAAAGAGCGAAATTCCAATGATATGTTTAGCTAAAAGGGTGAGAGAAAAGTGAATCAAAGCAGTGCAGGATCAAAGAAACGCTTCAGTAAAGTCAACTTGGCCGCCAAGAGACCAGCAGGGGATGCATATGATTTATAAGTTGTTCTTCAGAACCTTCTGATGTTGAAGAATTGATTGTTATTGTTGCTAGAGAGAAGAAGAGGGAGACGTGGGACTGAGGTGGAGGGTCACTATTTGCGCTTCAAAAGTGGAGCTCTGTGTTGTGTGACCGTCGTCAAACACTGGTCTTGAACAGAGGCACTGGAACAAGTCAGGGCCAATAAGCCACTGCAACAAACGGCGGAAAAGAAAAGCTTTTGTTTGCTTTGACCTGACTTACATACAATCAAACAAACAGCTTTTGAAAGTCAACATGACTGCGAGTGATGATCAGTGGCAGTTTGTTTGAGTCAAGGGCACGGTAAAGGTCAACTAAATGGTCAATGTCAACAGTGCAGAGTAGTTGCGCTACAAGAGATGTCATGCTTTCTGATCTACCGTTGCTTTGAATACAACTAATCACAACTTGAGATTTACAATACATTCTAAGTGCATCTGCATAAGCAAACCTGCAGAGTTCCGTGGATATTCAGATTAAGGGCCCTATTTTAATTATCTAAGCCCATGGTCTGAATCTCCCATTCCCTTTAAGAGCCAGTTGCGCTTGCACCATGGCAGATTTTTTACATGGCATAATTTCCGAGAGCAACGACTGAACGCTTCTCCAGAGAGGAAACGGATCTGCTCATGTGCGAGGTAGCTCGCGAGCAGACCATCTACGGGACAAGTCGGATTCCACCAAAGCTCCCTGACAATAATACACAATAATAATTTCTTTTTTACATTGTCATCCTTTCAATCTCAATATTTGGCATGTTTGTGTGCTGCTGCGAATCCCTGTGTGTGTAATAAGCGGAATGTACACGTGTTGTGGACCTGCCCATAGACGCATATTATGCGCTCTTTAAATAACAAAAAAAATTGTGCCTTACTTTAGACCAGGTTTCAGTTGGTCAATGGCGCAGTCTATTTCAGTTGCCTCAAAATAGCAACGCGCCAACAATGTGCCTGAACACACCTCTTTTTTCAGACCAGCACGCTCATGGGCGCACAAATGCATTTGCTATTTAAAGGGGTCATATGATGCTGCTAAAAAGAACATTATTTGGTGTATTTGGTGTAATGAAATGTGTTTATGCGGTTTAAAGTTAAAAAAACACATTATTTTCCACATACTGTGTATTATTGTTTCTCCTCTATGCTCCGCTTTTCTGAAAGCGTCGATTTTTACAAAAGCTCAGCGGTATGAAAAGCGAGGTGTGCTGTGATTGTCCAGCTATCCAATGCGTTGTGATTGGACGAATACCTCAAGTGTTGTGACGGAAATGTTACGCCCCTCACCATACGTTGATGCCCTGTCAGGCCGGAGCGACAAAAACATTAAAACCCATTACAAAAGAGGCATCTGTTGCATCCAGTGGGGACATAATTACTGATTATAATGACTTATACTGTCTTGTAAACATAAAACCATGTCTGCATTTTGTGATCGGAGAAATGACAAACAAACAAGCGCTACTCTACACTGCACAAAAAACTCGCGTTTGAATCATCAGTGGCCCAACCATTTAAATGAAACGTACTTACGTGAGTCAGAACTGCAAGCATTTTAGTCTAACGTTACTCTCCAGGATCAGTAAACAGTCCTCCATAAAATGTGCTGCACACATTGGAATATTTGGGTTGAAGTGTTCTGGAACAGTGTTGTAAATAAACTTAACCACTGATTTGTAGTCGTGTCCTCTTTTGGACGAAGACCAAACAAAGTAGTTTCGCTTTCACAAACGAAGCACACAGCGCCTTCACGACATGGCTGCAGCATCAACAATAATACAGTGAGAATAAAAGTTATGCCTTTTTTCTTTGTGTGAACATTTGGGTGGCATTATGCTAATATTTCCATATAGTGATGTAGACATGTGGGGGCGTGTTAGAACGAGCCGTTTTAGGTAGGTGTGGCTGACTCTTAACTTTTATAAAGAATATCTCTTGGGATTTGAGACTTTAGTCTTTGCAAAAATTTACAGATCTTCTTTATGCACCAAAAAAAAAGAAAGGAAAGGAAAAATTGAAATCGCATCATATGACCCCTTTAAACAATGTGGAGTGGCATGTGAAACATGAGAACGGCATCATAGCTGAAACTAAGCAAACACTACACTTGCGTCGATGGGCTCGTGCCTGGCGCCGACAAGTCTTTGAATGTCTAATAAACATCTAATTTCAAAAACCTTGCAAATTTAGTTGGATCCAGTTGTGAGATCTTGTGAAGTGTGCAAGTGTATACTGCATGATCGCGTGTTCTCTTCGTGACGGTCGATCCATGTGAATTGAATACGGACAGGAGGAGAGTTCAGCTTGACTGGAGACGCGCGATCGAAAAACTTTAAACTCGTGATTTTAAATTATGCAGTGCTTTGTGCATTTGCCCACTGTCATATTCATGTCATTTTCACTGTGTGCTGTATGTAAAATGAGTTTTCAAATTATTTCAAATTTCTTAAATATTAATTAAAATAAATAAAATTATATCGGCCATCGGCCACACTGCTTTCCAAGATATCGGCATCGTCATCGGCTGTCAAAAAAACAATATCGGTCAACCACTACTAACCACTAGTTCCTTTGAGGCACAAGGTACTGTACGTGTCAGACGTTTCTCCATTTCTCAGAGCATTATCAGCCTGACCTTTCTGCATAGTTCTTGTAAATAATAATAATAATAAAGTGCAAGTTTCTTTTTTTCTCTAATCTTTTTTATGGAAATACTTTATTATTTGCTTTCAGTGTTTAGTTCTTTTTAATTTTTTTATTTTGATTTACCGATTTATGATTCACCGTTTATGGGTTACAATAGTAAAGAACAATAATCATAGCTAAATAAAGGACCTCACTATTATTCAAAAATGTGCTACATATTTCTTTTTCATTTTTTATTAATAATTCTCGTTAAAAAGGACTGATTTTTAGTCTATAAGTAAAAAAAAAATTCCTTATTTAAAAATAACATTAAAATTAAAGTACACAAATCCACCCTTATAAATGAGTTGCTGTTCACGGATCCACAATTTCAAAGGAAGAAATAAATACAAGATTAAAATAGAGGACCTACCTATTATATTAAAATGTGGAAAAAAAATTTTTTAAATAATAATAATACACATTTAATAAATGACTGTCTAGAGGTCAAAATATTCCTTAATTTACTAACAAGAAAAGTCTATCTACTAACAAGAAAAGTGTATCTTTTAAACAAACATAAAATTAAGGACACAACATCCTTAGATACATGTTGCTGCTGTTTGTGTGTTTTTTCAAACAGAATGAAAGAGTATAAAGGTGCGTGACATGACAGAGAACATGACATGCAAAACATCTGAAAAAAGCAGTGTGTGTATGTATGTGTGTGTTTATGAGATGCACCCAGCAGACTGCAAGGTAAGAGTGGTCCACTGGGACAACTCAGAAATAACAACAAAGAGTCATCAGAGGTCTGGATGAAAGCCCTGTCATGAAATATTTCACTTCTCACAGTCCACACCTCAATGAGTATGTGCTCATGGATTGACTGACTGAGACTGCTGCCAGAGCACATGGGATTTTGACCACAACAAACCCTGGATCTAGCGGATACCTCAGTGCAGTCACATTTAATTTCACAGAACACAATCACTGCATTACGTATAACTGTGCTTTAGCTGTGATATTCGTCAAAGGCACAAGTTTTGCTTTTTTCACAAGTTAAGTCAAAATGGCTTTAGAATTTCTCGGAACTGTGCATTATTTCAGAATGGATTTTTCAAAATACAAACAAACAAATCAAATATAAAGAGAAAGAATTGCATGCTTTTTAATGGTAAGAATATGTTGAAAGTTCATGTTTGTTATGATTCTTCTCGACCTGTTTCTTCTAGCAGTTCATCTTACTTCTCACAACCATTACTGTTTCATTTTCATTTCAACAGTGCCATCAAGTGGACTTCTTATGTCTACTTCGTAGTTGTAAATTCAGGACAGAAATATAAAAGCCCACGCATTATTCTGTTATTGTGTAGTAATAAAAATAAATGCAAGTATTTGGATTTTCACCTAATTCCAGTGAAAATGGATAAGAATTCTCTGATTCATACAAGGACAACACAGATAATGTTTTAATTTCATGTCACGTTACCAATGAACACATAGTTTTCCAAAGTATCAACACGTGGAAACAATTGTACATTTCCTGTTATCTGAAGAAAGTTAATGGTTTTAAACCAGTCATTTTAATATCAAAGCACTTAACACTAGTATTATAGCCTAATTACTTGCAGGCTGGCAAGTCCAAACCCCTGTCAAGGTTGCATTTGAAGAAAATTACTTAATATTTATCTGACATGTACAGTATGCTTGGAGTCGGATGAGGCAGTTCACATTACAGAAGATTGCTTTGTATTATGGCCATTTTGGTAAATTACATTGGCCTCTGATCTCTTCCAGTTGATTGACTTGCATGGTTTTCATTATAAAGACGTACAAAGTCTGTCTGTTGATACTAGTAAACAAAATCAGAGACATACTAGAGAGACTGTGTCCAGCTGTGCTTAAGATTGTAGTTCAGCTTGATTACAGAGGCTTTGAAATGCTCTAGCCGAGGAAGACAATAGTTTTGCTGTTTTTGCTCACCCATTATTGCCATGTATGTATGCTTATTACAAACAAAATATTAAGTTTCAGTGAAGGTTGCTCTGTTAGTGTATATAGTATTGCCAGAAATGTAGCATAGCGATATTTTTAGGTAATAAAGTCTAATGAACAAAAATAATGTATTTTAGGCAACAGACAATTCGCTATAATGTCAGGCTGACTGTTTATTATCTCGCTGATTACAAGGTCACACACTAAATAAACAAATAGGCCTACACGGACATGAAATATTGATTTGTTTGAATTATTTTACAATCTTACCTGTGTAATGGCTAAGTTTCTGCTGAAGAAAGCAGTCCGCTACAACGTACGAAAACAGCCGGCCTAGCAACAAGATAAACATTCATAGCCTATTAAAGGTAATGTTCATGAGGACATCTTCTCTACAATCAATTACTGTCTGAGACTTAAGACAGCACCACTTACTGAGACAGAAGTAGGCCTAGGACTGTTTTTTTTTTTTAAAAAAAGAACCGGAACCGTGAGCTATTTAAGTTTCGGTTCCGAAAACGGTTCTGGTGAGACGTGTGACCAAGCGCATTGAACCGGAATCGGAACCGGGAATTGTTAGGCGAAACTGGAACCGGAATCAGAACCGGAAAATGTCTTACAATACCCAACCCTAAAGTCAGAGCCAGACTGCTAGTATTTAATGACAAAAGAGCGCAAGTCCGCTTGTGCTAGGCTACTAAGTTAAAAATGGCGCGAATTTACGTCAATTTGAAAAAAAAGGTTTAGTTGTGTTTTAATGGTGACATTTTTGTCCTTAAATGTGTAACTTTTTATAGGGTGAATTCAGATAAAGTGGGCCATTTTTCATTTTGAGATCATGTACTCCAGACAAATTTATTTTCAGGTACAGTGGGCCACCCCTTATTTATCAAAAAATTATTCTGAATCTTAATTAAAAACACATCATATTTTAACATATTATCAGACAAACATATTTAACAAATCTAAAAATATATAACCCACAGGTTATGAGTAAAATAAATCGTGTGTAAATCCTCATCTCAATTCATGTATGAAATTCAAAACAACTGAAAGAACATGTTGTGTTGACATTAAATTTGATTAATCTGAATATCAGAATATTCATAAATCAGAATATTGATAAAATGAACTCTACAATATGTTAAAAATGTGTCCATAACACAAGAAAGAACAGTCTAAAAAATGAATAAGAGGAACATTTAAAATGGTAACCATATGTAAAAATGTTTTTTCTATATTTTCTCTAAACACTTTAAATTAACTTTAATTGTGTCCATATTTTAAAGCTTTATATTCTGCTTCTACATTTTGCTACTCTCATCCTTTCTTCACTCCACAGATTGAACTTCATGTCTTGACTTCCTTTCTATTCTCTCTTTCCGTTCCTTCATCTCTGACTTGAATTTCCTCACTGCAGACTCACTTCTGTTTTTAAAAAAAGTAAATTATACATGTCAAGTAGCCAGTGAATGTCAATCTATTTAATGAATTTGAGTATAATTACTGAAGGTTAAAGGTCAGCCCACTTTACCTGAATCCCACCGGCCCACTTTATCTAACACATTCTGCTAATTTCAGCAAATTCAGCAATATTTAAACACCTTACAAGAAAGCTAACAGATTTTTTAAAAATGTTGTTCTTAGCATTTGTTAACTGTATGGAAACAAAAACAGCAGGAACTGTCCCAATAATATTTGTTTCCATTTAGTGAGCAACCTTATCATTTAGAAATGAAAATCTTGTCAAAGAGTTTTCTACCATTCATCATAAGGCAGTCCTCCTTTGAGATATGGCCACACCCACCAGTGTCATATTGCATCAACCAAAACTATTTTATCATTTAGAGAAATAGTGTCTCTTTAATTAAGAACCATTGTTATGCTCTGAAAGTACAAACCCATTGAGCACAGTACAATCAAACTTAAATGGCCCACTTTACCTGAATTCACTCTATCAAGTGTAAAATGCGTTTATGAAAAGAAATGAGGGTGAAATATTAAAATTACAATAAAAATACATTTTGGCTAAATGCTGTTTGCATTAACACAGCCAAAATAATAAAAACTGAAAAAGACGCCAATTAAGGAGGCCAATACGGTTACATAAATGAGCAGGGTTTCCGTGATTGATTGATTAATGGGGAATATTGGGAATCTGCCCGCTAAAAGCCACAATCAACCAATAAGAATCAAGAGCACATATTTGAGAGCACAGTGTAATGATTATTTTTATTTATTTATTTTTAAAGGGGTTAAATATCTAAAAGTAAGTTTCATAAACGTTGAATTGCCACAAACCCTAAAAAAATAAAAAATTTAAATCATGAAAGCATATAGGGTAGGCTATTCACTTTTATTGAATTTACAAGCATTCTTGGTGTTCAAACACCACAGCAAGTAGTCTTACAGAATTTCTCTCCATATAGTGTGGAATAAGATTACAATAGCTCTACATGCTAAAAATGGTATAATGTTTCAGTGTCATTACTGAACTCACAATGTCCTTCTTTACTTGCCCTCACATTTCTACTTCTAAAAGCGGGATCTACTTCATCAAGATCAGCCTGACGCAACCAAACACTGAGACTGACAAGAAAATGACCATGAAAATATGACTCCCCTCATTATCCAAGATGGAAAATTCTTAAGCGGACTTCCAAAAAGAGAAATCATGGAAATACACTTTTCGTGTCACATAAGGTCTGCCTGTGAAAGCCACACATTCTCTGCTGGAACACTTTTCTAGGCTCTCTTTCAGTGCTTAGACACATAGAGGGCAAATCTGTTATGAATTAAAGAGTCATATTTAATACGTCTATGATTCCATCGGACACCAGCTCTCAGTTGGTTTTTCAAGCCCAACTTGAGAAACCGTTTAAAGTGTGGAATGTTATTCTGTGTGTTTGAACTCCACATTTTTTTCTTGAGAGTGATACTGTATACCCTTGTTAACCACAGACCTTGGCTATAAGAACTGAAAAACTGTGCTGAGCGACTACAAGAACATGGTACTGAATGAATGCAGGACAACATGCCGTTGTGCCATCTTGAGGAGGTGTTGTGGTATTGCATGGTATTGATTGCTATGGCTCAGATTTATGAAGCAATATTATAGATAAAATCATTAAACTCATATATATTTTTTAAATAATTTTGAGCATAAATATACAACACCTTTCCCTTATATTACCAATTTTAGAATTGTATCCGTAATATTTCTCTGACTGCTTTCTTTTAATAAAATATGGGTTATTTATCATTAAAGGACAGAGCATTTTCAAAACATTAAAAATATAGCAACAAACTAAATTAATGAAATTGATTAATTGCTTTTGGCATCTAACACAATTTAACCAAGACCACATCTGTGTGGAGTGGAGAGGGTTTGGTTAAAGCTTGACAAAGCTGTGTGGTAAAAGTTATTCTATTATCTTTTAGCACATATTTTTAAACAAACTTCTTGAATTCATCATAAAGCACGAGCACAAATGCGCCCCCCATTCCTCTGAGTACATTAGACAGAGCCCCTTTGAAGAAAGCTTTTCCACCCTCATCACGAGCGATCTTTCTCCAGCAGTCAAGGGTTCCAGTGTACATAATATCCGCTGGGAAAACAAAAGACAAAGGCCTGAGTTGAAATAAATACACACTTGATGGAGAACAGTGCATATGTGCATACAGTGTGTCTGTTGTATACCTCCTTTGCGCCCGGACTGCATCATCATGCGACGCCGCACAGTGTCAAATGGATAGGACACCACGCCAGCCACTGCTGTCACAGTTTGTGCAATCATCCAGCTGACCATAATGTGGGTGTTCTTAGGGTCGGGAAGCATGCCTGCACAGCACCACACACAATGATGCATGCATGTTTCTTATATATTTGAAGAATTGAAGAACTGGCTGTGTGAATTTGACTTGAACTGGTCATATCACAAGTTAAATTGTCCAATGACAGAAAGAGGAATTGCAATTCTGAATACTAAATTGTAAGTGTAAAACACAGGTAATGCATTCTGGGAAATGAAGTGATCTTTCACCCTGGTCCCCAAAAATATGATGACATATAAACTAAATACAATCTTTTAAAGGTGAAATTTCAAGCATCTCTATCCATAAGACCTATAAATCTGAAAACCTCAGGGCTCTTAAAACTTTTTTTCTCTCAAAAACTAGTGTTGTGATTGTAAGTAAAACTAGTTAAAGTTCTAAAATTACTAAAAACTTCAAATTAGAAAATAAATGAAAGCTAAACAGAAATATAAAAACAGAGCTAATAAAATGACAAAAGCACAACTAAAATTACTAAAACAAATGTATATATGTTGAAAAGAAAACTGAAAAGATTAAACAATAAAATCTAATCAAAAATTTTATAAATACTATAATAATATATCCCAAATAGTAAAAATAAACAGTTTCAAACAAGGCTTGTCAAGCCAAATTCAAAGTGGTTTTGCTTTGGAGTAAAATCACTGATATTTTTATTGACAATGTTTTTTAAATTAAATTCATAAAAAACCTCATTTTAAAATATCAATTAAATAAATATAAATTAATTATTTATATAAATAAATATACAAATGCACATTTCAAAACCAGGCTTTGTCCATCCCAGATTTAAAGTTTGCATTTGCTTTTCTAGTAAAACCAATGTTTTTTTATTGAGAATTTTTTGAATTTCAATTTATAAAAAAAAAAAAAAGTCCCTAATCAAATTATGAATAACATACATATCACTTTTAAAACAAACACCGGTTTTCAATCAAAGTTTGTCAATCTAAGCTTCAAAGTATGTATTTGCTGTTCTACTAAAATCTATTATTATTTTATTCAGGTTTTTAAATTCTACTTCAAAGCATTCAAATTGAATTCAGCAGTTTGTTTTCTTCCTCTATTCAAATGATTTCAAAATTCAAGAAATACACTGGAATTTGAAAGGCAGTCTCAAATCAATCCTGAATAGCGCACAACCCTGAAAATCACATCATCTGACGCACAAACCTATTACCTTTAGCAGTGTCATAGACTCCGAAGTAGGCGGCCCTGTAAATAATGATGCCCTGGACAGAGACGTTGAAGCCCTGATACAGACCCCGCAAGCCATCTGACCTAAAGATTTTGGCCAGGCAGTCAGCCAGCCCATTGAACTCTCTGCTGCTGCCAGCTTTGCCGACATCTGCAGCCAAGCGGGTACGAGCGAAATCCAGAGGGTAGACGAAGCAGAGGGAAGTGGCTCCTGCAGCTCCACCGGAGGCCAAGTTGCCAGCAAAGTATCGCCAGAACTGTGTGTGCTTATCAACGCCACCCAAGAATATCTGTTTGTACTTGTCCTTGAAGGCAAAGTTGAGGGCTTGTGTGGGGAAATAGCGAATAACGTTGGCTAGGTTGCCGCGCCAATAGGAAGCAAAGCCTTGTTCCTTAGGAATCCTCACAACACAGTCGATAATACCTTTGTACTGTTTGTCTGCACTGATCTGCTTGCTGGCATGTTGTACCTATAAAGTGAAACACCAAATACTGTGAGATACATGATATCTGGATTGATTTTTTGTCGTTTGATTGTCCTTGAGCAATATTTTAAATACTGAAAACTGTGAAATACTATTACCATTTAAAAGAACCTTTTTTAGCAGTTTATATAAAACGATTTCTATTTTAATACATTTTAAAATGCTATTTATTTCTGTGATGCAAAGCTGAATTTCCAGCAGCCATTTTTCAGTGTCACATGATCCTTCAAGAATCATTCTAATATGCAGATTTTCTGCTCAAGAAACATTTATTATTATCAGTTTTGAAAACAGTTCTGCTGCTTAATATTTTTATGGAAACCAGATTACATTTTCCTAATATTCTTTGATGAATAGGAAGTTCGAAAGAAAAGCATTTATGTTTTTTATAACATTATAAATGTCTTCAATACCACTAAATCTGCTAAATCTACTGACCCCAAACTTTTAAACAGTAGCCTAGCGTATCACTGTTTCCACAGAAATATTAAGCAAAAACTGTTTTCAACTTTGATAATTATATGAAACGTTTCTCCGGCAGCAAATCAGCATATTAGTATGATTTCTGAAGGATCGTGTGACAACTGAAGACTGGAGTAATGATGCTAAAAAAAAATCAGCATTGCATCACAGGAATAAATTAAATTTAAAAATAAAAACAGGTTACTTCGAAGATAAATAAGCTTTAAATATGCTGTTTTTTCCTGTATTAAATCAAATAAATGCAGCATTGCTGAGCCTAAGAGACTTCTTTCAAAAACATTTTAAAAATCTTGAGGATTCCAAACATTTGTATGGTAGTTCTGACATACTTTTCTTCTGATTTTAGATGCCCTTCTTGGCAAAAAAATCAGCCCTAATGCATAAAGTCTGGGCCTGCAACATGAGACCAGACTGCAAGGGGGCAAGATGTGCCACCCAACCAGCTGCTGGAAATTCACGGTTTGGCCTTAAAATACGATACATTTGGGTTACTAAAATCTATAAATTAAGATCCACGTGAAAGAATGCCAGAATAGAACTAGGTGTTAAAATGAGAATTTAAATGTTGAGATCCTCCAGGGACGCGGATGCTGCAGACAGACAACTCAAATATGGCCTCTGAAGGACAGTCAGTTCACATCTTTATAGCCACAAAATAATTCACGCTATTCTTAAATACGAAAGAAAGGGGTTTATAAATTAGCATGCCTCACGGCAGAGTGTGTTAAGAGAAGTCCAGATGTTGATTCTCACCTGCAGCAGCAGTTTGACTCTCTCTATCGGCGCGACTGCAGTTTTGGAAATAGCCGCTGCGACCCCACCGGCCAAGAAGTCTTTAGCAAAAGAAAGTGCAGCATCAGCCATGACGATAATACTTAAGCTTAGTGTATTATAAACACAATATACTGAACGTGCTGGCAGATGCAGGAGGTAGAGCGGAAAGTGATGAGGATGCTGCGAAGGACACACCGCGCTAACTCTCGAGGTTTCTCGCGATATTTACTCCCGAATTACTAGGGTCGAGTAAAGACGCTGTGTACAACCTTATACAGTCTATGTGTACAACACAGAACTTACATTTTCATGACATGCTATATCTATTCATTAATAACTTCATAATTAATCGTCCATTATATAATATTAGTTACAATTCTAAATGATTACATGTATCATATCATACCAATCTATGAGATTTGAACATACAAAACCAGTACCAGTGCCAATTATAGGCCTACCTCTGTATAATTAGACTTTTTACTTAAACCCCTCATAGTTATGATAGCTCTTGAATCCATTCCCTATATGACTACAAACCCCATTCCTCCCTATAAAAAACTAGCTAAAGACAAGAACGCTGTCTTTTGATTCAAAACCATATTTAATTCAATATACAACATTCACAGTTAAAAACTGTTTCTGTAATTAATAATAATCATGTACAAACACTTATTTCGAGCATTTAGGTCAGAAACGTTCATAATATTTGAACACAGCTAAAACATTGAGCTAGAATAAGTCAACTGTAGTGTTTCCAAAATGCTGCAGTCGTTATATCACTCAAGTTCTGCAGTCTCAATGGATGCTGAAGAACAGCCTAGTAACGTTCTTTTGTCATTTGGGTCTTCTTTCACAAATAGCATGGCATCCAGCAGGTTGTCCGTGTGTTTGATGTGCTTGGGAGTGAAGCCATGCTTCTCCAGTAAGTCACGGTATTCGGTGGGGCTCCTCTGCTTTCCTTCTGTCATACTGAGGGCTTGCAACAGGGCTCGGCTTGGCCTTTTCCTTTCCTCGTCCAGGAAGATCTCAGACACCAGAAGCCCACAACCTGTTTGGTAGCAATACATTCATAAACCAAACATTTAAACCCTTGACCTTGATTTAAAAAAAAAAAAAAACAGTAATTTTGATGACTTTAGATGTTTACAATTCGAAATGCTTTAAAGGAACAAGTAATGTTAAGATAGAGTTTATACTGTAAGCCATGAGTTCACAAACTGGGATGAAGATACCCCCAGGGGGCGCTAAGGGGCCATTTGCACAGGGATCATCATATTATTAGAGGGTCCTTGGCATCAAAAAGTTTGATATTTCAGAATCAGGCTTACACATTAAGAATTTAATAATGTCACTTTTTAAAGCACTTACCTGGTGTGCACATTTTGGACAGTTTACTCAATAATACATGCAGTTTCTCATCAGACCAATCATGGAGGATTCGTGCAAGAATATACAGGTCTGCTTTAGGCAGGTCATCTTTAAAGAAATCTCCTATTGTGCAAATAAAAGAAAAACAAAAAGTGAAAAAAAAACAGTTAAGAATTTCAAAAGGCCTTTTGCACATTACTCAGGATGTATTATACATGAAACAAATACACTGTAAAATTCTTCATTATAAAAATGTTCATATAAAGTCTTCACTGACCTGCAACAAATGACACTCTGTCATCAGTTTCTTTAGGCTGAAAGTGGCGTCTCATCTCAATGACTTGTGGCAAGTCAAATACAATAACCGACAGTCCAGGATGCGCTTTTGTAAACTCGTATGCCATGGCACCAGTGCAACCTATGTGAGAACAGAATGCTTTTCTAAAATGTTCATATCATAAAATATATATAATTCATAACTCTAGACTACACTTTAGAAATTTTGAATTTTCTGATGTTTTTTAAAAAGTTTCTTATGCTCAACAAAGTGGCATTTACAGTATTTGATCAAAAATACAGTAAAAACCGTAATAGTGTGGTGAAATATTTTAATTCAAAATAACCATATTCTATTTCAATACATTTTAAAATGTAATTTATTCTTATGATTCAAAGCTGAAGTTTCAGCAACCATGGCTCCAGTCTTCAGTGTCACATGATCCTTCAGAAATCAGTCTAATATTCTGATTTGGTGCTCAAGATAAAATTTCTTCATATTATTAATGTTGTAAAGTTGTGCTGCTTAATATTTTTGCAGAAACCATGAAATAGTTTTTTTAGGATTCTTTAATGAATAGAAAGTTCTAAAGAATAGCATTTATTTGAAACATAAATCTTTGTAAATGTCTTTACTGTCACTTTAATTGCAATTTAATGCATCCTTGCTGAATTTGAATGTATTAATTTATTTTCCTTTTTTTAAGTATTCTTACTAACCTCAAAATTTTAAATGGTAGTGCATATTTATTTCATGTTAGAATCAGTTTTATGTGAATTTGCAGGACTATCTGTCTGTCCAAACAAAGAAAGAAGGCTTAAGATTTTGGAAACACTATTATTTTTATGATTCCATTTAGTTACTCTAGTGTCACCGAAATGAAACCCTTCACCCTTTAAGCACCTTTAAAGTTTCTAACTTTTTTTGTCGGTGTGGAAAATAAATTCTAGCTCTAAATTTAGGTCAAAGCAGGTAAAGAGAATAAACAAGATACAATAAATACAGATGTCCTTGGCATAAAAAGCCCCTGAGAGAATTGGTAATTAGAAGCATATATAATTTGCATATCAAGCTTGCAACTCCTTTTCAAATAAGCAGCTTTTGAGAACAAGCTTTCAGAATAAAATATGCATGCACTATGCTCTAGTGAAATCTCAAATTATGCAAGACAGCAGCGGGACGGTGGTTTCTGCACATCTTATCTGTGCATTCTCGCGGTCACTTGCTCACGACTCAATGGGAAGTCAGACACGCAATGTTTTGATCTGTTTTTTTTTTAATGTCACAGAGTGAGGAATGTTGAATAATCCTGAACGTTAGAAAAAAAGCTGAGAGAATATGTTCTTTTATTGATTTTTTTTCTTTAATCCATATTTGAATTTAGTTTCATTGCTTTTTAATATTTTATTTTAGTGATTTTAAAATTTTAATTGACTTTGAATTGACCTGATATATTAAGGCTGTCCATTAAAAAAAAGTTATAGACTGCATTTGATTAATCAGTATATCCTGAATTTAATTACCTAAAAATGAACCAATTGATAGCCTTTATTTTACCATCTGTCTCTATTTTTTTAGGTAAAAATCATATACCTCCAATGTCACAAGCTGTTTTGTAGGAAGAAAGTTCAAACGCTGTTGCCACATCTTTTCCAGTCACCCTTGCGATGCTGTGCATTGCATCCATAAATCGTATCTTAACTTCATCTTTACTGTAGTAGGCATCCTAGCAAAACAACAAAGCAGTTCTACTTAATACTGAAATGTCAATAGCTTTTGAAAATGCATGATCCATAGCTGATATAAGCAGATGCGTTTAACTCGCGTTTACCTGAAACACCTCCTCATTCTTCTTCCCAAACGCTCGCTCATGTTGGCTGGTGCCCTCCCTGACAGCGTTCTCTAGATGGCTGAAGAGAGGCCACACCATATCATTGCAGTGGAGAATGTATCCATTCAATGACTCTGGGCTGTCTGATACCAGGAAGCGACTGGCCTGTTCTGTATTTCTATACACTGCAACAGACAATAAACAATGTTACATTCACAGTCCACCTCCAGACATGACAATGAAGAGAACATGTAATAAACAATCAGTAGGAGGAAATGCATGTATGCGAGTGCCTTGCTTTAATGAACAGAGAAAGTGCTTGTAAGTTATAAATGGACAATGAGCTTAGAGGTTTCAGAACTCGCATTTAGGAAAACCACATGCGATTTCTACGACAGTGACACCATTTATGTGAGTAAAACGGCAGTACGTAAATCTTACCACTGGTATTTTGCTGTTTGACCCGTTCTAGAAGCCCTAAAGAGACAACAGCTTCCAAAAGCCTCTCAGTGCCTAAAACAGAGGCGTTGATTTGGCCAGCTACCTCTTCTAATGTCTGACTGTTAGAGCTGTTCAATACATCAAACACCTTCAGTTTGGATGCTGTGAATAGAGTCTGATAAACAAACGCATTGCAGAAAAGTTACCACACATTTCACGCAAACCATTTATATTTTAATGGTTCATGTGTACAAATAACAGCCTAAAACCTACATTAGGTTAAAATATTAAAGGTGTAGTTCACACAAAAGTGAAAATTGCTTATTTGCGCATTATGAATCTATATGCTTATATACAGTATACCTATACATATGCTTACATATACCTGAATACCTATATGCTTTTAATATTGATGAACACAAGGAGAATTTTTACCAAATTTGCACTCTGGCATAAGTGGAATTAATGAACTATTCTTTCAAATTTAAAGAATCATGACTACCTTTGAAGCTTTGAACCCATCCAGTAAACTGATGATGCTGTGGGGGATGTCCTGTCTGCTGCACTCTGTCCCAATCACATTCTGTTCTTGCATTGACATCCGACTGCCATCTTTACCATTTTTCAATAGCTCAACCTCCTCGTTTGCGGCACTTTCAGACAGACTGCTAACCAGAGTCCAGGCCTCATCTGATTCCCGTTTGACCTTGTGGGCTGGACTTTCAGGTGGGCTGTTAAAAATCAATCCCAGCTGCTTGCAGAAGTGGTTAAGAGGGAAGCCTACCACATTAAGGAAATCTCCTTTCACATACTCTACCAACATGCCACCCAAAGCCTGGATCCCGTAACCACCAGCCTTGTCCCTGTCAAGCACAGATATGTCTGTCAGTCTCATCACTGATAAGAATTTGCACGGCAGGCGAAATGCCAGAGTACAGAAAATGGATTTATTTACTCAAAGTGGACTCCCTTACTCAAAAATGTACTTTGTTGAATTTTCCCTTGTCATTATCAACACGTCAAAGCAAACACAAAAATGACTAACTCTATAAAGGTCCAAATTCCACAGGTTCAACAAGTTCAAATTTACTGAACATGCTCAGCAAACGTGATCACAGCCTTCAATGAATTTTGCATATGAAAATCAATACACATAAACTCACATGGGCTCTCCACTGTTGATGTATTCCCAGAGCATCTCCTCGGATAATTCTGCAAATTTTACTTTTGTCTCTTCATAAAAATCAACCACTTTGTAGTCTGTATCTGAACCTGCAAAGAAGAATGATTAAACTTTAAAATGATCTGTCTATTTTACAACTACAAGACTTTAATTGTAAAAATAATGAATACATTAAACTTTCACATACCACTCTTGTCATGGCAGAGCACAATAGCTACACCCGTGAAGACGCTATGTTCCTTCCCACTCAACCTGAAATACAATCATTTCAATATATTTTAGTTTCTGCATGAGTGCAATAAACGTCTCACGTTAGACAACCAAAAAATGAAAATGCACCTAGACAGCATACGGTAAGCATCTTCTTTATCTGTAGGCTTCTCCAAGATCAAACCATCAGCTGTCTAAGGACGAAAAGAGAAGACAAATTTAACAAGGCAATATTCCGGACAGAATATAATATTATATTGAATTATACAGCTACTTACCACAACAGTGTCTGCTCCAATTACAACATCTGGACTTTTCAAGTGTTTCTGAATCCAGCACATATACAGTTATACAGAATAAAGGGGACATTGTAAATGGTCAGAAACTAAAATTGGCTTACTCACATACAGAAATATACAACTTACAAATGGCATTCGGTGAGCCACTTCCAAAGCCTTCTGTTTGGCTGTCTCCACTGCATAGTCATATGGGTTCTTAAACAAGGATTTGTCCAATGTTTCTTTAAACCAAGAAGGAACCACCTCGAACCGTAAACCCTGCCTCATCAATGTAGAAGAAGACAAGAGAAAGCACTGATCATTCAAAGTTCATTGTCCATGTAAAAACCTAGTAAAAATAACCAAAAAACGTACAGCATTAGATAAAATCTCCAGACGTCGTGGAGATGCGCTTGCCAGGACAACAAGCTTTCCACTCAGCTTGGATATTACTGGATTTAACAACATGTTACACCTCTCCTTTCTGTCACTTCCAGAGGTCTATCCTGGGAATCGAGAGAAACATGACAAAAACAACAAGTTTAATACCTGAACATGGAGTTGAAGCACATGGCTCATAAAGCAAAGTCATAACTGCATATGATTGCAAAAGTCTGTGTTCTCCGGGACAGCAACCTCGATAATGGTTGAAGGTGAGCTTGACCACAATTTGTCCAGATCATAATTTTCTTATCGTTGTTTTATTTTTATTTTTTTTGAAACAGAAAAGGTCAGTCAAGTAAGGACACTGTAGTTGCATTAGAAGTGTATTTAGTCTAGATATACAGCAGTGCATTCATGCAAGAACTTAGCGTGACGAAAAGCGGTATTCATTTATTGAATGTTTTGACATTAATACATTCAGGAGTAGCAAATTACACACATATAAAATAGGTAAAGAATGATTTATCTTTATTCTTTTCAAGCATTTACCTGGAAAGGCTTGCTCCACTCTACTCTTTGCGCTTCCCGAAACGTAGTGCACTGACAGGCAGAGATCCTGAAGAGGCGGAGTCTACCACGCACGCACATGCGCAGTTACCTGTCCTGATATAACAGCGTCACGATACTTCTGCGTGACCACGTGTAAATGGAGTGTAGTTTCATTTATTCTGGACTTGTCATTATGCTGAACAACTTTGGAAAAATATTGGTTCATTAATTAATGATATCCAGCAAGATGTATCTATTACTTTAAAATAAATGACTTTAGGACATTATGAATCTGACTCTAAAAGCAATGCTTGTTTTGTTATCAATTAAATTTTTTTATTTGTTTATTTACCAACAACATACAGCATTTTTTTGTTTTTTGAAACAATTTAAAAATGATCTAAACCCCATTTCATTGTCAGAAAGTAAGAAAGCAAGTAGAACTATTTAATTTTGCTAATATTAATATATATCTTTTTTTAATCGAGTTGTTGGCTAAGATGAGATGAGTCGCTCACCTAAAGAGTGATAGTACACCTCCAAATGCAAGACAAATTTAAAAACAAAAGAAATAAAACATTTCTTAGAATACTCAGTTTCTTATCAACCTTCTCATTACTGGTTTATGGATATCTTATAAAGAAAAACTTTATGTTTATATATTTTTTTTAAATACAAATGGGTATTCCCCAATGATTCAACATAGCCTATTCACTGATATGATAGCCTACAGCTTACCACTAAAATTGCACCAACTCTTTTAATATTTCTACATCCTCTTTTCCCTGGCTGGGATTTCTAAATTGCCTAATGTAATGCCTAATGTGCTGATGTAATGTTATATGGAAGCCTGCTACAGACTGAAATTAGAAGAATGCTTAGGGGCATACAAATATGACAGTAATAGTGTGACCAGACATTTCCTGACCGAGATTTCAAAATTGGGGGTACAATTAGCTCTGTTTTCCTACTGATGGCCGCTCTACAGTCCTCATACATTATATGTACATTTATTTACATTGCCTTGACTGTTCTCTGTAGATCCCACTTTCTTGTACACTATGATGTGCATTGAATACTATTGGTCAAACTACTTTTCAGTCATTATCTCCATCAAGTATAAAAACAATTAGAAAACAAAGCCAAAACCTAAACAGGTGATTTAGAAAATCCCAGCAAGGGAAAAGAGGATGTATGATCATCGTACTTAGAAATACTAAAAGAGTTGGTTAAATTTTAGTGGTAAGCTGTATCATATCAATAAATATGTTGAGTCATTGGGGAATACCCAGTGTATTTAAATAAGAAGTTCTATAAAAAATATCCATAAACCAGTAATGAGAAGGTTTATTAAAAAAACTTAAAAACTATTCTAAGAAATGTTTTATTTCTTTTGTTTTTTTAGTTTGTCTTCATTTGGAGGCAACTCATCTCATCTTAGCCCACAGCTATCGATTTGAGAAAAACAATTTATGATTTATTTTTACATTTTGAGTAATCTTAATCCAGATAATTTACATGGTTTTATGCATTTACATATACATTATTAAATATATAATAATCGTAAAAAAGTAAACATTTTTGTAACTTATTTCAAAAAGTGAAACTTTCATATATTCTAGATTCATTATATGTAAATTAAAACATTTCAAAAGTTTTTTTTGTTTTAATTTTGATGATTAGAGCTTACAGCTCACGAAAGTCAAAAATCCAGTATCTCAAAATATTAGAATATTTCCTAAGATCAATAATAAAAAAAGGATTTGCAAAACAGAAAAGTTCAAGTTCTTTAAAGTATGTTCATTTGTGCACTCAATACTTGGTCGGGGCTCCTTTAGCACAAACTCCAGCATCAGTGAGGTGTGGCATGCAAGCAATCAGCCTGTAGCACTGCAGAGGCACTACTGAGCCTTCAGCTCGACTGTATTATTGGATCGACTGTTTCTCATCTTTCTCTTGAAAATATCCCATAGATTTCATATGGGGTTCAGGTCAGGCATGTTTGCTGGTCAATCAAGCACAGTAACACCATGGTCGTTTAACCAACTTTTAGTGCTTTTGGCAGTGTTGGCATGTGCCAAATCCTGCTGGAAAATTTAATCAGCATCTTCAAAAAGCTGGTCAGCAGATGAAAGCATAAAGTGCTCCAAAATCTCCTGGTAGATAGCTGCATTGACTTTGGACTTGATAAAACACAATGGACCAACACCAGCAGCCGACGTCACGGCACCCCAAATCATCACTGACTTCAGAAACTTCACACTGGACTTCAAGCAGCTTGGATTCTGTGCCTTTCCAGTCTTCCTCCAGACTCCAGACCTGATTTCCAAATGGAATGCAAAATGTACTTTTATCTGAAAAGAGGACTGTAGACCACAGTTTTTTTTTCTCCTTAGCCCAGGTAAGATGCTTTTGACACTGTTTCATTTTCAGAAGTGGCTTGGTAGCCCTTTTCCTGAAGACGTCTGAGCGTGATGACTCTTGATGCACTGACTCCAGCTTCAGTCCACTCTTGTGAAGCTCTCTCAAGTGTTTGAATCGGTTTTGCTTGACAGTATTCTCAAGCTTGCGGTCATCCCTTTTGCTTGTGCACCTTTTCCTACCCAATTTCTTCCTTCCAGTCAACTTTGCATTTAATATGCTTTGATACAGCACTCTGTGAACAGCCACCCCTTTCAGTAATGACCTTCTGTGACTTACCCTCTTTGAGGCAGATCTCAATGATCATCTTCTGGACCATTGCCTAGTCAGCAGTCTTCTCCATTATTGTGGTTTCAAAGAACAAGAGATACCCAGAATTTATACTGTAGGGATGGTCATTTAATGAAACTCAAAATGACTAGTTTCTAATATTTTGAGATATTGGATTTTTGACTTTCATGAGCTGTAAGATCTAATCATCAAAATTGAAACAAAAAAAACTTTTGAAATGTTTTACTTTACATGTAATGAATCTAGAATATATGAAAGTTGCACTTTTTGAAATAAGTTACAAAAAAATGAATGTGTGTGTGTGTGTGTGTGTGTGCTTCTGTCTAGAAGACAACTTAAAAACATACCCCACTCTGAAAATCACTCCACTACAAAATGATAACTGCATCTGTTATAGAAGGCTCTCTTTTCTCTCTCTCACTCACTTGAACCATAACATCACCTGGCATAGTGCACTTTGAAGTGGCATTTGCAAACTGCTTTATTTCCTTTTTGTGCATTGCACTGGGCATTTTCTTCAGCATTCAGTTGTATACTTCACATTGGTCTGAGACCACTTATATCCATTTCCTGGAAGCTATTTTATTTCCACTGAGGTCATGCACTGATTGTTTTTTACTTTTTAAAAATTCAATTTGTTGAGTACATGTACTTTGCAAAGTACTTCGCTTGACATGCCATAGTTCTGTTTCAAAGGAACTGAAAAAAAATCTTGACCTCAATTGCAGTACGATATGCCAAAAAAAAGTTGGGAGGTGGATGGACGCTTTGACAGTTTTCTTGGTTTTAGTTTTCTGCCGTCCGAACAAATCCGCCTACAAGAAAAAATTAGCTGGTTGTAACATTTATTTTGTTGAATAAGCCATATGTAATATTTAATCTTAGAATGACAATAATTACAAGATCAATTTGTTCAGATGTATTTATTAATTTTAACATGACAAAATAAATGCCCCTATATGCCTTTGTATACTTTGTTACCACAGAAGAATAATACCCAGCAATAAAAACAAATAACAAACATGTAACAATGAATTAGAATATCATAATACAGGCACATTATAAACAGCTTAAGTAAAATAAATATTAAAACAGTTTGGTTCATAGAAAAGAAAATGAGTTCCAACTAAACAATAACTGCATATTTTACAGTATAAAAATAATTTACAGGTTAGCAATACATCTAAAATAGCTGCCACATTAAGTCTTTGTACTTTTTAAGTCGAATCAGAAATTACTGAAGTTGCTGCTAAGTCTAACCACGCATCAATGTACAAAACAAATACGCCAAAGTTTCGGTGAGTAGGAACTTGGTTGTCTGATACCAAAAAAAAAAAAAAAGTACACAAAATCACGTGGCATGAATGCATGTGAGCAGCGTGCTTTTCTTCAGCTGCTCAGCCAGGAAATCAAAACAGAACAAAAGCGAAATGCTACAAAACAATAACAACAAAACAAAATATAGGAAGTGGTCCTATCTATGAGTTTGCATTTATAAATATATTATTATAAACACTAGTAATTGTGTCAGAGCTGTGGCCTAGCGGTTAGCGCTTGTGCTCTGACTCATTTAACAGTGCTCATGTGGCCGCTGCAAATCTGAATCATGACATTTTCCTGATTATGACATCTCCCCCTCCTCTAAATTAAAAATATCGGAAACTAAAAGTCAAGTTAAGAACAGTCTTCACAGTCTTCATTTGCATTGCACGTTGTACGTCCAGAGAAAAAGCTTTCTCTATGACCCTCAATCATTTGCGTCTCTCCCGTACTGAGAGTCTGCAACCTCAGCATTTGCCTCAGCTTCCGACGAAACTCTTTCGATGCAAAATAATAAATAAATGGATCTATGCAACTATTAATGCAGCTAAGAGACAGGGTCAGTTTATAGTAGATATAGAGAGATTTGTCATAGTACAGCCTTGCGATCGAGTGGGCCAAGAGTAATATGTTATTGGGAGCAAAACAAAAAATGAACACGAACAGAACGATGCACGCCAACCGCACAGCACGGCCTTTCTGTTGACTATTGGTCTTTCTGACCAGGACGCAGATGATGTTAATGTAGCAATACACTGTTATGATGAACGGACAGAGAAAGAGGATGATGAACATGCCAAAAAGGAAGCCCGCCCAGTGAGCAGTGCCCGGGAGCATGTCCTTCTTCAACACGTCAAAACACGTGGTGATATTGCGCTCCTTTACTTCATAAATCAGTTCTGTGCGTTCCAGCGGGTTCAGAATCACAAGGACTAGCAGCCATATGAATATACAGGCAACAATTGCATATGTTTTTCTCTTCCTCATCTCCCTGAAGCGCATCGGTTTTACAATCCCCAGGTAGCGGTCGGCGCTAATAGCAGTCATGAATAAAATGGAGCAGTACATGTTGGCATAGAAAACCACCGTCAGTACATTGCACATGCCTGCACCCAAAGTCCAGTTGTAGCCCTGCATTTGGTACGCGATCTGAAAGGGGAGCACAGTGCCCAGTATCAGGTCAGTGAGGGTGAGGTTGATCATGAAGATGATGGAAGGGGTTTTCGGAGAGGTGCGCATCAGTAACAGAAACAGAGAGATGCCGTTACCGCTCAGGTTGGCAAGGGTCACGATGACATAGATGGCTGACACAATTTCACTGGCCAATTTGTTGTCAAACATGGCCAAGGTGGCATTGTCCATTTTGATGTCGACCTTTTGTGAGTCATTCATGGTTGTTTTCCCACCTGTTTGAATAGACAGAGAGATTACACCTACTATAAACTGTGATTTTACCACTTGAACCTCAAATTGTGATAAACATCTGCATTGTTGGTTAGTTTTATTTGTTGTACAAAAATCGGGGTGTAGAAACAATTGCTAGTAGTTTTCACAAATAATTACAAAGAAACGGGAAGTAAAACATTGAATTAAATGTGAAAATTCCAAGTAGAAAGACTGATATAGTACTCCGAAAATCCATTTTATTTACAACTTTAACAAAATCATATTTTGACACTGTAGTTGAACTTTAAGTGCTTCATTTAAGATTCTTTTAAAAAAGAAAATGTATCATATTTTTTAAAAATGCATAAATTATCATTTAATAATAATAAATAATGTCCTGTTCTTTGGGAATCGAACCCACAACCTTTTGCGCTGCTAAGGTTCTCTAAACCCAAGTCACAGGAACATTAAAACACATACTTGATAGAAATATTAATTTAAATAGTTTTTAACTCTCAGAAAAAAGGTACAAAAGCTGGGATGGCACACTTCCGAAAGGTACATTTTGTACCTTATATACTCCTTTAGGGTGCATATTAGTACCTTAAAGTTACATATTATTACCTAAAATGTAGTAGTACTTAAATGGTATTAATACGTTTTGAAAGGGGACCACTGCAGTGACAATGTTTGTACCATTTTTTTTCTGAGCTGTATAATGGAAAGATTTAGCATTTATATATAACTTAATTGATCTAAATATTTGATCTAAATATTTTAATATTTATGTTAATATTTACATCATTTATTAGAATTTACAAAAAAATTCGAAAATAAAATACTATAAATGAATTTGATTTTAGTATCTACTCTTAAGATGCCTGTGACATTGTAAGGTTTTGCTGAAAAGACTTCTCCCTGCAGTCGCACAGGAAAGACATGAGATATAAATGTAAAAGTGATGCTACTTCACACCATAACATAGATTGAGGTGCACTCTGTGAACAGGAAGTGCGAGGCCAGGTTATAGGCTTTCCAAACATGCTACTTCAGCAGGTACACACAAGGTAGATGGCACATTTAACCAACAAATCACTGCCGTAAGTCGTAATTCTCAGAGCTGTTTCATAAATGTTGACTGAAATGATTCACATGGACAGAGTCTCGAGCAAGGGACTTTTTTGTGATTTTTCAAAGGAAGTGAAAAAATGATTTTAATGCCACAGCGTGTGCCAGCATCAGATTTGACAGTCATTACAGATCTCGTGCGGCTGTCTTGCACAGATTGCAATTGTAGGGGTTGGCTGTAGTTTCAAATGATTTACGTGAAATAATGTTTTCTGAAACAGTGTCCTGGTTTCTTTAACAGATATTCATAGACTTGATGTGTCATGATGCCAACTTATGGGTACACCACCTTTCTGCATACTCAAACTGAATACTTAAAGTTAGTGGCTAAAATGTGTCGCCAGCTCTGTCTAAAAGTCAACCCTATGCTCTTGAGTCATTTATTTTCTGCTTTATAATTCTTTGAATTTTGTGCGACCTAAAGCAGCGCCGAAACGCTGCATCCAAAAAAAAGGAAAACAAAACAAATCTGTCTTGTTCAGTTTAATAATTAAAATGAGCTAAAGTAATGAGATTTCTGCACATTTTATTACCATTTTCTTGTTCACTCTACTTAATATATTTAAATGTGAAGCTTACTTAAATCATTTGCGTTAAAACTACATGAATTATTTTTGTTGACAACTTAAGGGGCAGTGGATGTTTGTGAATTTTGTGGTTTTCATTATGCAGAAAAGTGCTTAGGCTGTGGGCATTCTGTCAGTATCAGCTACTGGTGTCAATGCTGACACCAGTTTTTTCTTATTTGTTTGTTATACACATTGTGTATACTGATGAACGCAATTGCTTGTTTAAACATGAGAAAGTAATTAAATGTCTGTAAATTATAAAATACAAAGCATGTCTAGATTATATATATATATATATATATATAATATATCTATAATACGTATATATTATATATATCTATTATAAAATAGATAGATAGATGATAATAGAAAGATAGACAAATGTTATAAAGTTAAGTTTGAGGTTTACTTGACCTAAGCGGCAACTAAACTTAATTAAAAACTAATATAATAATAATATATATATAATAATATTAAAAATGTTTGAGTATACAGGATAAAACACTATTTTGAGTTTGGCTTTTAGGCTTTTTCAGAAGGGTTTATTTCAAACTAGGGGTAGAAACCATACAAAATACACGTTTTTGTGTTGCTTTTATTGTATTTTTTTTGTATTGGGTCCAAATGTATAGCTTTTTCTTTTATATCAAAATCATTGGACATTATAAAGTCATTTTCGATGAAGATATTTTGTAAATTTCGTACCATGAATATATCAAAACTTAATTTTGATTAGTAATACGCATTGCTAAAAACTTCATTTGGACAAATTTAAAGGCGTTTCCTCAATATTTTTTGCACCCTATTCATCAATGGAAAGCTTATTTAGTCAGCTTTCAGATGATATATCCATCTCAATTTTAAAAAATTGACCCTTATGATTAGTTTTGTAGTCCAGAGTCACTTAATTCACAACCGATTTTATACACCATTTTTTCCATAAAATAATGTGATTTTTTATCGGGCTAATAAGTGACAGTATATAACACAGTCCATATATATTAGGAATTTCTACCTCTAACCAATACTCTGTACTTTACATAAATAAGTACAATATACTGCTATTGAGGTAGTGATACGGGTAAAGTTAGGGACCGGCTTGTGTATTTACGTTAAGTGTTTGCTAAGGTTTAAGGAATGTGTCAACAGTGTAATTATAAATATAATTACAGAAAGTAATTACAGGTGTAATTACATGCAGGTATTTTTTAAAATATTACAATGTACATGCATGTACACAATAAGTGCATTGTACCAAACTATTAATTTAAATCTAAGTACATAGATGCCACCGAATAATGGAAACATTTCTGATTTATGGAGTGATGAAAAGAGACATCCAAAATCTCCTCTGTAAAAACCTTTGACTGTGTGTCAGCAGAATGGGGGAAAAAATCATAATAATTTATGCAAATTCGTGCATATTTGATTAAATAATGCATCATTTGCATATTTAAATATAACATTTCAGAAAACTTGTAATACAAATCAAAATGTTTGCAATTCTTAATGTAGTAAATCAACTGGGGAAAATATGGTGATATCTATTAGTTGCGGGACAGTTTACCCCCCAATTAAATTCAGTTCAATTCAGTAATCATTTAATCATCTCATGTTGTTTAAAACCTGTACAGTATGTCTTTGGTTCTTCTGCAGAGGACCAAGGAAGATATTTTGAAGACTGCTGGGGTCCAAAAAATATAGGACATTGTTGACTTTCAGTGTATCAATATAAGAAAAAAAGTCATGCAGCTTTAGAACAACATAATAGTGAGTAATTTTTAAAAAATGTATTTATTGAATTTTTTTCTTGGGCCATCTACCCTTTTAGCTAAACCATTGTTCATTACATACAGAATGTTTTTTTGTCATTTTTTCAATGGCTATTTTATTTTTCTGTTAAATTTTAGCAACACACTATACTTGAAGTCCATCAATTGCATCCTTCACAAGTATTTTTATATGGGCGTTTTAATCCCAAGTTTTGTGCAAGCGCTCCTATAGCACAACTGGTGGAGAGCACATTAACAGTGCTACTCACATCAGTACAAACTGATGTATACTGTACCTGACTGTACTGCATGTCATTTTGAATTTGGTATCTGCCTAATTCAAAATCGCAAAATGTATAAACTACTAACCTGTTATCGCACTTAGCTACATAACATGTTTTTTTTTGCAGTGAAACCATGGCTATGTGAAGGCTATGTGAAGATAGCCGCGGCTCGTTGCCACACTTGCTTGATTTAAAAGTTCTCAGAATATGTTTTTTCCCCATATAGTCCGTTTCCATATAACCACAAACCACCTCGGCTACAAAAACCTTGAACATTCTCACAGTTATTGCCAAAGTTCATTAACACGTATTGCCTCAATGGGGCCTGTTATCAAACTATAAGGAGTAAGTTGTCACAATGGAACCTGCTATTAAATCGCCTTTTCTAAACTTGTCTGCAAAATTTAAATAGTAAAACAGCTAGCAAACACAAATTCAAGAAGGTAAAAGGTAACATACAAAACATTTTAGTTTGAAGAACAGAATTCAACTAAATTCTATTCATTTTAAAGAGTTTTAGGAGTTTGAAACCACCATTTAAAATCACTGCGAGATAAACACATATTGTAAATTAGATTTTAATATAAATCCTCATAGTAACTCACAACTAGGCCCATTGTTTCCTGTTTTACAGGAGTAAAAACATAATACAGGCCCAGAGTAAAATCTCACAGTACTTTCTGGTCACTCATGAGGTGTTACACCATCATGACTCATCTGCTAGTAGTCAAAACAAAAAGAGCTCTCTGTTGTGAAATGACATTGGTAGTATATGATCAATGAATTTTTAATGGAGTCTAACATAGACATTTTTTTTTATCAGTGTTACTATATTTTAAATGTTACATTTGTTGTCCTTTGTATCAAAAGGAGATTCAGTTGGAACGTTTAAAATAACTGTCAAATCTGGAGTAATTTTGTACTGAGATTGCATGAGATCATCTGTTCAGTGAACCATCACACAGTTCTACCTCGACAAGAGCAGCAAAGCGTTCAGGTAACAATTCATCCGTTCTAACTAACAGCAGAGCACATGTACAAAATGTAACTTTTCACTCAAATCTGAATTTCCAATAATCTTTTAGGGGAAACCACATGACGTACCTGGACTATCACAGCGATTCGTAAAATATATCTGCACATATTTAGGAAATAAAAATCATTATCAGGCTTGTGTACGTACCTCAAGAAGCATGCGTGACTTCCCTCGTGTGTTGATGGCAGTTAATCTGGCATGACTGTTAGATGCAGGAAACTTCTTGATGAGAGGAAGTACACCGCCTGACTACTCAATTCGATCAAAATATAGTAAGCTTAGAGGTACACATATGTGAAATGTAACATCATATTCCATGCTTCCAAATGTATCTTATAATTTGACCACATTTCTAAGATTACATAAGAGTTTCATCATCAAAGATATAACAACTATTAATTCATCGGTTCAGTGGGATTCACAAACAAAACTGAATTTACAGCATCCACAGAGGAAGTTCTTCTAATGTCATGCTGGTTTTACACAGTTTCTCTTTCTCATTAATGATGTGTGTTTTTTAATGTTTTGTTGGATTGGATTTTTAAACACCTGCTAAGGTGAAATTGATGTGGTAGGATGTGGTGAAGGCAATATGCCACATAAACCAGTAAAATAAAGGCACACACTTGGCTCTTCAAGCCAAGCACAAGTACTCTGAGGGGTCCCACCCAATCAAACTGTGAAATGATCAATTCACTTTTGAGATACGCCAAATGAACTTACTTGTATTAGCATTCATACAAACCTCAGTGTTTCTTTGGTCAGGCCTGTAAAATCCCATGTGGATTTATAGAATAGAAAGTATTTATTGAATAGATTTTTACAAAAGAAAAACAAAACGAGAAACTGTAATGCAGAAACTCATTCGGGGGTTTTATCAGCGTCATACCTGTGATCTAGTTTCCTGTTTGCTTTATGAGCTTAACTTTTATGTTGGTTATTCATGCATTTTACTAGACAACACACTAACTGAAAATAAGCGTTTTATTTTGGAGTAAGGGGAACTGTTATTTGCTTTTACTACTGACTGACTATAGATAACTGCCATTAGTGGCAGTATAGGATGTGTTTATCACATCTTCCATCAATACGCCTTCACTGAGAACAAGAAAGCAGTGGTGATAGGTATGCAAAAACCAGACTAAGAAGTAAAATTAGAGGTAAAAAGTCATGCCGCGAAAGACACAGGAAGACATTATGACTTGTTTTCTCAGTTTGAAAGTGTGGGAACTAAAGGAGTAGTATGAGAAACTGCAAATTACATTAATTTCCATCTTTTCAGTGCAAACTGATTCTGGTTTAGAGTTGACTCACAAAGAGCAGACTTCAGCTGCTGAGCTGTTTTGCAATCAAAGGCCATAAATCTCAAGAAATCCAGCCTTAAGAAAAATCCAGCCTTTTTTTTAGGATTACTTCAATTGTAATTTAGCTGCACGAGAAACTGTAATTACGGTGCAAATACTGAATTATAGAATTTTGTAATTTTATATAATTCAATTTCTTTGTTAATTTAACTAATTTATTTTAAACAAATTCTTTCATTGTTTTTAAAGCTATACATTGTTCAATTTAATCCAAGTGTAAAAGTCAAAATATAGGTTACAAATTTAAATGTTTAAAGTAAAGAATCATAAGAAATAATAATGAATTCAAACTAAATACTTTTTTTTTTTTATATAATCATATTCTTTATTGTACACAAATGGCCAATCCATCAAATACAGTTTCACTTTTTTAAAAGTATTCTACAGAGTTTACTTTTTTTGTTGGACTCAACAATAATTCTAAAAACCTGTAGGCTATTTTAATAACAGACGGGATCTTTAAGTGCAAATCAAAGGTAAGGCATGTAGCCTCCCACCACCGAATTACTGCAATTTCTCAAAAACATGCACACTGTTCAGAAATATCACAAAACCTGTTATTTGACCTAACAGAAGACGATTTTAACAAACAATTTTTTGTTCTTTTTGGCCCGCAGGTAAAACGATGCTCTGACATTTGCTATATCCTGTTGTGAGATATATTTGTTAATACAGAAAAACCACAATGTCTATACATCAGGGACAACAGAGGCATCATTCAAAGGCATTACAGTGTGAAAGTGTAAAAATTAAGAGTTGCATGCTTAAATGTTTCATTAATACAATGTAGCATTTTTATATTCCTAAAGAAAAAATATGTCTCTGTTCCCTATCCCACATTACATATATTTAAAATACATATTTCACAACACATACAGCTTTTTTTTTTTACAGTAAAATCTCTCTCTCTCTCTCTATATATATATAATCTATATTCTTTTGTTTAACGGAATCCATTTCTTGCACTACAAAAGGCATACAAATCTGATCTGAGGTATTGTTGTCACTGAAGTGGTGTGAATCCTTGATAAGCGTTCAGAAGCCGATCAGTTTAGATTTATGACACTGCTGACTTTGTGTATAAAATATTAAGTGGGGATTTCAATGCACTATACTCACACATAGATTCAAGAGACAGAAAAAAAGGTTGATCTTGACTGTTCTTTCTATACTGGCATGACCCTTGCTTCTGAAAGTAGACTTCTTCCTGTCTTGGTCTTTTTTTCACTCATCGGCACTCTTCTCTGAGCCTGTACCAATGACCGTCTTGTAGCAGTGTTCTCCTCCGTGTTCAGGAGAGATTGGTGGGAAGTCAAATGTCTTGTTTCCAGAGCCCATTCGCTTGCGGTTTCTAGCACCAGGTTGGTACAGCTGCATTGCCGGTCGGTCCTGTGCCGTGAAATGAGTAAGACACAAAAGACAAAAGCAATACACTCATATTTCATACCACAAACACAGATTTTTCTCATGACAGGTTACTTAAGAAAGTGCTATTCATGCATATAATCAATTTCCGTCCCCTTCTGAATCACATTTCAGTTAGGCAGACAACCAGCTATTGACAGCCCCTCAAAATCCATTTAGTCCATAACAAAAACATTTTACTGCACTGTATCTGTTATGCTCTTTTTTGCATTTAACATGGTTTGTATTTATGGTGGTGGTGATGGGGGTGACACATAATGGCTAAAGCTCAGGGCTAGTAACCGGACTACTGTTGTTATCATCGCTTCAGAAAATATGGACACGTACCAGTCTTGGGTAGGTAATTCAATCGTTCTTGTCATACTAACCGTCCTCATCTGCTAAATGACTACTTACTACTTGTATAAACAGAATCCAGCATGTAATCCTTTCAATGTGCAAGATATAGGTATTCTTCTATATACATGTAGGATCTGTTCCAAAACCAAGTGAAATGCTATTTACTGTCTACATAGGAAGCAGCCTTTTAAGACAACACTCTACATATGCTTTACATAGGCAGCAATCACACAAATAGTGCTCCTCATTAAAAACATTTTGGGAAAAATTTAATTTTTATATATGATTAAATTCTTTCACTATACATAGTGCATAAACATTTAGTGGATAAATATGGTTTAACTGTAAACTTTTCTTTGCGCTTGGTGGATATTTTCCTAAATACCTAGATTGAAACAGTTTTTTTTTTTTAATTTTACAGTCCTTCAAGGTTAGTTCACCTCAAAAATGAAAGTGCCATAAATGACTCACTTCAAGTCATCCTAGGTGTATATGATTTTCTTCTTTCAGATAAATCCAGTCTGAGTTATATTAAAAATTGTCTTTGATCTTTCAAGTTGTTTAATGCCACTCAGCGGGTGTTGCATGCATCAGTCCAAAATAAGTTAAATAAAAAGCGCCCATCCATAAAAACATTTTCTCACACGGCTCCGGGGGGTGAACAAGGCCTCCTGTAGCGAATCGATGCGTTTTTTATGTAAAATATACATATTCAAAACATAATAATCACTTTAATGTAGCTTTCGCCATATTCCACAACTGAAGCAGCTCGGGCGATGCCTTTGTTCACCCCCCCGAGCTGTGTGAGACACTTTTTTTGTGGAAGGCTGCTTTTTATTTCATGTCATTTGAACTGAAGCACTGCAACACCCGCTGAGTGTCATTAAACAGCTTGAAAGATCATAGACAATTTTTACTATAACTTTAATATAGTTATTTATGGGCTAATTAAATTTTTGGGTGAACTAACCCTTAAACTTTTATTTTTCAGGTTGAAAAAATATTCGATTTTAAGTACTATAATTATCCTCTACTTTCTCTCGCCTCATCCACCATCTAGACATATTTATTTTTCTCTGACAAGCAGAATCCTAAATATTTATCTCACTTTAGAATAAAGTTTCTTATGTTTTAAAAATGTGCAAAATCCGTACAATCCACATTTAATTTTTTTTTCCCGGTTTAAATGAGATGTTTGAACTCTAATTATACATTTTACTGATTTTATACATTTTTCCTGCCTCATCTGCTATCTTGATGTATATCCCCCTGCAATATAGCAGATTTTTTTAAGATGTTTTATAATTTTTTATAATGTTATATTTTTATGACATTTAAAAAAATCTTAATTTTTTATTTCTAGGTTTAAATGAGTTGTTGCATCTCATTTATACATTTTACACTATAATTCTAATGGACATTCCTCATCTGCCATCTTAAATGAATCCCCCACACCATCTCTACATTGGGAGCTAGATGCATACGATGCCTTAAAATGCTGCCCATGTAGGCAACTCACTACGTTTTGGAACAGAGCCGTAGTTTTCATTTTTATAAACTTCTTCTATTGGGAACCACTCCTCATCTGTGCCATTACAGCATTAGCAACATTCTGCTGTCAACAAGCACGCCTGGCACAGTAAGGTGCGCGGCCTCTCAGTAAACAGCATGTGTAGCATCCCCTCCCGTGGGTAGAAAGGCTCAAAAACTAGCTGTACCTTTGCTGGCAGAGCCCCTCCTATCTGGTCTGGCCCCTCAGACTGGGAAGTCCTTTTCTCCTGATGCACTAACACAGACTGAGAGACACGTTGTCTTCCGTCAATAATATTGCCAACAGCCAAATTACAGCTAACTACCTCAACACATCAGTGTAGGCTGCATTGAAAGCCCCTGGAGGGAGGCAGATTCGTATTGTATTTCCCACAGACATAATGATGTATAAATCAACTACAGATGTGTAAATATTGAATGCATTAGTGGATTCATCTGCTACACAGACCGGACAAACTGACTGATGACAATAACTGTACATAATACCAGAACCAGGGCTGCAAATGGACTGTGACTGTAAGATATCGCTACTCCGTTAGCATTTATTTACCTTATTGCGAATCCGTTCTTTCCTGCTGCCCATGTCCTCTCGATCCTCCTTGCCCAGTTTGTCTCCGGTCTCTGGGCAGTAAGAATAGCCATGATGTTGGTCTTTCTTGGCTCTGTCCTGGCAGTAGCCTTTACCCCATTTGGTCTCCTCCTTGCGTCGCATGAATTTGTCAAATTCGTAGTGATGCCTCTGTCTTTTGCGCTCCTCATCTCTGCCGCGATGCTCTTTGTCCCTCTGGCGACGGCCGTGACCTTCCCGCTGCTCCTTGTCACTCTCCATTTTACTCCTACTATTTGATTAAGATTTGATTAAGATTTTTGATTACAAGGTCAACATATGCATGGATAAATCTTTCACAATAAGATCATTAAGATGCATTCAAAAAACAGAATTGCCATTTTGTGCCAACTTTAAATGGTAGATGTTGAATCCCAGATTTTTAAACCCCACTGTATCTTTTATGGCAAGTAGTGGCAAGTTTTAGGTAGTTCTTACTTATCCTTGGAATCCTTTGACTTAGTGTGTCCTGCCGGATTTTCCCATCTGTTCTTCTCCGTTTCTCCGCTGTCTCCTTTATCTTTCAGTCTGTCTGAGTCCACGTCATCGTCTCGATCACATTTCTTCAAAAGCTAAAGAAGTCAATATTGCAAATCTCATGTAATGACTGGTTTTCAGTACATTACTGACAATGACAGGTGAAAAACAGTCTGCCATGCTCAATGTCCGAAGATGATGATGAAGTTCAAAGACTAATGTAAAACAAGGTTTATAAGGTAGACAAATCCAAATACGAGTAGGCAATGTGAAATAGTGTGCAAAACGCAACAATACTGGAGGAAATGAAAAGTGAAAATAGGGCAACTTAAATACAGGGCAAACAAGGGAAATAATGACAAGCACCTGTGCTGATTAAATGAATCACCATGAAACTAAGACCAAAATACATGAACGTCTGTACCACAGTCATCTTCAGGATGTGATATGGTTTTAAGTCATACCTTGATCTTTATCTCCTTTTCAGAGAGCTTCTTTTGCTTTTCTGCCTCCTTTCGCTTTCGTCTCTCCTCTTCTCTGCGCTTCCGCTTCTCCTCCTCCCTCTGTCGCTTTTTTTCCAGTTCCCTCCTTCGCCTCTCCTCTCTTTTTTCCTCTCTTATTCTCTAGAATTGAAAAGAATCATGTATATACAGTACAAAATCATAGTGTATAACATGCAATCAGATGATGTTCTTACCTGTTTCTCTAATTTCTTGTTTTTGATGTATTCCAGCAAAGGTGTTGTCCTTTTGGCTGCACATAAAGCCACACAGAGGGAAAATAGAGCTTAGTTTATGGTGAATTTTAATGGAACAATATGTTTCAGCTGAAAAATCTGAATAGTGGTTTTCTGTTGATGAGCAAAATAACATCTATGGCAACATGTGTTTTGAAATCACACAATATGATCAAAATTCACATTTGAGGAACAACTGTGTTATTTAAGAAGTAGAACAAAAAAATAAGAACGTACTTGGTTACTAATGTAACCTCGGTTCCCTGAGATATGGGAAAGAGTACTGCGTCTGCTAAGACGCTATGGGAAAACTCCTTTTTCTCCGATGACTGAAGCCTTTTCAATAACGCGGTGTAACTGTATGAGCCTATGGCGATGAAGCCCACCAGAATGGGCGGGGAAATCTGGCTATATAAGCAGGCATTTCGCCATAGGATCCACAGGTCCAATCCACTTCGATTGAAGCAACGACTGAGTCGTGCAGCTACATAGCACGGCCAGCAATGCAGTACTCGTTCACACCCGTATCTCAGGGAACCGAGGTTACTTTCCCTATCGATACTTCACTGGTACTGCGTCTGCTAAGATGCTATGGGGAACCAGTACAATCCCGCCATGCTATGCTAGAGGAACGACTAATACTTGAACTTGCCTTAAGCACCCAAGGGGTCCCAGAGGGACCAAGTATTTAGCAGGGAAGCCCCGCAGGAGGCAATAGGGCCAAACTCACAGAGGTCTGCCTGGAGTAATCGTTCAAAGAGAAATTCGTACAGCCTCGGAACTCAGTGAGGGCCAAGAGCGTACAGGAAAGAAGGCAAACGCCTAAGCACTGGTTGTCATATGACAAGAGCGAGCCTATTTATGCAGACAGGAATCGGGCCTGAGACGTCCAGATTATAAAACCTGGCAAATGTGGACTGCGAGGCCCAGCCAGCCGCCGCACAAATTTTTGCAATGGAAACTCTGCTAGACCAAGCCCAGGAAGTGGCAATGCCTCTTTTTGAGTGGGCTCTTACTCCCATGGGGCATTGTAGGCCCAAAGAAGAGTACGCTAGCGCAATAGCATCAATTATCCATTTGGAAAGTCTCTGCTTCATGACCATAAACCCCTTGGTGCGGACACCGAAGCATACATATAGCTGATCCGACTGCCTGAACGGGGCGGAACGCTCAATATAAACTCTCAACACCCTGACGGGGCAGAGTAAATTCAACTCTTGGTCTTGCTCCGAAGAAGGAATCACCAATAGAGTTATTACCTGTGATCTGAATGGAGTAGAGAGCACCTTAGGTATGTAACCATGCCTTGGCTTCAGGACGACTTTAGAGTCGCTGGGCCCGAATTCGAGGCAGGTGGGGCACACCGAGAGTGCCTGCAGATCTCTCATACGCTTAACCGATGCTTACACCAGTAGCAGAGCGGTTTTCAGCATCAGGGGACGAAGGTCAATGGACTTTAGCGGCTCAAAGGGAGGGCTCAACACCGTGGACATATCCCATATAGGGACGGTGACGGAGCGAGGCGGGTTGAGCTTCCTAGACCCCTTCAAAAAACGAACAACTAGATTGTTCCTACCCACCGATTGGCCAGCTATGGGAGCGTGAGAGGCTGCTATGGCTGGTACATAGACCTTGAGTGTGAAAGGGGAACGACCCTTATCCAACAGCTCCTACAGGAAGGACAATATCAATGATATGTCACAGGAAATTGGGTCTGCACCAAGGGCCATACACCAGGCAGAGAAGACAGACGATTTAAGGGCATAGAGGCTTGTAGAGGGTGCTCTAGCCTGAGATATCATGTTTAGCACGCTCTCTGGGAGGTCCGCAGGCTCCCATCGAGAGGCCAAAGGTGCAGAGCCCACAGCTCGGGCCCGGGGTGTCTGTTTGCCTGAGAGAGGAGGTCCCGTCTCAAGGGGATGGGCCATGGAGCTGCCGTGAGACACCTCTTAGCGATAATAGGACATCACCGGCATGCCTGCCCCGACGACTTTAACATAGTGTCCCTTTAGGTCTGGCAGAAAGGTTCGAAGGCCTAGACACACTGCCAGCATTTCTAGGCAGTTGGTGTGAAGTCGACCTTCCTCTTTCGACCAGTGACCGAAAGCTGGTATGCAAATCGCACAGTGCTCCCCAACCTGTGTTGGAAGCGTCTGTCGAGACCACCTTCCTTCTGCAGACCATTTCCAGGGGACCGCCCCTTTCCATCTGAAGGTCTTTCCAAGGGGCCAGAGCTGCTACGCAGGCCCGGTCCACCTTGACATGAAGGCGTCCCAGACGCCATGAGGCGCATGACAGAACTCTTGGTCTCATGGCGAAGCTGGCCCAACTGAGTACCCAGAGACGCGGAAGGCAAAGAGGCCCGCATCTTTCTGAAACGCCTTAAGAGGAGAAGGCTCCAACTTTGATAGGGCCGCGCGCTGCTGAATGGCAATGCACATCTGGCGTGACTACCACCGCCCTCACTTGGGCTGAGTCGAGAACTGTTCCCAGGAACGATATCCGTTGGCTGGGGAACAGCACGCTCTTAGTAAAATTAACCCTGAGTCCAGTGGCGAATCATGGGTTTTAAAATAGAGGAGGCACACTAATTGTATTGGTCTTGGATCCCTGCCGATTTTATTATTATTTCTTACACTTTACTTGTTGTAATTATGTGCGATCTGACATTATCGAGTATGTCACCAAATCACACACAGAGTGCACGCACGTTGATTTATTAGTCTATTAAAACTCAAAATTCCAGGCATACTAAATTATGGATGGCAAAAATGCTTCTGTGCTTATGCTTTTTATATTTATACAATTTAATATAGTTAACTTAATCTATATCACACAAAGAGTACCGTTTTTCTGCCAATATCAGCATGATAACACATTTAATAATAATTTTATACAAGTTCAGTAAAGCAATAAGTGACTTAAATTTTAGACATAATATTGCCTGTTTTTGCTCAATTTTGCCAACGAAAATAGTTCCAAACAAAGATCACGGCACTGTTTTGCATCTCTGAGCAATGGATGGTGTTTACTTATTGAATGAATCAGCTTTTTGAACGAATCGGTTGATAAAAGTGATTCAGGGATTCACTCATTAACACAGTCGAATGCTTTGTTCCTGAATGAATCAGCCGTTTGAATGAATCGGTTGAATCTCAATGACTCACTCATTAACAGTCACAGTCACATTTCGACTATTTTTTTCATGTTTTAAAATTATTTCAAATATCAGTATTCAACGTTTTATGTTAAAAACAAAACATTACGCCTATTTATGCATCTGTAACTGCAGGTTAAATGCATCCATGTCCCCTCTGAGATACATTAAACTGTAGGCTAAATGCCATTTCAGATGCAGAATCCAGAAATTATTTCTTATGTTGGAATGAAAGACACTAAGTACCGGATGAAGTGCTTCTTATTCTTACCCAAAAATACAAAATGGAAGAAAGAGTTAAAACTGAACACAATCTTGCTACTCAAGCTGTGTATGAACATTTTTTTATATATATATATATATATATTAATTTTGCATTGACTTGTCTTTTACTTTCAATATTTAAGTACGTTTAAGATTTAAAAAATACTTTTGTACTTAAGTACAATAAATATCACATTCTTTAAGACTTTTACTCAAGTAATATTCTAAACGGTGACTTCAACTTCTACCAAAGTAATTTTCTGGTAAGATATCTGTACTTTTACAAGAGTATGGCTTTCAGGTACTTTATACAACACCACTGGCAATATTGAAATCATTGTGACAGCGTCTCTCCGCTCCGCTTAGAAGGATCGAGCTGCTCGACGAACCAGAGTTGCTGATCCTCATGTGTAACACAGCTGGCAGATCAAAGAGCTGCCGCGTGGAAGTTGCAGCCGTGGTTTCTTTGCCGTCGTTAAAATCACTGAAGCTGCTCGCGATCCCGTGAGTTCAATCGTTCTTTTCTTCCTCGAGTAACTGGGAGGAGAGAATGTGAGAGCGGGGGAGGCGAGGTGCCCGCCTCTGCGATGCGGAAACAGGAACGATTGCTTCATAGTGGAAAGGCATTCTCGTCTCTCTAAGATCACAGCCTTAGCGACATTACACATAAATGCAAAGCGCCATCAGAGAGAGGTGGACAGTGTTCTGCTTTCTGCTCCGATCTGCAGAAGATTAAGCCGGTCCGTTAATGAGGCGTGATCCTTACGTATAACTGGCAGATTAATTGGAGCATGCAGGATGTGTGCCGGCATGAAATTGCTCAAGCCTGATCACTCAACCCGTGAGCTCGTCGTTGCTTCCTCCGAAGTAACTGGGAGGAGAGAGACATGAGAGCGGGGGAGGCGGTGCTGCCTTCCGCGAGTGAACAGGGGCAGACTGCTTTCGTAGTGAAAGCATCCCGTCTCTGTGAGCGCAGTCTTAGCGACACCCACACAAATGCGAAGCTGTCAGTGACAGCTTTCTACTCCGATCCGCCTAGGAGGATTAAGCTGCTCGATGTAACAAGGGGTGCTGATCCTTACATGTAAGACACACCGGCGGATCAAAGTGCAGCGGGGAGAGCAAGCATGCAGGCTCTGTGCCGGTGTGAGATCGCTCAAACCGTGGCTCTGCTGTTTCTCTATCTCCAAGGCTCGCTGAGAGAGGAAAAACGGGAGGCGGGGCTGCTTTCATTGAAGGCGAACCCTGAGTGGAGAATAGCGAGACTCATGCTCTCAGTAGGCGCATTTCCATTACAGATTTGCGCAAAATTTTGGCAATATTTTATAAATGTTGATAAAAAAGTTTTGCGAAATGACGGCGTTTCCATTAACCAATGTTATGCAACTAAAACGTAACCTTTTGCCACTCGCGATAAGTCATGGCAATGGATTTTGGTGGGATTTTGGCTATATTTATTCAAAGGAGGCATATGCGTGTATCTTTACAGAAGCAGCACAGAGAGCCGCTTCAGAAACGTGCGTGGCGCGGCTGGAATAAACACAAGCATTGACTAACGTTAGAGTGGCCGCAATCAGCTTCAGTGGCCATATCAGAGCCACACTGCACCGCAGACGTGTGCAGTGTAATTGTCTAAGCATTAATGGTAGGGAAAGCCCCTTATACTGGAGAGCGACCACGTATGAAGTGTTTCTTGGAGGTTATAGTACATTGAAGAATGATTTTTTACATACGCCATGTGACCTGTAAATGCGAAAAAAACTTTCCATTGCAGTTTTGCAAATTATTCCTTTTTCGCATTGACTGAAAAACCACCTCATGCGAGCGTAAAAACTTTTTTGTGATATATGGGCATTTTTGCGAAATTGACGCATTTCCATTAGGCGCGTTTATAATTTGCAATTTCAATTTGCGCAATTTGAAGGGTAATGGAAACACGCCTAGTGAGAGCATTCTGTCTCAGTGATGGTGCAGCTCACTGCCCTTCCGCTGTGGATCAAAGTGCAGCGGGGAGAGCGGGCACGCGGGTTCTGTGCCGGTGTGCGATCGCTCAACCCCGGTTGCTCAGCCCCATGGCTCCGCTGTTTCTCTCTCCGAGCTTTGCTGAGAGAGGAGAAACGAGAGAGCGAGGCTGCCTTCATAAAGGCGGTCCGCGAGTGGAGAAGAGCGAGACTCATGCTCTCAGTAAGAGCATTCCGTCTCAGTGAGCACAAGGCTCTGTGTGGGGGCTGCCCAGACAAGCAATGCACTCACTGCCCTTCTGTATCGTGCAGGGTTCCCTGCACAAGCCACACTCGCAGTGCGACATTTGCAACAACGTCGCTAGAAAATTTGCTCTTTTTGAACTTACCTCCTTAGAAATAAGCTCTTTTAGGCTCGCCGGATGGCGGCAGGGGATCAGCTGGGACACTAAGCTGAAGGTGGCGGAGAAGCGGCGAATCAGCCGAGCAGAGGGTTGCTGGTTCAGCTTGATCCGCTGCGAACGCGATTCTACAGAGAGAGGCTTCGAGTCTCGTAGATCAGCGAAGAACGTCGTCGCTGAAGGAGAAGAAATCTGAGGATCCTATGGCGAAATGCCCGCTTATATAAAACCAGATTGCCCCACCCATTCTGGCGGGCTCTTCATCCGCCATGGCTCGTTCACTTCGCGCTGCTGACTCTATGGTTTGTTTTTAATTCACTGCACGAACCAATGGCCGTGCAGTTACACTGTGTTATTGAAAAAGCTTCAGTCATCGGAGAAAAAGGAGTTTTCCCATAGCGTCTTAGCAGACGCAGTACGAGTGAAGTATCGATAGGGAACATCTGTTATGATCTAGTTCAAGTAATGTTCACCACAGACATATTTTACTCATCTGTTAAAAACCTATATAATAAGTCCATAGCAGCTCATTACAAATTATCCTACCAGACTGGCCTGCAAATTGATGTCATGATTGAACAGCTCTATAGTAGAATAGCAATTCTCAACATCAAAAATGTTCTCAACAAAATAAACTAAAACTAGCTTTGTAATACACTTGTCCTGTAAATACATGTCCTGAGTCTGACATACATTTATCCACAAACAGACTAAGAGTGCTAAACAATTTCCAAAACAGTACCTATGAGTTCTCGGGTTTTAGCTTCAATCTCTCCCAGGAGTGTTTCTGGATTTGCCATTGATTTCTCCTCATCACAAGAGTAATTTTCCAGAAATCGCCTGTATTCTGGGTCTGAAAAATGTTTTTAAATAAAGTGTTAAACAAATGTATTAGCTTTCTGTAGTATATATTTTACTTAGTAAAGTCACTTTTTATAAATACTTGAAACTTATAAATAATGTTTTATAAATTAAAAATATAAACACCTTCTTCAATAGTTCCTGCTTTGGCATCTTTCTTCTTTAACTTTTTCTTGGAAACCTTCTGAAATGGAGCAAATTCTACAACAGCTGGATACTCTTGGCCTAAATGTAAAAAATATAAAACAAATATTTAATGGACTTGTTATATATTAGACTAAATATAAACCATTTATATTACCACTATTATACTTAAAGGGGTCCTATTATGCTCTTTTACAAAGTCTTGATTTTGTTTTGGGGGTGTACTAGAGCAGGCTCTCATACTAGGTTGTTCGAAAACACATTAGTTTTCACATATTTTACATTAGTACAACACCTCTCTCCCCAGTCTGGCCTGACAGCTCGAATAGTCCCTGTATCAAATGAAGGCCCACCTTCTGAAATACGAAATGTGCTGTGATTGGTTAGCTGGGCCAGTGTGTCCTGTGATTGGCACCACTCAGCGCCTGGTCGGGAAATGTCACGCCCCTACATAGCCGCCTGCGAGCTTCAGTGTAATATTGCGTCAAAATCAAATCAATTTGAACGTGATTTAAACCCGGATGGTTGTAACCACTCTAAGTTTGTCTGCCCTGGGAAAGCTAGCGTGTCTCCAATATAGTAATAACACTCGTTGCCTTCTCTAGTGCAGCTCAACCAGGTCTCATCCCATTCGTCGATATTTGTGATATCACAAATCCCAGAAAATATGTGTTGTAGTCCAAACGAGTCGTTTGTTGTAGTTTTAGAAAAGTGATTTCTGTTAAGTAAAATATCTCCTTTTGAAGTGGACTTTGAACTTTGTAACTTTTTTATTATTCAGCAGATATTTTTTATGCTCAAAAAGCAACATTACAGACTAATTAAAGTTGAAAAAGTTAAAAAGCATAATAGGACCCCTTTAACATTTGAGGGGTAATAAACAGTAAAAAAAATAAAAAAATAAAAAAAACTATGAAAATGAATTACCTTTATTGTCAATGAATACATAGCCATCAAAGCGATCTCTGAAAATAATGATATCCTCTGGGTTTTTGAAGTTGATGTATGCTCTTGAGAAGAGATGTGGGTATAAGCTGAGGAAATTAAATATATAAAGACATGCACATGTATAAGAGGCTGACAGTGCTCCTGATCACAGTATATTCATATACACAAACCAAATATACCTCTGATCAGCGGGGAAGAACTCGAAATAGTCAAAAGACTGGAATAGGACTCAGATTCTCCTTCGAGCTGGTCTTTGATAGACGGGGGGCAGTCCGGCGGCGGGTTAAAAAAAAAAAAAACAAAAAAAAAAAAAAAAAACAAAAAAAAAAAAACAGGACAACCAGATAAAAAGAAGCATGTTTAAACAAAATTGAACTAAAAAAAGTCATCCAAATCAAAGCAAGATCAGCACCCACAATTACAAAATAATAGTTGCAAATATTAGAAATAAAATGGCAATAACAAAAACGAACATGCCATAATGTGTGTGTAAAACACCGCAAGAGATAAAAAAAGAAACCTAACTAGTATACAAAATCAAAATAAAAAATTTTGTGCTGAGGAGGGGCTGTGAACATTTCTCATTTCTTCACTTATTACAGTCTAATTTTATTGAAGAGTCCAAAATCCCTGTGCATGAACCAAACAGAATTCTGTTATGGTCCTTTCATGTCATTTTTAATAATTTTTTAATCCAGTCCTCATTAATTGCAAATGCATGGGAAAAAAACTAACAGTACATTATTTAAATATTTCATTTCATAAATGTGAGTTATACATGAGTGTGAGTAAATAATGTCAGAATTATCCCTTAAGTTTACACACATACATTGGCAATATATAAATATTAAATATATACATTTTCTAATGTCTATTGCACCATTGACTGTGCTCTTTTCTAAAATTCTAGATGCATATAAATATTCAACGCCTGGATTTAACTGATCCACCCAAAAGGATAATTGCGTAGGAATGCAATGATTGATGCCACTGGGATCTTCGCTTCGTCAGGCTGTCCTGCGTTTTCGCTGTCTATGGTGCTGAATCCCGTTCCCTCCATCATCATCATCATCATCATCACTCTCCCAGCCTACCAAACTACTGCGCCACTTACCTTGGTGAAGATCTCCTTTTTCTCCTCCTTGTGCCTCGGGTTCACCGCGACGTTGTCCTGCTCCCTCTGACACTCTCTGAACTGGATCTCCACGCTGCCTCTCTCCCTGCTTCCTGTCCTCTGCTCCTTTTCAGACCTCATATCTCCATTTCGCCCTCTTTGCTGTCCGAAATCCGCAAACTCTCGCGGGAAGTCACCCAAACACCGCGAGGCTTGCACGTTGGTATTTATTCTCTTGTCTCGTCAAGAGGAATAGCCTGTTTCGTTGCATTTTGTTTATACAACAAAAACAGAATTATGAAGCAGAGCTACGTTATTTTAAATAGTAACACTAAATAGAATATGGTTATTTGGGCATTATATATTTAGTTCATCTTTTGATGTAGATACTAGAGAGATACACTTTAATATATTACTCAAGTAAAACAAATCTTTTCATTTGAGCAAGGTGGAGGGGGATAAAAACAGCGACCATGACTGTCATCGTGTAGTGCCGGGAGCCGCGGTGTCGTCCTCGGAGTCGCTGTCGGTGCAGCTCGGCTGGACGCACGGTGGATCCGGTCCGAACGGGCTGCCGGTGCTGACTGAGCTCCATACGCCTGGGCTGCTGGGCTGACTCACGGAGTGACCGTAACAGTCACGACTAGGAACTGCAAGAAACACGAGGCCACACTCTGTCTGTGTATCTATATTCTGTTTCCATTCCCTTACTCATCTGCAGATTTATCTATCCATCCGTCGGCGAAAGCATTCAGTATCAATTATACAGATATAACCTATCCATTATTTATTGTCAAAAAATGTAGACCTGCCCCGTCTAGCTACAGAAGTATATAACTGTTTATTTATCTGCAAAATTATTTATCTGTTCGTCTACAAAATGATCTATCCACCCATCGGCGAATCTACTCCACTCATAAATCGACTCATTTATTAATCACACAAATGTGTGTCCATCTGTATCTTTCCACAGCTAGACCTCTATTTATCGGCAAATATATCAGTCCATCTATGAAAAAGCATGCATACAGACAAACCAAAATGTATTCAGACACCTTCAACATTTCTCACATTATCACAGCTTATTCGCTATAGTTTAAAAAATGGTAATAAAAATATGACAAGAACTCAGAGTTAAATAACAGATTACTTTGATAAAAAGTAGGCTATGCAATGGATTACAATCAACCAAAAATGATCCAGCTGTTAAATTTAAGTAGCCTACACAATTAGATAATACCAATTTAGATCAACTAATTACCAAGCAATGCTTAATTTTGTTCAGTCTGTGGTTCAGTCAAAAAGGTTGCATTAGCAATTTAAAAAAAAACATGGTCAGGTCAAAGTGTCTGAATAAATTTCTTTCAGTTTTACTGGTAGTCCACTGTATGAAGAATGTTTGGGTATAATGTCACAGTTTTATTTATTGATTTTATCCTCACTTACAAAAATGAACTAGTGTCCTGCACCCACAAGTAAAAAAAATATCTAAAATTATATCTGGTGTCTGATTAATTTTTGTTTTGACTATGTTCATTCATTTATTTATCTGCAAATGTATCTATCATCTGCATACATATATACAGAACTTAATCAACAAATATGATCTGTCTATAAAAGTAGGCATCCAGCCGTTTATCTATCTGTCCATCTATCTTTCTGCTAAAGTATTAGCCTATCAACTCATTTATTTAGCTAAACAAATGTGTCTGTCCATCTGTCTTCTGTTTCCACAGATATATCTGCAAAATTGTCAATCTTCCCATTAATCTATATGCAAAAAGTATCTATCCAACCATTTACTTGCACAATTCACATCTGCAAAAGCATCCATCAGCAAATCCATCAGCAAAACCATTCAGTTCATCTCATCATCTCAACTGAATCTAAGAAAAGTATCTACTATCATTTTTTAATCCACAGAAGTATCAGACCCACTCTATATTAAGTGTCTTCTTTAACCACTAAAAGTGTCATTTTGATACAATGCAATTACGGTGCTGAAAAAGTACAGCTCACAAACATAACATTGAAAACGGCGAATTCACGTCCACGATTCTAAATGTACAAAAGTTTACTGAGCAACAATAAATTTATATTAACATTAAATTTAAAACAAAAAGGTTACACTTTATTTGAAGGTGTCCTTGTTACAGTGTAATTATACATTTAAGTACGGAGTAATATTAATTAACTACATGTACTTAAGGTTAGGATTAGGGTTTGAATAGGGTTACTTGCATGTTATTATGCATAATTTATTATTATTATAATAGTAAGTAACGTGTAACAAGGGACACCTTAAAATAGTGCTACCAAAACAAAACAAAAAACAGCTGCACATAGTTATATCTAATTACACCTGTCCTTAACTTCAGCATCCCGTCTCTATAGCAGCAAGTGATTTGCAATACATCATACAATCATGTACAGTAGGTACAATGTTCCTAGCTTTTATTTGATTTTTTATTATTTATAAGTATTTAGTAAAGTCACCTAATATAAAATGGGACCAAAATCCATTGCACTACAAATACATCTATTCATCCATTTACTTATATCCATCTACATTATTTCCTCTATTTAGAGTATCACTATCCATAATTAAATGTGTTGTAGTGTGTCTTACCACTGAGAAACGTTTGCTTCCCGCTGGCCGTCTCAATGCAGAGCTGAGGTGAAGGCCTCTCTGGCGTGGAAACAGAGCTCTTTAAACTGGGCACAAATGTGGAACAGGTGTCCAGATCTCGACTCACACGCACATGCGAGTAGGTGATGTTGGATTTGGATGGTGTGCAGCCCATGACTAATTCTGCTGCTCACAAGCCAGCTTCCATCTGGGGAGCATCCAGAGTGACAAAGCCTGCACATTTCAGTGGCACCAAACAAAGACACTTCTGCTCTAGTTCAGGGGCCGATCTGAAAGACCCCATGACGTTCCTGATACACAATTAGGGAGGTGTCAGATGCCCCCTTGAGAGGGGCTTTGAATACAGCAAAATAAATAAATCAGGAACACTTTAAAATAACTTTCAGTGGTAACATCAACATACGCTTTTGGTCAAACGTTTGGAATAAAAGCAGTTATGCAGCTTCATATTTTTTTTTGGAACATTTATTTGAAATCTTTTGTAACTTTATTAATGTCTCACTTTTTATACATTTAATGTGTCCCAAAAACAATTAAATTTTAAAATAGAAAATTATTAAAAATTATAATATTTACTGATTTTTTATCAAATAAATACAGCTTTAGTGAGCATAAGAGATTTCTTTCAAAAACCATGTTTAAAAAAACTTTAATTATTCCAAATGTTTGACTGGCAGTGTATACTGTTATCACATAATTCATATTAATTATCATATTCTTGTATTTCACTACAAATCTGGTTAGACAAACTAACCAAGCTTTTATAAAGCGTTACAAAAACAAATTTCCCAAAATGAATAAAGTTGATCAAATCTGTGGGTTGGTTTTGGTGAAATGCACAGATTACCTTGCATTCTCAAGTTCAAACACAGATTTGAGATGACTGATAAAATCACTGATCAAAGTCATTGCAAGTAACTTCCTTTGGTTGACTAATTTCAGGGTTTTCTAAACTAAATGCAAATGTCAGCAGATAAATGTTATCGCCTGATTGGCAATGTAAAAATCACATTTTGTTCAGCCTCATCCACAAAACAGGTGTTTTAATAGAGCACCAATGAGAACACACTAATCTGTGTAAAAATATGGATGCAGGGTTTATTGATTAAATCATTCGAACCCTTTTGCATTCACTTCTTTACATTTATTCATAGTAAAAAAATCCACAGGGGTCCGACACGGAGGACACGGCAGGAGTGGCGGATGGAGGGAGGGTGGGTTGGTTGTGTCCTCTTTAGCGTCACATTCTATCATCATCTCACGCTCAAAGTTCCTCTTTGACCCATTTATAGGTCTCAATCACGTGCTGGTGTCAGACATGGACGTCTCCAGCATCATATCGCTCTCATGCATGTCACATTCTAAAAGGAAGCGCTGGAAAGCATCGGTTTGTTTGTCAGCATTGAAAGACTGCGTTTCCAGGCACACGTTCACCTCTTCTACGGGTTGTGCTCTGCTCTCATTGCCGTCGGCAGAAGTGTTGAGCATCTTCATCAGTGCAGGCGAGCTGAGGGTCTTTCTCACTTTGTCTTTAATATCAGTTCCTGCAAAACAAGACAACTTAATAGTTGCAAAGAAAATTTGTGAATCAGATGCAGCATACAAAGCGCATGGATGGTTGTCTTACCAATGTAAGCATCCGAGTCGCTGATATACATCTCAATGCAGTGACCCAGCATGGTTACGGAAAATGTGTCATCTCGTTTAAGACCAAGTGCCTAACGAAGGAGTTTAAATGTTTGAAGTGAATCATAATTGATTAAAAAAACAGACAAACAAATTATGATGGTTATATATTCTCACAGTGTGAAAGTAGTCGATGGCACTCTCAAAATCTCCCATGAGGCTGTGCACATAACCGATGGCTGAGTAAGTGGAGGCATTCTGTGGGATGAGGACCAAAGCTTGCCTGTGGTATTCGAGAGCCTGTTCATATTTCCTACACAAACAAGATGAAAGCAATCACTGACCTGATTTGTGTCTATTGCAACAGATCAACATCTAGACAAGCTCGCTGTAGAAGCAGTGCAAAATCGTAATCAAATGTCGACTTGAGAGTATAAACACTGCACATTATTATCGATTTTTTAGTGTGGGTCTAGTTTGCCACTTTTAGTAGTATGTAGTAGATTTAGAATTCTGAACATTCTATCAATGTTGAAATTTCCAAACTTAAAAAAATCTCTCTCTCTGTATATATTATTTATTTTTTAACAAGCAAAGACAAAAGAAATAATTAAAGAGCCCTTTATAACTATAGAATCATGAGTGGAATGATCTTCAAGTGTGAATTGCGAGCCCTTTGATATTCAGTGGGTGGACATGCATAATTCATGAAACACTAGAGTGACAGAACAAAACAAGCACTCTATTAAAGTAGAGAAAACAAGACACAAATCAGAGAAAGGATGTCATGTGACCATGCCCAGTTCATGCTCTTCATTAAAATACCACTCCTGATCATTTTAGAAGCAGACACTTGTTAGTCACAATTCCAGGTTAGTGCGTCACTATGGCTCCCATCTATTTTAAATGGGATATAATGAGGTATTTCAGCTGCAATATTTGCCAATATGTAGTGTAGTGTATGTACACTACCACTCAAAAGTTTGGGTTTTGTAAGATTTATGTGTAATGTTTTTGAAGTCTCACACTCAAGAAGGCTGCATTAATTCGATTTTTTTTAAATGCAATAAAAAAGTTAATATTGTGGAATATTATTATTCTGATTTTACATAATATTTTAAAATATAACTTATTCCTGTGATGGCAAAGCTGAATTTTCAGCAGCAGGTCTTCAGTGTCACATGATCCTTCAGAAATCATTCTAAAATGCTGATTTAGTGCTCAAGAAACATTTCTTCTAATCAATGTTGAAATACTTTTGTGGAAACTGATCATTTTTTCAGGATTCTTTGACGAATAGAAGGTTTAATAAAGAACAGCATTTATTTCAAACAATCTTTTGTAAGATTATAAATGTCTTTACTATTACTGCTCAACTTTTTGCACCCTTGATCAACTAAATGCAGCTCATGAAAAGAATTTATTTCTGTCAACCCCAAACATTTGAATGGTAGCGTAGGTTATGAAAAACGAAAGTAAATGTACTAAAAACTCAAATGTACTGTAAAATCAGGATTCTTTCAACTTACTTCAATTTTCGACAGACATGACCCAAATTGTTTAAGAGCGGCTCCCATTTGTCTACCGTCACCTAAAAAAAAGGAAGATTCATTAAAAGAACAGAACATTTTACAAGGGTATGATTCCTACAATGTACCAAAAGTGAGAAATATGGCCATTAAAGTTAATATGCTATAGAGGACAGACACATTTTTTATTTTGACACTACTGAATTTGAGTAACGATCAATACAAGAATCTGTTTGTCTATTGGAAATTTGTGTAAAAGAGGTATTTTCATTGTTTCATCAGTTGAACGATGCACCCAAGAACATAAAAGAGCATCATGACGTCTACTCTGACTAACGTCTGTTCTGACCAAAAACAAGCAGAAAAACAACTAGATGATAGAAGCAACAAGATGGTTACCTCATTTCCAATGGCCTTGATCTTATCCATAGCATCTAGAAACAACTTCTCGGCTGTTTTATAACTGCAACAAAGCAAAGCGTTCATCAGCAAAGCTTGTACAAAACCACTAACAACTGATGAATATAGAGTGAATGCTTTTGTAATCACTTACTCTCCATTTTGGAAGGCAACCACAGCTACCTCATGTATGACAAAGGGGTCCTCAGGCGCAATGCTGAGGGCCTGGCTAAAGAAACGTTCTGCCAGCTTGGGGTTGTTAGTGAGTCCATACTCCAAACCAATGTACAGCATGGGCAAGTGACATCTGATCAAACAGGAAGTCAGAATGTTTTTTTTTGGCCTAAACTAGAGGCAAATATTTGTCTTGTCCTAATGAATTTAACCGTCACAAGCACTGCAGGTCTACAAACCCTTTCATGAGCTGGGCAGCAGTGAAGTACGCAGCCATGGCCTGATCGTGTTCGCTCTCCACAGCAAACGAGTGGCCGTATGCTATCCATGCCGGTCCGTATGTGCGCTCCAGTGTGGTGGCTTTACTGTAGAAGGGGATTTTGATGTTAACCATGAGTTTCCTCGGCTACAAATCTACTGCTATTATTACGAAACCTTTTGCCAGATTTAGCACAGAAACACGTTTCACGAAAATGACCTCTATGGGAAATTGAGTTCTGCAGGGTCAGCACTAAAAAGTGGTTTTCCCCCAGAATATTTGCATTTATGTAATAGGGCAAAAGTTTACAATACTTTTTCACTTATTTTGTATTTCTTTCGAAGATATGAGTGACTTCTTTAGTAAGAAATGTATGTTAGATAACATTATGTGACAATTTCAGTAAAACAATTGAATGTTATTGAACGAAGTCTCTTATGCTCATCAGGGCTGCATTTATTTGAACAGAAATACAGTAACTGTAATGCTACATATTAATATTATATATTAGTTAAAGCATATTAAATATTATTACAATTCAAATAACTGTTTTCTATTTTAATATATTTAAAAATGTAATTTATTCCAGAGGAGGCAAAGCTAAACTTTTTTCTAATCCTTCTTATATGCTGAATTGGTGTCAACAGCTGTGTTTTGCTACTTAATATTTTAGAAAGTTTAAAAAACATTCATTTGAATTGTTAATTTTTTGTAACAATCTAAAAGTCTTTACTGTCACTTCAGGTCAATTTAATGCATCCTTGCTAAATAAAGTAACCATTTCTTTAAAAAAAAAATCTTACTGACCACAAACTTTTGAATGGAATTGCAAGTTTACATAATTAATTACAGTTGTACCTCAGATACCGCCTTGCGTGTTCGTTTTTATGCCCAACCATGAGGTAGTAACAACCAACAGCAAACCACGAAACCTTGAAAAGGTTCACAGAGAAAGAAATGATGAGAAAGCAATCACATAAAACTTAGCTGAAACTTGTGTTGTTATGAAAGAGAATATAACTCACTGGATTGCTGGGATACAAATCCACCAGTTTATGAGACAGGTAAAACAACTCTAAAGAGACAACGGATGATAAATGTTATGATTCCACATTAAAAGTCGACATTTAAATGAAAGCTGAAATCAATATTGTAGTCTCATACCATTTGCTTTGCTCAGCTCAACAAGGGTTCCTATGTGCACTGGTAAACAGTTAGCATGAAACGGGTCCTTCACCATAACCCTAGATTAAAAAAAAAAAAAGAAAACCATCAGAGGATTTCGAACTCTCCCTAAATGTCAAACCAAACATTAGAAACCAATGTCGGTTTTGCAGACTTACATTGACGTAAGAGAGTAGCACATTTTAAAGTCACAGTTGTAATAATGTCGCTCTGCGAGGGAGACGACAACATCCAAGTTGTCCTGGAGACCGTTGACTATTTCTGGGACGACCATCTCGCTAGGTTTGTTATACTGGAAAAGGAGAGTTGCTGATTAGCTCTTCAGTGAGCACTTCAAAACCATTGACTGAATAAACAGGTACTTCAAATTCTCATAGTAATTTGTGCACGTTCCTTTTTTAAACTGAAGAATAAACACAACAAAATCGGGAAAAATTATGAACAGCATCTGATCCACACGATGACGTGGATGTTCAATCAAAGCTTTTTCATATGTAAATCTTAGCAAACCATCTTTGGTACACAAATCTTTTACTTCTTTTTGTCCTAATTGAACCTTACTAAAGTTTCGATAGAAAAAAGGCCTTCTTACCTTCTTTAACTTATTTTCAAAAAGGAAATGCAGCAATTCCACTTCCTCTTCTGTACATTGTTGACTTAAGGGCAGAGAATCCAAGAAATCTTTCTCTACAACAAAATAACATTTTATGAATTTAAAAGCATTTATATACATACATATTTTTTAGGGTCCACTAAAAATGTTAGTTAAGCTGTAAGCAACTTAATGTACAAAAACAGAATTTCAAAAACTGAATGAAAGTATGAAATGCTTCTCTCACCCTCTTGGGCGGTCAGCATGTGATGGGACGTCAAAAGGTCAAAGGCTTCAAAGCAGTAGACGTCCAGTTTCAAGGCCTCTTTGTAGCTAGACGTGGCTAGGGGTCTGTTGTCCATGGCATCATAGATCTTCCCCCGCAGGAGACAGATGGAACTATTGATCTAAATGAAAAGGCCACAGGGAGTAAAAGATTCAGTCAAACTGTTTATTTCTAAAAACCAACTGGACTCATTCATTCAGGTATAGTGTAAATCTCAAAAATAAAACATAATAAACACAATCAATGAACAAGAAAATCAGGGGGAAAAAACAATGCCATTTTGATCCTAAAATAAATAAATAAAAGAGTTAGGCTCACTGAGGCAGGAGACATTTCCCATTCCTTTACGCTTTCTCTTGAGCCGTTATCCTCCTTTACATTCTTCTCCAATAATTTTTTACTGGCTGCTTCCTCCATGTCCAGTATGTCAAGAGCTGGTTGATATTCTTTGGCAGCATACTGCAGATTACAAAAAAATTTAATAGTACAATCAATGATTATTTCCTTATATAGGTTTTCAGAAAAATTGGTCTGTAAGTTACACAAATGCTCCACCCATTTATTAAATATTTTGGCTAGTTTACGCTTTCAGATACCAATACACTTATTTATTTACATTTACATAGTAAAATCCATTTTACAAATCTTCCCACAAAAAGGCAAAAATATATATTGTATATATAATGCATTTATATGCAATTTCACAATATTTGATTTTATATAATGCATAAAATAAAGCTTTCTTGACATTAATGTAAATACTCACGTGACATCTTGCAGCTAGATACTGACAGGCTCCATACAACTGAGAAACAAAAACGAAGCTATAAATAACAAGCACTGTATACTAATTCATTAACTCCCTTGAACACGATGATTTCTTTACTTCATTCTACTGCACTTCCAACATTTCAGCATGGAAATACATTTGTGTCAATTAATTTATCGGGTTAGGTTTTTGAAGGACTGCAACTCAGAGACTTAAGAATATCTGTTACTACTGAAATTACTTTCATCAATCGATCAATCAATAGCTCTTACCTTGTCAAGTTTGCGAGATCTGAGCGCATGAGAAGCTCTGTGATACTGTGCTGTCAAATAAAGGCACTGTGCTAACCAATAGATGTCTTGAGGATCCTCTATAAGAGATTAAACAGTCTGGGATTAGTCTAGTGTGCAATTAAGAGTCAAGGTAATTTAATTAACACAGAATATGAATTGTATCTACTGCTGTTTGACAGTATCCATAGTGTTCAGGAGGATGAAGATACTTACCATGTGATAAGGATGCTACTTTGTCAGCCCAGAACAGAGCACTTTGATACTGTTGCTATAAAACAGATCATGCGATAATTATAGAGAAAAACTTCATTTCATTTATATTGTCACTATGAAGATAAAACTTGATGTAGAAGATCATTTAGCCACATTAGTGCAGTCTGACGTGCACACGCCCTCATAGAGGTTATATTACCTATTTATTTCTGAGAGTAACATAGTCCAAAACAACATGATGCCATATCTATTAATTATGTTATTTAAAAATAAATTAAGAAGCTTTCAAATCTGTTAGCATGAAAGTCAGCTGGCTAGCTTCAAGAATACACCCAGGTGTTCCGAGCTTAATGTACTAACTCTACCTTTTTCATTTTCAATAATATTCTGATTACGTAGTATCATATAAACAGCTTTATAAAATCAGAAATTAATCAAATCTTACTTGAAATACAAATTGATGCTACAGTCTTAATGCTAAATATACTGCCTCTTTTTACCTGATCAATGTAGTGTCTCACTCTTTTACGAAGCCTGTCAAGATTCATGGTGATTGTACTGTTTGTCAAATACAAAAAACTGTCATTCTTGTCAAATGCAATAGATTGAAAATGAGTTTTGTAAGACTGATCCTCTGTATGTAGATTGAAGCCCGCGGTTAGCATAAAACGTGTGTTACATTGATAACACTCCGTACAGAAACACGGATTTTGTGAAGTTCCGTTATTTTTTTTTTATTATTATCTGTATGGATTGGAAGTAACAACGAAAAATGCAACAAAAATGCAAGTTTCAGTGAAAATACATTTTTTTACAACACTTGAATATGTAACATATATATATATATATATATAAACACAGCAATACTAAAGCCCAACCTCGCAAATCGTGTATCCCTTCCTGCGTTGGATGTCTATAAATCAAGCGCCGTGCTCTCCGTGTGTACACAGTAAAATTGCATTGAAAGTTTCTTTCCGCCATTAAAGTAATAGTTCCCACAAAATAAAAATTGTCTTCGTTTACTCACCCTCATGTTGTTCCTGATACTTTTTTTTTTTGTTGAGAATTGAGAATATCAGGCAGACGTCAGCCTAAAATCTCATGTTTCACAGAAGAAAGTCATGCACAATCATACTAAAACTGTTTTAAATACATTAAATTGATATAATCAGTTATTTTACTGTGTTGGACTGCTTCTGTTCACTAAAAAAAAAAAGATCAGCCCGTGAAATTGAACTTTCAGAAGAACTGAAGAATTTAAAAAGCTTCAAAAGGTTATAATATTAATGGCAAAGGTTTAAATCTCCCTATACACATTAATGGATAAAAGAAACACTGGGCACAATCCAGGCCTAACTGAGCAAGAGAAAAAAAGAGGGAAGATGTCATAGGCCAGCTACGCTACTGACCACGATGCAGAGCATTTTGGCTGGCATCAATATTCTCAGCACTGCAGATTTGGCACTCTTCGACAAGAAGGAAACCACTTCTGAAAAAGATGAACATTACATCATGCCTGAATTTTGCTAGAAGCTTTTTTTTTTAATATAAATAATTGTGGTCTCAGGACACTAAAATTAACCCAGTGTCCTGAATGTTTGGTGCAAACCAAATATAACTGCAGCCCTACCATCATGCTTCAGGGTTGCTTTTCAGTGATTTATGAAGGGAGATATTAATATTCTGTACTAATCATTTTGATTTAGAAGCATGTTCAATTAGTGATACTGTTTCATAGTGAAAGCTTGCAAAGCCTCTTGTTGTCCAAGCATAGATGCCCTGTTAAAGAATAACAGGGTTGTTAGAGATTGAGAAGAACATAAAGGGCAATAATTTATTTCTTAACATAAATCTGCAAAAAAAAAAAAAGTAACACTGAACCTTGTTGTTACAAGTTCCGCAACAGGGCAGATGACACGTTTGACCTAAAATCACACAAGAACATGGTATGGAGGCATCTTATTTTGACCACGCCTTTCTTTCATATTTCTCATATTTCATATAATAAAACATTATTGAGAATACATTTCTCTCTGTACATACTGCTGCAGTAGATACAGTATTTTACAACTGTAACAATAGTGCTGGTGTTGTGAGCCGCATGCTCCCATGAACGTCTGGCTTAAAATGCGGACATGATCAGCATCACGTCCTGCATGAGATACACACCCAGACAGATGGGTACATAATCTAAAACGAAACTGGAGAGACTATTCCATAATTCAGACTGTGAGGAGTGGGTAGGCAATGAAGACTCGGCCCTATAGAGTGACACTGATTGCTATGGAGATGAGGTACTAGGTTCGAAGTTATCCACCCAAAATCTCCAAGGGTTTCGGGCTAGAATTGAGTCGCCAGTGCAAATATAGCTGGCCATGTGCATTTGATGGCTCTATAAGAAATCTTGAGTTTCGCACTCTTGTCCTTCCTGTGTGATGTGTGGAAGTCTTAGTCGTCTTTTCCATCCTGTTTTTCCTTTTGCAAAGCTTGTCGGTTTCAAGTGTTTCTCTTAGTTCTCTCTTATAATGCTTACAAGTCTTTATAAAAACTACAAAGTCAATGAGGCGACCAAGGCGTGAGTTCTCGCCCAGGGGCAGTGTTACTATACAGTTTTGCGTTTTGATCCTGTCACGATTGGCCGAGCGTATTCCACAAAGTCGTCGATGAGAACAGGCCATGCTCCTGAAACAAAGCAAAACGTCACATTATTAAAATCCAACATACCCTATATGAGTAAATGTAGCCAATTTATGACTTAAAAGACCAATTGCTAAAAATTCAGTCAGCTCACAAAACTAAAAAGTATTGATAATGCATGTCACCTTCTTCATCATAGTTTGACATGTCATCTGCAATCACGTTGCCGAAATCCAGGAGCAAGTTCCATGTGTCTTTGGGAATTGATCGCTTATGATGCTCCTGCACAAAATAAGGACAGAGACCAGAGAGCATCTAAATTAATTGCTGAAGGAAATTATTCCACTCTGTGGTTAAAACCCATTTTAATTTGTATTCAGTGTGAAACAGGATCAAAGGTCCAAAGCTGTAATGATGACTTACCAATAAAAATCTGTTCCAGAGGTCTAGGAACTTAAAACGTCCAACCAGAACCAGGTTCCAATATGCTACTGCCATCTCTAAATCTGAAATGGAAAAAGACCATTAATACAGACAACTGTTTATTCAGTGTTAGAAACCAGAGTGAAAACTCACAGAAATGCAGAAAGAAACGGTGCCCTTACCTAAACCTTTTTGTCCAGGATTCTTGGCAAAGTTGAAGGTGAACTGGTAGAAGTCTTTGAACTTTCCGCTGTCTTTCAGATCCTGTTCTAATCTGGGCAGAAGAGCTCGAAGCTTCTCCGGACTGTCACACCTGCAGATGAAATGAAACGTTTAGGCTCATCATTAATCTAATCACTGATTCTTCACGCCATTCATACAAAACTTAAAGATGCTGTTAGAGATTCCAGCCTGACTTCTTCCATTCTGCCAATTTGAACTATACAGCTTCTCTCAGCAAATCTAAAACGTGCAAAATAATTTCAGATACATCAAGCACTTCAGATTGGCTCATTTTTCTGTGGTGCTCAAAGCTGATGTGTGATTTCTCAAGACACCTTTTTTTCAGTGATTCTGTCCGGTAGTAGGACATTTTGTGTGATATTCCCAAAGCACCTTTAAAGGGGTCATATGATGTTGCTAAAAAGAACATTATTTGGTGTAATGAAATGTTTATGCGGTTTAAGGTTAAAAAAACACATTTTCCACATACTGTACATTATTGTTTCTCCTCTATGCCCCGCCTTTCTGAAACACATCGATTTTTGCAAAGCTCAGATTTCTAAAAAAGCGAGGTGTGCTCTGATTGGTCAGCTATCCAGTGCGTTGTGATTGGCCGAATACCTCAAGCGTGTGACGGAAATGTTACGCACCTTACCATATTGTGATGCCCTGTCCGGCCGGAGCGATTATTCAAAAACATTAAAACCCATTATAAACGAGGCATTTGTTGCATCCAGTGGGGACATAATTACGGATTATAATGACTTATACTGTCTTTTTACGCGTTGCATCGCGCCGCATAAACATAAAAACATGTCTGCATTTGTGATCGCAGAAATGACAAACAACAAGCGCTACTCTACACTGCTCAAAACTCGCATTTGAATCGTCAGTGGCAAATTCTTTAAATATAAAAAACTTACTTACAATCTGTGAGTCAGAACAGCCTGCATTGTAGTCTACTCTACCAGGATCAGGAAACCGTCCTCCATAAAATATGCTGCACACAAATTAATATTTGGTTTGAACTGTTCTGGAACAGTGTTTGTAAATACAACTTAACCACTGATTTCTGGTTGTGTCCTCTTTTGGAAGGCCAAACAAAGTAGTTTCACTTTCACAACGAAACACAGCGTCACATACCGCGGCCTTGAGTGAGCGGCGGCCGGCGGATTCGACAAAGGAGCGTCTGGCGGGCTTGCGGCAACCACATGTGACGACCCCGGGCTGGACTCCACTTCGTCCACGGTGAAAGCCGATCCGGCGATCCACAGCGCAAAGTTGATGTATTCCCTCAGCAACCAGCACGGATCAGCTCTAGGCATGACGAAGCAGATATCGTCCTCTTTTGGAAGGCCAAACAAAATAGTTTCGCTTTCACAACGAAGCACACAGCGTCTTCACGACATGGCTGCATCAACAATACTACAGCGAGAATAAAAGTTACGCCGTCTTTCTTTGCGTGAACATTTGGGCGGCGTTATGCAAATCTTCCCAGATAGTGACATAGGTATGTGGGGGCGTGTTAGAACGAGCCGTTTTAGTTAGGCGTGGCTGACTCTTAACTTTTATAAAGAATATCTCTTTGGATCTGAGACTTTAGTCTTTGCAACTTTACAGATCTTCTTTATGCACCAAGAGCTTGTAACACTTCAAAGAGAAAGGAAAAATTGAAATCGCATCATATGACCCCTTTAATGATATGGCCAGCCACCACACAACCCAAATATTGTCACTTGCCCATGACTAAATAAGACATTATGCATAGCCACCCCATCTCGTCATGCCATCATGAACTCTTTCTTGCTGAATTCCCTGTGTTGCTGCACGTAATTTCCATGCCACAACCATAACATGATGCTGGCCGGATCCACTTTAGTTCCATCACTCTGAACTGGGGGGGGGGGGGGGGGGGGGTGGGGGGGGGGGGTGGGGGGGGGGGGGTTGAATTCCATCGATCCCAATCTTATTCTCATCCTGGGGATCTGAGTGGGAAAACAAAAGACTTTCAAAAAAACAAGAACACTAAGTGTCAGTTTAGTAAAAACAAACATTTCTAAGAGGAATTCAACATTTAAAGGTGCAGGATTAAGTTTTTGTTTAGGTTTTGCTGGCTCTTCTTCATCTTAGTGGTTTTGGGCTTCATAATGACATGTGAATGCACCATGTTTGTTTGTATAGGTCCTGTAATTTTTTCTTCACTCTGTGGCATGCAAGCTGCAGCTCTTGTTTGATTGCTCTAATAGGAACACCTTGTTTAGACATTTTATTTTTCCACTCACACTTTGTCTTTATTCTAAGTTTAATTCCATTGTTTTGTTTAGATGTAAGTATATGTTTGGTTAAAGTTGCAATGTAACAAAAGTAGAGACAAAATCATTTTGCTGCATTGTGAGTGAAACTGATTATCTGGAAGAAAAAAAAAGGAGGACGGGGACTTGGTTCAGTCGATCAGTTAGAGGAAGATGTGAATGCAAGCTTACAGCTTTATATAAAAAAGGGCAGCGTTTATGTAAATTAAATGATTTGAAAAGTCTGCCATAAATCACCAAAGAGAAAACGTGTCATTTCACGGGAAGAGTTGTGAAATTTTGATTAAACATTACAAAGTCAAAACATTTTTTTAAAAATGAAACATATATGGATAAATTAGGATGCATTTCCATTTCATGCCAACTTTAAGCACCCGCTGATTAAGAACTATATAAAGTAAACTTGTTTTTATTATTAGTAACACAGTGGAACTGCATGACACTGCTGGTCGTGTGATTTCAAAATGAAGGCCCTCACGAGAGTGTAAGCCACTCTGGGTAGAAAAGTTAAAAAGCTTTACAATTGAATCATATTTCTCAAAAGTAATAGAAAAAAAAAATGTGTAAGACTTTTTTAATGAGAAACAAATGACTAAGAGCACTTTTTAGCATGCATTAATACTCTCAGGCACAGGACAGCAGGCATAATACACATCCGAATTAGATTAAAACTCACCTTTATATCGATTGTAAAGCTGCTCCAGCTTTTTTCGGTCCACTGAGCTTTTCATGGATTCCTTGTGGTACAAATCTGGGTTCTGAAAGTAGTTGTCCGTGGCCACCTCTAGTTTCCAGTCATTTTGAGTGAGACAGTATACGGCGGTCTTCTCCCCGGCTTGAGTAAAGGACATGAACTGCCGTACCTTGTCCTTTTGGGAGGATTTTAGTTTATGCTGTGTGGACACAAAAGATATGCCCTCAGACATGAACTCAGACAGATGGAGGAATACACTCAGCAGTGTGTACAAACAGAAAGAGACACAAACGAACATACAGAGAGAGAAAATTGCACACATTCAGGCACAAGACTAAAGCTGACAACTGGAACAACCATAAACAAAGCGCTGACCAAACGTCCAGACCTATGTGGCAATTTAAAAGGACATTCTACCGGTTATAGCAAGTTCGACTGAAGCACCAAGCATGTGAGGACCTGTGACAGGCCACTTGCGCTTGGCATGTAATATGAGATGGCAAGCTCAGGGAGGCCAGTGCAAAACAACCGGGTTACCCTACAGTTATTTCCATCGATGCACAGTAAGCTGTTTTTACTCTAGTTCTTAAAACGAGTTCAAAAGAACCATTCTGACTGGGCCATCACAAGACACAGAACCAGAACACAATGTGCAAAAAGTTTGATAGCCCACTTAAGACATGTTTAGAGGGTATTACAATCTGGAAAATAACCAGGCTGCTATTGGGGGCTGGGTTGAAAGGGCAGGGCTAAAAGACTTACGTTTGACATTTCATAGCTGGGTATGGATGTAACCCTCCTGTTCTGCTGACATTATTGACTGCCTGGTTGTTTGGGGTCCCAGAGGCCCCTTTATTGTACGTGTAAAATCATTGTAAACATTTAAAAACATCAGTGATGTCATTGCATTTATCAATCAGGTTTTAAACTTGGGGTCTCAATGACACCACAACAGAAATAAGCTTTGTTTTTAAATGTAAAACTATTTAATCATAACATCCGAGTTGAAAGCTTGTTTATAATCAGATCTGTTGCATTTGGGAAAAGTCATGACGTTTAACCTGATTGTTCGATGTTAAGTAAGATTTTGGTGTGTTAAAATAGGGCTTGGAGGGTCTCGAAAATTCAAAACAGAACATCAGGGTTAACAGCATGCATGCTTGGCTAAAGCACAGAATAATAATAATCCTCAGATGCATTATGCAGCACATAGTGCATGATTCCAGGACAGATAGGCGGAAAGGTACATGCTGAACTCCCTAAATATCAACAACTGACCTTCCTGCCCATACAAAACATACACACAATTATGATCATTCTCGGTGCGACCCGCGCAGACAACAACTCGTGCAAGACGCGGAATATCTAAGTTTGCCAGAGCTTCTCCGTCGAACACGGATGCAGAAAACGTCAGCAATATTTTTAATTTCTATGTCACCTACCATTTTATCACCCGCTTTTTGACCAAATTGATACCCAATGCTCCCATGTACAACTGCGCATGCGTGTAGGCATCAAGGGAATGCGCTAGCCCACCAGCGAGGCTGCGCGTGGAAACGGTTACGTATTGGAAGTTGTAGTTCGTAAACGTGCGTTCTGTAGTTTAAAATATCTCTCTCTACCAGAGATGAGTAGTAACAAATTAAAAGTAGTAAACTACATTTAACTAGTAGTTGTTCCTCTCTCTCGTACAAACTATCGTATGAATCAATTAATTCAGCTCAAATGAATAGAAAGTCGATTCGGTCAGACTGTTCATACCTGTTATGCATCTGCTCACAAAGGATTCATTGATTAATTTGAGATTCTGTCATATTTTTGATTAGAAATATTCAGTAGCGTATGAAAGCTAGTTTCTACCAAAGATGCTTTTGCCCCTCTAAATGGTAGTCTCGTTCATACTTTTTTAGTAAGTACTTTTTAAATAAAATTGTAAAAATGTATACCCTCAGGTTGTGGCACACGAGTGTTTTTGCTGTGAAATATTTAATGATTTTTATAAAGTAAACATAAAAATATCTTTACTGGACTAAAACATTTTAGGTTTATTATGAATGCATCGTTTAAAAAAAATCTCTTTCAAATGTAGCATGATACAGCAGGCTTTTGAGGAACATTTATTTGTACTTCTCTCAATCATCATTGTATTGCATTGAATATGTTTTATGTTGAATTTATGTTATCAATGGCATTGCATTATATGTTTTTGTACAGTGACAATTGATCGATTGAAACTCATCGATTTACACAAGCTCTGAATTTCATCTTACTTTTTGGCCAATTACTACTATCTGCCCTCATAATAAAATGTTAAAATTACAATCAATAAATAAAATAAATAATTTTTTTTGTTTTTGTTCCTTCCTCAAGTGTGAACTCCATATAATATATGGGACATAAAAGCATTGTTTTTTTTGCAAACAAAAGCCTTTGCCAACTATATAAATACAGGACACACACACACACACACACACCCCCACCACACACACACACACAACATATATATATATATATATACATATATACAAACACAATGCTTTTGGGCATGTTCAGGACGATCTGCTGAAGTTCAAACCGAGCATCAGAATGGGGAAGAAAGGTGATTTAAGTGACTTTCAATTTGGTCTGAAAATTTTCTGAAAAAGAGAAACTATCCCGTGAGCAGCAGTTCTGTGAGCGAAAATGCCAGAGGTCAGAGGATAATGACAAAAGTGGTTTGAGCAAAAGGTTGCCTGGTCTGATGGGTCTCAATTTCTGCCTGGACATTCAGGTGGTAGGGTCCGAATTTGGTGTAAACAACATGAAAGCATGAATCCATCCTGCACAATATCAACGGTTCAGGCTGCTGGTGTGGATGTAATAGGGTGGGGGATATTTTCTTGGCACACTTAGGCCCCTTAGTACCAATCGAGCATCGTTTAAATGCCACAGACTACCTGAGTATTGCTGCTGACCATGTCCATCTCTTTATGACCACAGTGTACTCATACTTCCAGTTTGTGACATGTTACAAAGCTCATCTCAAACTGGTTTCTTGAACATGACAATGAGTTCACTATACTCAAACGGCCTCTATAATCACCAGAACAAATCTGCAGCAACTGATGCTGTCATGTACTGTAAGTATGGACCAAAATCTCTGAGGAATATTTCCAACACCTTGTTGAATCTATGCTATGAAGAATTATAGCAGTTCTGAAAAAGATGGCTAAACCTTTGAGTGGATAACAGTGTTGAATGTTTAGTGTGAACAACACCGAATGGACTGATTTTAAAACATTGTTTCACATATCTATAATAGCCTGCCTATAAAAGGTCTGTGCATCTTTCATGCATGATATAACTCAAGTTGCTGCTCAAAGTGTTTCTCTTGTAATAAATGAACACAGACACAGCATGTGTTGCAAGAGCAAGACCTTCTCTGATTTATGTCATGTGCAGTTATTTGTAAACACAAGCAAACTTTTTCAATAAAGGGTGTTGTAATAAATGTTGAATTGTTTAATTTGTCTCTTTTATTGATGCATTTAGATCTTTTTCTGTATATATTTGTTTCTGAATAATGTTTTTGTTTAATTACTATACCTAATCATATTTATCCATCTTCATAGATGTACAGTATTTAACCCAGATCACTTCTTCAAATATGTCCACCCAGAGACGTGAAAATGATAAGGACACGATAATGGTGACACCCTTTTTTGACTTTAGTTATCTGTATAAAACATACCGTACAGTGTGTTCTGTAGGGGCAGCACGAATACAGATAAAAAAGTTCCAGAGCCTGACACCAAACAGCAACGTAATGACATAGTTTAATTTCAGACATTTTCATTTATTAGTTAGATGATTCATACTTTCTAAATCTTGACCTTTGTTTGCTTCCAAAAGTGCATTTTAGAATAGCTCTAATAATGAAGGTGTAAAGTATTTGAATAATAATACTTCACTACTTAAGTATTATTTTGGAGAATTTGCAACTAAGACCATTAAAACAGAATGCTTACATGTTTACATTTACAAAAAAAATATATAATAATAATAATAATTCTATAACAATTTCATGTAGTGCAAAATACATGTTATCAGGACTTAAAAAAAATACAAAAAAGGTATTTTATCCTAACAAGCCAATTAATCATGTTCTATGTGTAACTATCCTTTTATTTAAGCAGGAATTTATTTGTTTTTATTTATTGAGATGATCTCTTCTGTCTGTTCTAAAAAAGTCTATTAAAAAGCTAAGAAAAGTGTTTACTTCTTAATTTTAAATACTGAAGTTCAATTAATTGTGGATACTTTTGTTTACTTTCCCTCAAATATTTTTTAGGCTTGGTGCTTAGACTTTAATTGAGTAACATTTTTAACATAGTATCTGTACTTAAACTTATGTACAATTTCTCGGTATATTTTACACCCCTGCCTAATAATAATACAAATAAATAGGATAACATTTATGTTACAGTGCAAAGGGGAAGCGGTATTAATGTACATGTATCGTAAGAAAGTGCTTTTAAATGGTTAACTAAACTTATAAACACTGATAGTAGCTATTATTATAGACTTCGACTCTAATTATCAAAAGTGATTCGATATTTTATCGACATAAACCTTTTGATTAGTGAGTTTCTCTATTATTTACAAGCATTCTCACGCACGCTCCGCCCTCAGACGTAGTGGGGTGGGATCAATTGAAATTAACCAATGAGAACATTTTAACACAGGTACTGTAGAGTCTCATCCAATCAAGATTTAGTATAGGCGTGGCTTCCGTATTACACTTCCCCGACGTCATGCGCATTACTGTCCAATCGGATTTCCCGTGGCGTAGACACCGCCAAGCTCAGTTTTACAGACACAGAGAGGGAGCAGTTTCTGCTGTGCGCTGCTATTCATTCAGCTCTCGACAGTTGAAGGCGGATGCAACCGACCGTAAGTGGGACCAGTGGGGGCTTTGAGTCCACGCGGACAGCCTTGACCGATATTTTCCTGTATTTAGAATTCATCATTGCATAAAGAAGTTGCCATTTATCTGCTTTTGAAAATGATAAGATAATTCGGCATGAAATAAGTGCGTTTGCCAGCAAAACCGGTCAGGAACCTCAGCGTGTAACTTAACGTGAGCTGTATATAATTATACATAATGGAATCTATGATCGTTAGTCTGTGAACCCTCAGTCCGGTTTAATTATCACTTATGTGAAATATTGAAACTGTCTGTCTCAATTGGCTTGTGTTAGCCGACAAGCTAACCCATGTCAAGTGCTTCTGTCAGTGGAGTGCAATGGGAAATCCTCAATGATTTTTACTCGTATTTGGCCATTGCACGGAAAAGCTACCAAACCAGACGTGTAGCAAACAATAGTATGTAGATCCTAGATTGATTATATTAAAGCTTCCCACCCAGATGACCTTGATTTGAGTGGAAGTTAGCTTACTAGCTCGCCTGGTCGCTAGCTTAACAACAGCTTTACCATATTCGCTCTAAAGCGTTTTTAAAATACTTTTGCAAAACGAAAGGGTTGCTGTTGTTTAATTTGTATAACCGTTGCTGTTGTTTAATTTGTATAACCGTGAGGGGTTTATTAACTAGATAATAACTAGTTTAGGTCGTCATGAGGACCTGTCACTTCAGCTAGCAGGCTATTAAAGCATCACTGCATGATGGCTTTGCTTTAGCTTCCATGTAAAATGGCTGCCAGGCATTAAACCAAATCCATCCTGCTAGTTATATTAGTTCTGATGAGTTAGTAAACAACTATGTCAAATTTTAAACGATTATTTTCCATTTTTGAAGGACTATCTGTCGTTTAAGCTCATGCTGTAGCGAAGCCAATGAATTGTTACCCTCCAGCAGAGTAGTGTTATGACTGTCAACTCTTGCTGAATATAATAGGTCGTTTCTATATACTGCTCCTAAGATAAATTATAGAAACTTGTTGTAAAAGAAATCAATAATTGTAATTCTTTTCTGAAATCATGCATGAGGATTTCACAGTTGCCATGCGTCTTTTATGTGCATACTTATAACATCCGCATCCATTTTGGGTTTTATGAATGTGCCCCGATCTTACAATCAAACATCTCCCAAGTGCAAGCTCGTTCCAAAAGCATGACCGTTCACTGCACATGGGTTTTAATTGTCATATTATTTGATTTATCTTTGTTTCCTGTTTGAGAGATGGGCTTCAGACCTCCTCTTCCTCTGTCCTCTTGCTAACTGGCTATGCCAACAAAAACCACCTAAGAAGGCAAAGGGCTTCAGGACTGTAAGTTCAGAGGAAAGTTTACACACTTCATTTCCAGATGGCCAGTTAAATCCGATCCGTTCGCAAGACGGTGCGAGCACATGCACAATACTCGATCTGGTCGCATTTAAGCAGGAGGGGCACGTTTTGATCACATTTAGAGCAGGGTTTCGGTGCAAAACGTGTTTGAAAGGCAGCTAGCTAACGGGGCTAACACGCTTTATTATAGTACATACTGCTTCGATTGTGCATTATGTTTGATGCGGACAGTATAAACGAAAAAAACGGATTGTTGTTCTTCTTTATGCGTTTACATGGTTTTTATAACTTCAGACATTGGCCATGAATATTTTCTATATTTAAGGGCCCATTGCTTTTGCAAAAAAAAAAAAGTTACTTAAAACGACAGGAACTGTTGCATATGGATGACTTTCAGAAGATTGCATGCGGTTTTTGAGTGCACGAGTTGACATTTTGATGTTAAAGAGATGGAAAGATTCGTCGAGGTCTTTGTCTGGTAATATCAGTTGCACGAGTGCTGGAAGCAAATCGGCGGGCCTCGTTTTCATCAACTATGGCTGTCTCTCAAAAGCTTGTGAGCTACCTACCTAGACAGCATTTTAAAATAAGCAAATCTGGAACTCCATTAAGTGAACTGTGTGACAAAGAACCCAGCTCTTTATGTATTAACACTGTCTTTGGGTTTGAAAGAGGACTCAAATCTCATTTTAATCCACTTTACCTGTGACAGAGTTTCAGTCCATTTCACATACACACTAGCAAGAGTGCTGTTGTGCAGAATATCAGCATATGACCAGAATATCAGATGATTGCAAGTTTACTGTATTGTTGCATAAAAGCAACATCATACAGGTAATCAGTATTGAGTAAAAGGAACCAAACCATCAAGTGTTTAATACAAGTCATTATCATCCAGTAAAACATTCGTTTTTTTCTTTGAATATCTTAGAAAATGTATGTTGAATCTTATAACATTTTGATATGAAAATCTATGTAATATTTTAATAATTATGCCTATAATAAGAATATAAATGTGCTGAACCTTTGAAGTTTGAACCCACCTATAATGCCTAATAATGTTTTCTTGGTGGTTCTCAGACATGCAGCCACATTTTTTTTTTAATTACATCATTTATTGTGATCATTTATCATTTATGTGGCATTTTGAATGAATTCTGGTCCTGTCTTTGGTCCTGTTTGGCATGAAGGAAAACCTGAAGCCTATCATAGAGACGAGCCATGTCTGTCTGAACTGTTCATCTGTGAATCTGTTCATAGATCAAAAACCACCCGAAACGGCAAGATATACTTGTTTGAAATCCTATTGATCATTGCATGCTTTTGGCGGTTTTTTCTAATGAAAACTTTCCTCATTAGTCACTTTCTCTGTGAGAAACAAAGATTTGTGTAGTAACCTTGGTTACAGTCTTCAAGTGTCCTCAGCTTTTGTGCCAAACCAGTTTCATTTCTGTTGCAGAGACATTTTGTTGTGGAAATTTGGCTCAGGTTTTTCAGCTAGACCAAGCATCTATTCCTCAGCCCCAGGGATCATGGCCAAAGATGTGAGTATTCTCTAGCTCTATTAGATGTAATCCACTGAAAATAGAGTGCAAGTCAATGAGTTGATGGTCATCTTGTTCTCCACAGGCTGGTCTGATTGAGGCCAATGGGGAGCTGAAGGTTTTCATTGATCAGAACCTGAGCCCTGGCAAAGGTAAGAGGAGCATTAAGAGTTTGTGAAGATAATAGTGCACTGCATCAGCAGCTGAATTTTTTGAAGATATTCAAGAATGTTTGATCTTACTGTAATGCTTCACAAAAGCCCAAACACCTGCTTGACCTTACATAGCACTGCATTACGATGTCCTCTGTGAATACTACCCCTGCAGGTGTGCTGTCTTTAGTAACGGTGCATCCACAGTCAGTGGTGATTGGAAAACAGCTGTTGCCAAAAACACTGGGCCCTTCCAACGTGAACATCGCACCACACATGGTAAGTTTTGAATGGAGTTTGATTGCATAAACGCTGCAATGTAAAGATCACATAAGCGTTATTCAGACCACACTCAATTCCAATTTGTTTTTCAGGTTTAATCTCCTGTCTTTCCACACGCTTAAACAGCCAATGCTTTAATCGGATGTTTGTTCTGACTTTGTGTAGAGTTTCCGGTTTTATCAGTTACTTTACAGGGCTCAAAAATTAATTTGGAATAGAAAGCATTTGTAACATTATCAATGTTATTTGCCACATTTGGTGCATCCTTGCTTAATAAAAGGGTTAATTTCTTAAAAAAAAAAGGATTTTTACTGACCCCAATATTTCAAATGGTAGTGTATGTCTTTAAGGCTCTGAAAAGCATATGCTATTTTATATATAGCCGTATATGGTTTTCACTGAACAGTTTTTTGATGAATGGCCTTTTTATGCCTATAGTTTTGCTCCATTACAGCCTTAAACGTCACTGGCATATTGAGCCAAACATTACTGATTTAATTTTCTATCCATTTGAACTGTTTCTTACATGAGGATCAAAAATGTAAGATCATCATGTAGGAAAACTCAACCTTTAGCAAAATACGGCAAGTCACATTTTTGTCAACTGGCACAAAACTCTTACTTTGGACATGGGCCATCAGGCCTTTTTTATTTTTAAGTCCTGCAAGTGACGTTTGTTTATGACGACTACGAGTAGCCAGGCATCAATATGGGAAGAGCTTAGGAAACTGGAAATAAAATAGCCTCTGCTCTTGTAGTGTTTTACGCATAGCTAAAGTCATGATGTTGAACACACACCATCTCCTGAAAGAAGAAAGAGAATTATTTGAATTCTGATCTAGCAGTTCAGGGTGAAACAGATTTCCAAGAATGGTTATGTTTAGTTCACAGTTTTATTAATTCACATGGAGCAGCATGCAGTAATCATTGAAGGAGTGAAGTACAGTATATCCTTCTCAGGGATGGGAGCCAGCTTTGAGTTTACAACTGCTTTAATATATCCAAGGGATGCTGCTTTTAATTGCTGGAGGGAATCAGGGTTTGTTGGACATTGAAGCAGGCTTCCCATAACAACTAAAAAATGAAACAAACTAATTTAGAAAAGAGAAATTGTTGGCTCGTTTAACTGACGCTTGCTGTTTAGCCACCTGCATATTCACAGCTGCTGTTATTAATTCCTTGCCATATGTCAGTGAGAATTGGAAAAATGTCATATGTAGTCAGCATAAAAAAGAAACAGAAGAAATAGATTTCATTATAGTACAGCTCTGTTTAATATTATATGTGACCCTGGACCACAAAACAAGTCTTAAGTCGCTGGGGTATATTTGTAGCAATAGCCAAAAATACATTTTACGGGTCAAAATTATAGATTTTTCTTTTATGCTAAATTTTTTTAGGATATTTAGTAAAGATCATGTTCCATGAAGATATTTTATAAATTTCCTACCATAAATATATCAAAAAGTAATTTTTGATTAGTAATATGCATTGCTAAGGACTTCATTTGGATAACTTTAAAGGCGATTTTCTCAATATTTAGATTTTTTTTTGCACCCTCAGATTCCAGATATTCAAATAGTTGTATCTCGACCAAATATTGTCCTATCCTAACAACACTTAAGACTGGTTTTGTGGTCAAGGGTCACAAATGCAGTACTTTGGTAGGCAAGCATTGTTGATTCTTTTGTAGTTAGGTTGTCTCCTAAACATGGTGGTTCTCTATCAAAGATCTTAGCACACATCAGAGGACCAGTGGCTCCAATTAATCCTAATGAACAGCCCACAAAACCAGATCTAGATTTTTATCACCCAGAGTCAAGCATCGGAAGCGTCTCCGTGGTCCTCGGGGTAAGTCTTACTTCAGCAGGCTACTTCATAACATGTAAGACAGTTCTATAGTCAGAAATAGATTCGTGGAACAGGTGCATTTTCTTGTGTTCTTGAATGCTGTTTGATTTTTGTCTTCAGACGGGTTCAAAATACGAACATCGCCAACGCGGTGCAAAGAAAAATATTTATCTAAATGCAAAAATAGAACAGGTTTCAATGGTATTAATGAGAAAATCAGTAGTACAGTTATTATGTTTGCCAACTTTAGAATATTTTAACTTTAATCAAAATCAAAGAAAGTTTGATAATTTTTTTATAGTTTGATTATAATTGTATAAAATGTTGTCGTTACTATTGTTAATTGTCTACAGTAAGAATAAGATACAAACAATTAAATGATTTTAGGGATGGAATAAAATCATAATTAATTTTTTTAATGTTTACATGGAATTATTAAAAAATATTATGAATGAATTAATTATAGTAGTAGTAGTAGTAGTAGTAGTAGTAATAATAATTATCATTATATCAAGTCAATTACACAAAATGACTTAATGTCAGACAGGAAACTCAAGATATGAATTTTTACCATCAGGAGAAAATTCCCCAAAGTGTCTATCTTGTCAAAATCCACTGTCCATTAAACATATTTTGCTGGACTGTAATACTTCTACTCTTGTGAGAATTATTCTGTTGATACTTTTGAAAAGGTTTTTAATCAAGTAAATCCAAATATAATTAAGTTTTTTTTTTTTTTAAATAATCTTAATCATAATCTTATACATCTTATTTAGTTTTAATTTTGAATAACTAAACCTGGCTCTTGTCCTGAACATAGGCATAGAAGGTGACATAGCATTAAAAAAGGAAAGTAAAATGATTATGGCTTTCGTATTTTAACTTCAAAATCATAGAAAAATATTACATGAAATTTGCATTGGTGGATATATTAGTTTGGTTTTCTTCCACGATGAACCATGGTGGCACTATAGAGAATTTTCTAAGGAAAATTCCCACAAAGCAGCAGCAAAACATTTCTTTCGGCAATCCTTTTTCTGTCATCTATCATAATGTTAAATATTGTGCGATAATTGGTTTTTGTTCTGCTTTTCCTCAGAAAGAGGGGTAAGAAGGGGGAGAAGAATGGGAAAGGCCTCAGACATTTCTCAATGAAGGTTTGCGAAAAGGTCCAGCGGAAGGGTGTCACAACCTACAACGAAGTTGCTGATGAGCTTGTGGCTGAGTTCAGCTCTGGTGATAATCATATCTCCCCTAATGATGCGGTAAGCTGCTTCCTGTGGCTAGGCATTGATCCAGAGCTTTGTTTGTTGAGTGCAGAAGACGTGCAACTCTTTAAACTGATTAAAGAGTTGCTCATTTACATATATCTTAAATGAATAGTGCTTCACTTTCTGTGTGTTGTCCCCTTTCAGCATGTGTATGACCAGAAGAACATTCGGCGGCGTGTGTACGATGCACTCAATGTGCTGATGGCCATGAACATCATCTCCAAAGAGAAAAAAGAGATCAAATGGATTGGCCTGCCCACAAACTCTGCTCAGGAGTGCCAGAACCTGGAGGTGGAGAGGCAAAGACGTTTGGAGAGAATCAAACAAAAACAGTCGCAACTTCAAGAACTCATCTTACAGGTGAGAAGATGCACTTTTGTCTTATAAGAATTATTTTGACAATGAACTTGTTTTGAAAGTGAATGCGTTTCAATTGCAGCAAATTGCCTTCAAGAACCTTGTACAGCGGAACCGCCAGAGAGAACAACAGACGAAAAGGCCCCCACCTGCCAACTCGGCCATTCACTTGCCATTTATCATCGTAAACACCAGCAAGAAAACAGTCATTGACTGCAGCATCTCCAATGACAAGTATGATATCAAAAGCCAGACCATTTATGCTGTTGGTGACCTGACTGGAATGTCAGAGATCCTTACTTTGCACACCGTTTCTCATTATTTGTGATCAGGTTTGAGTACCTCTTCAACTTCGATAGCATGTTCGAGATTCATGATGACATTGAGGTGTTGAAGCGCATGGGCATGGCTTGTGGTCTCGAGGTGGGCAAGTGCTCTGCTGAGGACTTGAAGACTGCCAGAAGCTTGGTGCCCAAAGCACTGGAGCCCTATGTCACAGGTTAGTACTGGCGGGTCACCACATCAGAGTATAAATGAAGTTTTGTGACTGTAAAGGTCACCTGTTTAATTTGATGGGTATTTTTTGTGTGCAGAAATGGCACAGGGGCCTATCAGTAATGTCTACATGACAGGGGCTTCGTCTGTTAACGGAGGCCGCTATCATGTTGGGAGGTAAGTTTCTTTTGTGCACCTTTCAGTTGTTCATTAATGAAATGAATGGAGCTGGAAACGAGAGTAGCTAATGAATCAGGTTACACTATGACAGTTCCCAGTAATGGACTACTGTTCATAAATTTGGTGCATTAAATTGATCAGAAATGACAGTGATAATACATTTTTATAAAAGATTTATATATCGAATGAATGCTGTTATTTTGAACTTTTAATTTATCAAAGAATCCTGGAAGCAATCAAGGATTTCCTCTGTTTTCAACTGTGATAGTAGGAAATGTTTCTTGAGCACCAAATCAGCACATTAAAATGATTTATGAGTGATGGTGTGACACTGAAGACGGGAGCAATGGCTGCTGAAATGCAGGAATGAAATACATTTAATTAATTTAAATGTATGTCTCTTTTTATTGATGCTATTCAGTCAGAGAGAGAGCAAAATTACAGTCTAAGTTAATAGTCTCAATCTATTAACAGAGATCAAAATTAAATGAGTCAAAAACTTCCTTACATCCTTGAGTCAAAAAAAAATACAATTATGAATGCTAGCACCAAGAACAAAATAAAAAGATAAATAAATAAATGAAATAAAAAAAAGCAATACAAATAAGTAAATCTATACATAAACTGCAGTAGTTAGAACAACTCTGAGGATGAAAGAAAAAAAAAAAAGGGGGGAGCATGATGGCACTTAAGTACATACACAATTTACAATATCTATAATATAGATATATATTTATTTGTTTTTAATAAGTGATGAGACGCGTCACTTAAGTAGTGTGAAATTTTAACGTTTTACCAAGTATTGTACAATGATCTTTCTATTTGAAGAAACGCTGCATAGCTGCATTCCAATGAAAGTTCCTGGGTGGGGGAGGATTTTTCCAGTTCAGTAATATAAGCCTTTTAGCAATTATCAAGCAGAAGGCGAGTGCATTTGAATCGGTGCGGGTCGACCATATGAGGTGTAAACATTTTGCCTTTGTGCGGGTTTGAGGTCCCAAACAAATATCAACTGTACTACGGGTTCCCTGGGGGCATGTTTTCTTTCAACATCTAAAATAATATTTACATTTGGAACAATGTGTATTTGAAAATTAAGCCCAGCGAGAAAGCACAGAAACCATCACATGATTGGGCTTTTCCCCAAAGCCAAAAAGTACCGTGTGATGAAAGAGTCTTTAGTACGAGTATCCCGATGTCGACTCCAACTGACACAGTTTGGATCAAAACCAGGGTTAATTTTAGACAATTTGGCCTTTGTCCAGTACTCTATGCAACAAGGTATGTACACAAAAAAGGCCTTGGACCATTCCTCGTCTGTGAAAACATGGTTAAGATCTGATTCCTAATTCTACTTTATTTTGGAGAGGTGAAAATCCTGACTGCATAATAAATGAAAAAAATGTTTTATAAATATTGGAGAGATGGTACCTTTACAGAGTTTTGTTTCTAAAACTTGATCAGTCTCTTGTTTAGGGGGTGCATAAGGGAAATGAGAAAATGTATTTCTTATAAATTTCACGAGTCTGAAGATAACAAAAAAAGGGTTTTGGGAAGATTACATTTTTCTGTCAGATAAGAAAATGTAACGAATATATTCTCCAGAAAAAGATCATTAATGTTTACAGTGCCCCTTCTAAACCATAATGCGAAAGATCCATCTGAGCAGGTTTGCCAAAATGTTTTCTAAATTGTTTCTAAATTTTAAGGTTGTGTAGTACTAAAAGGTTGGAAGAATAATTGGTTGTCTTTAAGAGCATAATAAAGCATGCAGGGACACTTGGGTACAGGAACTACATTCCAGGAGTAAATTACGTAAAAAAATAAAATAATAGAAAGTATAAATTATTTATTGTCGTAATATTTCACAATATTACTCTTTTACTCTGTTTCTGATCAAATAAATACAGCTATACCAATTAATCTTTGGGCCTTAACCTGGGCTGCTTTGACATAATTTCCCATAAGTAACTTTCTTTCAATGCAAGCGGAGTTGAATTAAATTGTGAGTGACTTTTCTAGAAGTTACGATAAATATAGTTCTGTTACTGCGTTTTGCTTTGGTCTGGTTATTTGACAATAAGTGGAAAATAGTGATAATACTGCTTTTATTACTTTTTGAGCTAGGCATTTTATTTTCAAAAAATACTTTACCCAAACTTACAAATTCTGTCATTTTGTTCCTCAAAAGATAAAATGCAGAATATTCATTCTGCTCTTCTTCTTTTACAGAAGCTCTAGTGAATTGAGAGAGTAACACTTTAAATCTCCAAAAATGTTACGGTACCATAAAAGTAGTCTTATGAAGCCGTTTGATTACTTTGTGTAAGGTGGAGGGAAAGAATTTCACTGAATAATGACTTACATTTTGGCCACAAAACGATCAAAAGACTTGAAATATAGCATGCATGTAGGGATGTAACGGTATGAAAATTTCATATCACGATTACAGTGACCAAAGTTATCACGATTATCAATACTATCACAGTTTTGTTAAATTTAGATTAAAATGTTCAAAAAGAACTAATACACACACTGAAAACATTTCAATGAGTTTTTTTTATTTAGTTAAAATTTTATATTTGAAAATCAACAAACAACAAACACAATTTCAGCTGTATGCACTTGTTTTAGCTAAACATAATGAACATTACAAATGAAGCCCTAATAAGAATAATAACAAATATTATATATATATATATATATATATATATATTATAAGTATACACACACACAAAACACACATTTCAAATTGAACAAAATAGTGATGGGTCAGGTGGACTATATACTGCAAGACTGATTCTGTTCTGCTGCATTTCCTGCATTATAATGACTTGTCAATAGCAGCAACGCATTATAACAGCGCACATCCATGTCTCTTGTATCACCGCAGAGGCTCGGACGCGCTCTCTATTGTTTCATTCAAATGCAGCTTGCCGTCTTGCGTCTCAGTTTTTGATTGTATTGAAAATGAAATCGGAGGAATTTTGTATTAATACTACTATAATTTTGCTGCAGTGATCATATTGTCCTGACGATTGTTTTATACACTGTTCATAATGGATTTATAAGATTCAAAACATTAATCTCAATTCAATATTTCATATCCCCGTATTTATATATTATTATAGGTAAAAAAAAAAAAATCTGTGTAATAAGTTAACTATGAATATACAATACATTATCCCTTAAATGTCAACCTGATAGTTTGAACGTTCGTTCGTCTTGGCTCAAAGCCACTTGCTGAGAACTTTTCTTCACGGAAGCTTTGCGTTAATTACAAGTGAGATTACGAAATATTTAATCTCTAATCAATATTTTTTGTCCAATTATTTGCCCAGTTAGTTTTGGTATTGAGGTAAAAGTTACCTTGGATTCGCTATATAACAGTGGGTGGTGGTCAAGAAGATTACTGAGCAAATTTGATGCGTTTCCCCCTTTTGCAGCGACTTTCTTCTTGCAAGATCGGCAGACAGGGTGACCGTCCTCGATTAAATTGCCTTCAGGACTCTTGTAAAAGCCAAAATATGACCAGACCTCCGATTTGGTCCTCTTAGACGGCTGAAAAATCTCCCGAGCGCTGTCAACTGCCATCCACCATTTCCTCTCGTGCAAAAAAACACAACAACAACGTTGCATGCTGCTTCTGCGTCAGACTGATGCTGGCTGGACAGGATTTACCGCGAGTTTTCAAAATCGAAATAATCAAACACGGTTTTGATGATAATTCAATTTTAAACGATAATACTAACCGTCAGGGCATTTTATCGTGATTTATCGTAAAACCGGTAATCGTTACATCCCTACATGCATGCACTATGGACTGATTTTGTGTAGTTACATTTTTGGAGTACTTTGTTTTGGAACAACAGATACAACAGTGTCTTGTATTTCAGCGTGTTTCACTTTCCTCTGTTTCTCTGACAGTGACGGTGGGGCAGACGGCACGATGGCCTCCAGTTCAAACGACTCCCACTACAGCGGCTCTCGGGTGGAGACCCCCGTCTCTTACATGGGTGATGACGACGATGACGAATTTGACGAAAACGATGACGAGGACTAAGCCCAGTCCTCGTTCAGCCTGTCCAATCGTGCACAAGTTCTTCCAGCTGCCATGTCCGAGGATTGATCAACCACATCGTTCTTTTTCCTCTTCTGCAACTCACCCTTTCTTTCACTCTCTGTCTGAGAAGGGCATTGAAGAACACAGGCTTTAATAGGATGAGTTGTTTTCATCCTCGTCTTTCTGAGCTCAGGACAAGCCACATCATCACAGGCTGTGTGTTTTGCCTGCTGGGAATTGTAGTTTTCAGCTAAAGGACTTTGCTGAAGTTTAGAGGTGTCACTTTATTTCCTGTCGCAGCGATCCTACTGGATGTTATCCGCTCTGATCTGCGTGACCCTCTGAAACCTTCCCTCCCGAAGAAAACCCCACTTGCGTACAGCCGTACAGCGAGCTGTTGGAAAATGTTGTGTGATCTTTGTGTGAAGTAGTTCTCTTCTGTTTTTGAATGATCTTTTTAGTTGTCGTTGTTGTTTTTGAACTTGCTGGCTTGATTTGCATTCTGATGATTCGGAGACTAATGAATCGAAGAACCTACAAAGCCGGCTGCTATTTTTTGCCCCATGTGGAGGGCAGGTCTTTGGATGTGTGGACTCTTTTCGTATGCTGACCTGATGATTTCTTGCAGGCTTTTTTTGTAGAATCTCTCCTCCCGTGTGTGTTCGGCTCCTTGGCGTTCTGCAGAGCGCTGCTTTTTTGGAGGACTCTGAGGAGTCAGCCCTTTTTTGTTTCTTTGTTCTCGTTTGGTTTCCGAGCTTCATGGGCCAACCTGTCCTAGAGACACTGGAGGACATCGGAGAAACTTAAGTACCTTAAAGCAGTTACAGGAATATAAAAATGCTTTGTTTCTTAACCACATGATACCAAGATTTGTTTCTAGTGTCCTCTCTCCGCGTCAGTAATACCTTAAAGCGTGTAAGATTATTGTTGTGTATTTAAAAAAATATGGGCTTTAGGTCTCTCTCGATTTCCTTTAAAAAAACAACAACAAAAAAACAACTGAATCCTGTACTGACTCCTCAAAGTAACTTTTCTGTAATCTAATATAAGTTTCAAATTTAAATATAAAGAATGTTTTAAGAATCGAACTCGTGTTTATTTGCGACACTAATGTAATTCTACTAATTTCAATAAACTTTTATTTTATATATGTGCCTAGTGTGACTAGATTTGCGTTCAGGAAGTTGACATGGCATACTGTTTTCTAATGCTTTCCCCATAGTGTTTGAGAGACTGTTGGTAGCTCTTTTTAGTTGAAGTAGCCACACTTAAAGCATTGAAATTAACTGTAAGAACTTCAGTATTAGAGAATGTTAAAGCTGTAATTTCCAGACTTGGACATATCTATATTAAATTATTTTTCTTGTTTCTACTCTCCTCTGACATGTTTTGGTATTATATTGCTCACTGAGTGTTTTATCGCTGTAAGTGGAGAGGTTTTGCAAATTTCGGATTTTTGTCATGTGACCAAGAATGACAGAACAGTCCCTGTGGGATCCAGAGTCAAGCCCCCCTTCAGGACTCTCCTTTCTCTCGTTCTGTCTTTGTTATTCTGTTTGCAAAGGCTGTAGACAAGTCATCTTATTCCCTGAGTGACGTCTCCCATGAGCTCGTCTGTTTCAAAGCTGTTTGAGAGACAATTAGCTTGGGAACTGTTTAGGCGAGCCTAATGTTAATTTGTCTTTGTTTGTCATACTTTTCCTTGAGGATGACTCTACTTTATTAAAATAGGATTTGTTGTTTATCTTGTCTCGTCACATACACTATACTGTTCATAATTTTGAGGTAAATTTTATGAAAAGTTTGTTCACCAAGGATGGATTTTGATGCATTTGGTTATTCATTAAAAAGAGTCGTAATATGCGAAATTAAAATTTAAAATAACGTTATTTGAATATATTTATTTAATCTAATTAACTTTTTCATCATTTACTTATGTGATGGCTAAGCTGAATATTCAGCAGCTGTACCTCTAGTCTTCATTGCAAAATGATCCTTCAGAAATCGTTCTAATATGCTGATTTGGTGCTCAAGAAACATTTATCAATTTTTAAAATGGTTGTGCTGCTTAATATTTTTGTGGAAACCAAATTATTAATTTATAATTAAAATACAAGTTTAGTATAACTTTGCCAGAAAAAGTTGATGAATTTTTATCATAGGTTAATGTAAAAACATCTTGTGTAATATAACTTGTTTGTTTGTTGGTTTTTATTGTATTTGTTATACTTGTATTTTTTTTTGTTTTTGCCATGAAAATAGCCAAAGATGCTGACATGGCATTAAATAAATATATACTACTATAATTTAAAGAAAATAATAATTTACTTAAAGCAAAAGTTACTGACCACAACAAGCTTTTGAACTGTAGCGTAGATTTAGGGAGAAGATTAGGACTTTGCACCATGTTGCAAATGCAATAAAATCTTAACAATTAACAATGATAGTATAAATTATTATACATAATAAATTGGGGAACAAAACATCATTTTTTTTTTTATAAATTCTCACACTAAAAACTAAATTCTATTTCCAACTCTGACTAAGAAATAAACCGATTACTGTGAGATAATATTTAAAATAAGAAATTGACAATTGTGTCACATTGAGAAGTAGACATATAAAGTGACAATTACAAGTATGAATTACTTAAAACATACCTTTTTTTATTCTGAAACAAAAAGGAGTTTCCATACTTAATAAAAAAAAAATCATACATTAAGTATCACTCTTTTTTGACATGTTTTTTCCCCCCATTATTATCAGGAATAGTAGCACTTGGCAATCATTCCTTGCAACTTTGCAGATGACCAACAGGTGGAGCACCTTCCCTTCAATGTTGGGGTTGCTGGACTCATTTAATGTATGAATCTCCTATTTGCAATTCTTGCTACACATCATGTTGTTGGTTCTCCCTCTTCTCCTCCCTCATTTGGGCTGATGTCCTTGCAGTGGCCTGGTAGATCCTTACCTCCTCTTGTGGGATCTCTTCCAGCAATGTGACGTTAAAACCGTTTTTAAAGTTTTCAATGAAACGCAGGTCAGATTGAAATCGCATCTGTTGGAAATGAAACATCGACAACCAACAGGTCTTATAAAAGAGGCTACCAAGACATAAAGCTAACATGTAAGCTATGATTTAATGGGAAAACATAGAGCCTGACCTTATTTGCCCACAAAAGGGTGGTTCCTGGCTTACAGAAGTACTGCATGGTGATTAGTAGATCCTCTAGAAAGTTGTGATGATAGACCACGTCTGCACAGAACACATAGTCATAATTGTAGATGGAGCTGGGGAAGTCACGTTTCACATCCTGACCCCAAACCAGAGCCGCCACCTGAGGTGTGTATCTGCAACGACCCCGTGTGTTGCGTGAGAGGTTAAAGTTCAGATTTGACAGGACATCGGGCAGATCTGTGGCCGTGACCCAGGCACCTTGATGTGGAAAAGGTGTAAATGAAAATAAATGCTAACTGCAAACAAATAATTCTAATAAATTGACCTTTGAACTTCCACATCAACACTTTCATGCACACAGAAAAAAAGAGATGTTAGTTTATGTACCCAGTAAACTTGCCACTATGGACACCAGTCCTGTTCCCGCTCCAAGTTCCAGCACTGCTTTATCCAGCAGATCAACCTGTTCCCGGTTCCTTTCCAAATACTGACAGAGAGCCACAGCCTGTGTGCACACATACATACACAGGTAACCTTTGCAAACTTCACAAAACTCATAGGGTTTTTCACACTTGAAACAGTTAAGCTTGCGTCATTCTAAACCCCATGGAATCCACACTGCTTATAATTTAGCTGGGGTTAACAATCAATCCACTGTATTTGTAAGCTGTCGTTTCACATTGTACATTCTTAACCCTCTAGTGCTCTTTAAATAAAATAAAATATATATATATATATATTTAGAATTGTTCTTAGTCATAATGGTATGACAAATTGGTAACGGTTTTTAGCACTTGCTATGTTAAGACAAAAAACGTCACGGACATGAAACGAAAAAGGTTCAGTTGTGTTGAAAAATTACTGCATTGGAAACAGATTTCATCTAGTGAAATGTTTGGTACTGCATCCAAACAAAATCTTACTGAAAGCTTATGTTTTGAGATATCAACCTCAAATTTGGAACACAACATTTGTCTTTTTTTACCCTCATAGTTTTAGAGTAAAACATGTTTTGTTGTTTTACTCTAAAAATATGTACTTTATATAAATTGAAAGTGTTTTTGTGGATTTTTCAAAACAATATACTTAAACTTCTTTAAACTTTTTAAATTCCACTTTCATTTTTTTTTTTTTTTACTTTAGCCAAAAACCTGCATCTCTCTTCAAAATCTGAGTCTGTGCTCCAAAGCATTCAAGATATACAACAGTTTAAGTGGAAATTTCGTTTTTAGATCTTGCGCAAACCGTTAAAACACATAAGTAATATATAGGTTAACTATGCATAAATATAAATTGTACAACTAAAAATACAAAATATTAAAGAAAAAAAAAACCTTGAGTTCTTATTTGCATATTTCCTATGTCAGTGTCACTGATTGGACGAAGACAACGCGCGACCTGTTTATGTAAATGTTCAAATTGCCAGTGAGTGGGCGAGTGACGCGTTCGAAGCGTGAAGCTTAACACCAATGTATCGGGGGAAAAGTTCAGTACTGCGAAGCTTTTTAAAACGGTTTATGATGTGGCCATCTAAGTGGTCATAAAATAATAGACATGCCAAAATGTATGTTCCATTACAGCAGCGGGGTCACATCTGGTTTCTACAACTGATTGTGTTGTATATATTTATAAAAATAAGGTTTATTGGGAAGTATTCATTTGGTCGGCCGTACTGGCCCTAAATAAGTAAAACTAAATAAACATATTCATTCTATGATCTGTTTATTTAAACTCTGCCTCAGTCCTAGCTGATATTTCATGGCCAAAGTTATTTTGAGCTTAAATATATAAATTACGCATGAAAAAACAATGCTGACACATTATAATGTAATATAAGGTAAAGGAAACAGCGTGAGGTTGCGCTTCGTTGAACCAGATACTGAAGCAGTCCGTGGTTTCACGGCCGCGTGAAGCTTCGGCCGTATAGATCAGTGCTTTCTCAAACCGATCAAGCTCCATACAGTGCGTCAATGTGAAATGGGTTGTTTGATACAAGATTCGAAGCTTCGGTTGTGTGGAATGTAATAGCATACAAATTGCACCTCAGTTATTACCAACTGTATGGTGAGTTTATTCTGATGGACTTTATAAGATAAAGGTAAGGGGACTATTTGATGTACCATTTCCCCCAAACGCTTGGAACTAATGTTAATATACAAACACGCGGATTTTCCTGGACGCCCAAAGGACAGCAAGTGGTATGACGGCGAACTGGTACTAATGGTGCGCTTAAAGGCATGTGGATTAATATGCTTTTCCCCTCGATCGTATTTACGAGTTGAATTCACATGAACGCCACCACAAAGTCGTTTTTATGAGTGGGAAACTCGAAATTTTCTTTTTCCAAGTATCCAAGTTGGGAGCGTTGTCAATGAGAAACATGGCGGAATCGTTGGATGCAACGTCTGTAGTTGACGGTATTTTTTGTTTAAATTGATAGTTTAGTTGACTTAAATTGGTCATGTTCTTGTTACGGAGCTAGTTAATGAAATCCAAGTAAAAGAATTCTTGTAATTTATTAAAAGAAGGTAAGCCGCCAACTAAACTGACTTGAACGCACCTGACATTGTAATTACGACTTAGATATAGCCGGAACAATAAACAAGGGAATCACACTGACTGCGGCTACAGGTTTGGTTTTTTGGCACCACAATCCTGGGTTAACGTGAACGCTCCGTGGCGGCGTTTTTTATAGCCCAGGTTCTAATTACAGCGTGGGGTGGCTTCTAAATTGCAAGTTGTGCACGGTTTCTCCACCAGGAGTTAAAGGGATAGTTCACCCAAAAATGAAAATTCTGTCATCATCTACTCAACTCAAGTAGTTTCAACCATATAAATTTCTTTGTTCGGCCAAACAGAAAGGGAGTATTTGGAAGAAAGTTTGTAAACCAGGCTGTTCTCTGGGGCACCATTGACTCAAATAGTATGAGAAAAAAAATACTATGGAAGTCAGTGGCGGCCCCAGATGCTCTGTTTCGACCACATATGCTTCGACTATTTCCTTTGTGTTCGGCAGAACAAAGTCATTCATACAGGTTTGAAACTACTTGAGGGTGAGTAAATGATGACATAATTTTCATTTTTGGGTGGTGAAACAGACCTTTAAAGGCGGAGTTTAGAACGACGTCTTACGACGATAACCCTCGGTTAAGCGCAGTGTGAAGAGTCCTATAATATCTATTCTCACGCCTGGCCAGATGACGGCGCCAAAAGAGTCGAGTGACTCTCGGATGTTGATCTCCTGCCCGGTGAAGAAAAAGGTCTCGTTGCCAAGCGAATAGAAGACCGTGGGCTCCCAGGCATTGCGCCTGTTCAGTGCCTCCTTCTGCATGTCTTTACAGTCCATATCCTCTGAAAAGAGCACCAGTAAAACGTGTCATTGCAATTCAATCACTGTATTTACTGATCTGAACACCTGCATGCACATACACCTAAATACAGTGGGATCCAAAAGTTTCATACTGCATTAAAACTCTGGGATTTAGACAAATAAAGCATAAAAACGGAATAAAATGAAGAAGAAACACTATTTCTGGGTCACTAATGAAATGCACAGAAATGTAAATGTGTTCACAAGTCCAAACACACTTTTGTTGCAATTTGTAACTATTTACTGTTTGTCAAATTTGTGGCTAAATCTTATAAATTGGTGTTATCTCATATGTCTTTGTAGAATCTGCTTACGCCCATTGACAGTTTGGTTTAGGGGTTGGCACTTCATGCTTATGTTTTTTTTTTTTTTTAATGATACATTTCCATACAAATCACACCACACCATACAAATTCATACTAAACTGCCAACTTGGAAAATTGTTTTCTCATGAGATCAGGTTGTCCCAAGTCTTTAAGGTAGAGTCTAATCAAATCTTAAATATTTTGTCATATATGGGCAAGTTTCAGGTACACAACTATTTTGCCTGTATTTTTATCTAAAGTAAAAGCGGTTTCAATAGTTAGTTCACTATTACACAATTATGGAAAAAAAAAAATTTCTAATATGTTGCATAATAGGTGCATTTTTATTTACTAGTTTTTGGAGCCCACTGTCATATTGCTCCCATATCTCAATCTTCTTATTATTTACCTTCTTCTGTGTTGTTTGGTGGTGGTTTGACAGGGTCAGGCTGCTTCACGATCCCTTTTTTCTGCATATTTAGACCAGGACTTCCTTCGATCTCCATTATGGAAACAAGCACAAATGTCTTCACACTCAGTACAGCTATCGTATTGGAAGATTTAATTTTTAATTCTCAATAAAACCATTTTCTAACAACATCTTCTTACATGCATTTTCCCCAGTAGTTATTGAATTTCGGTAGCACACAAAAGCAAGCAAAATTATTAATTTTAATTTAAACTAGTTTCAGTAACAAACAGCAATGAAAAGGAAATCACACACTCACAAACATATAGAAACAAAGAAACAGACCTGAGACTTTAAAGTTGACATCCTCAGGGCAAATTGACTTTTAAAAGAAGCAGCATCTCCCTGCTCCTCCCATGGAAGAGCTGAGCTAAATGTGCAGTTAGTTATGAGAGAGAGAGAGTTGCATACAGTGTCAAAGCTACTTAATTCCACAGCTCTGAGTGCAATCCTCTCCTCAGGGAACACTGATCCCTCTCACTGGTTCCCGTGTTTTCGAGTTTGTGGAAAACAGACAGAGATTTAGACTAAGAATGGGTGGGGGAAAGATGGCTGTAGTATTTATATATCTTACGATGCACATGAAGGCATATCCCTTTACCCACAGCCTGGGCACGGCTCTGGCAGATATACTGTGGCCTCTGGGATCTTGGAAGCTGCAACTGGGGTCCAATAACTTGTGCAGGTAGAGATGGTAAATGAAGGATGACAAACATTTTACTGGATGACCTAACGGTCAATTTTAATAGCTGGGATGGAATCAGACATCAGAAATAACCTGAGACTGGACTGACATAGAAAACACGATGTCTGGCAAGACTGGCATACTAAAGCAATAACCCAAGAGAGGCTTTTGAGAGTGATTTTACCATTGGTATAGGGTGTCTGTGCTTAAAACTCATTTATAAAATGGCATCAACATCAATATGACAGTGTTCACAATGAACACAATGTTTTTAAAGAATTAGCTCACTCCAGAATTAGAATTTCTTAATCATTTACTCATCCCCATGTCATCCAAGTTGTTAATGTCTTTCTTTCATCAGTTGAAAAGAAACTAATGTTTCTGAGGAAAACATTCCAGGATTTTTCTCCATGTAGTGGACTTTAGTGGGGATCAACTGACTGAAGGTCCAAATTGCATGTTCAATGCAGCTTTAAAGGGCTACACAATCCCGGCAGAGGAATAAGGGTATTGTCTAGGGCAGTGTTTCTCAACCCTGGTCCTGGGCGCCCCCCAGCACTGCACATTTTGTGTGTCTCCCTAATCAAACACACCTGATTCAACTCATTAGCTCATTAAAAGAAACTCCAGGACCTGAAATGGGTGTCAGATAAGGGAGACATACAAAATGTGCAGTGTTGGGGGGCGCACTATATGGAGAAAAATCCTGGAATGTTTTCCTCAAAAAAACCTTAATTTCTTTTCGACTGAAGAAAAAAATACATTAACATCTTGAGTGACATGGGTGTGAGTAAAGTATCAGGAAATTTTATTTCAGGAGTGAACTAATCCTTTAATATAATCTGAATAAATCTTGCTTAATAAATGCTGTTTATGGTTACAAACAGAAAAAAAGCCTAATAAAATGTACTAAACAGATCTCTCATAAGCAATATGTTATTTTCTTTCTTTCATTAGCAATATGCCATTTTTTTTCTTTCGTTCTTTTTCTTTTTTAGAAAGGAAATAAAAAAAATAAGAAGAATGAGGGAGAATCAGTGAATTACAAATAATTCACTGCCATGTTGTGAATATTAAGTAATCATTGAAAAAGTAGTATTTTATGAGTATGAGCATACGAGTATTTTAAAATGTAATTGCCTTGAATATGTTTACCTTTGATAACTAATTTCAGTGATCATAGCGTCTTTTGGCGAAATTTGCTGTTTTGAATCACAAAATAATTTTAATTATTTATCCTTTTTAAAATAATCAAGGCCACCAAAGAGTTTAGCATTTAATTTAATAATTATTATGCATCTATGTAACCATTAAACTTATGTGAAATGCCGGTTGATCACATGCATGAGTATAACAGCTATAGTTGTGTTCCAAATGACGTACAATACACTATGCTTATACAATGCACTATACTTATAATTTTAGAAGATTATTTTGTCATCCAGCATCAGAGCTAAGTGCTTGAAGTGTCCAACATTCCATTTTTTTTCAGTTAATTAACTGCATCAAGAGCACTTTTTCTTTTTGGAATCTTCAGTGTGAAAAACTACTTAAGTGGCATAAAATAGTATATAAGTACATGATTTGGGGCACACCTTGTGTCTCAGTGGAGTGGCACATTCTTCTGAAGGACAAACAGCAATTGCAAATTACAAACAATCTATTGTGATCATCCAAAAGGAGAAAAAAGAGTACTCCCTAGTCCCCTTGCATGGTAAACAAGTTTTACACTATGAGATTATCATGTCTCTCAGTTTTAGGCCATGTTTAATCAGACACCTGGGATGAGAGCATAACGTCTGATTAACACTCCTGTTGAAGCTGTAAACACCGACCTTGCTGTATCACATTCAGGTCTATAATACTTCTGAGAACAGTGATACTGCTGAAACATGGCTGAGCGATAATATCAAATGGTTAACTAGTTAAGCATTGTTGTATCAGGGTTGAAACATCTGTATTATCTGAAGCAAATACAAAAACTTTTCTAAGGTGGAATTTAGGCGGAATTCTCATCATTAGTGCAATATTTGGTTTCATACATGCACATATTTGTTTCTAATGTTAAACAAGAGGCCAGGGAGATGACAAGTATTAATCTGAAGACGGAAATGGCTGGAGTGGCTGTGGTTTAGTTCCTGCAGATCCTTCACTGACACCCAGTAGTGAAAACACAGCTGCTTAGGTAAAATGGAAAACTGACTCAGCCATGGAGAACAATGTGTTGTGCATGCCAAAGTAAGCTTCAGCCCCATGTGTCGGACAAAGCGAGAGAGGGGGCGTTAATCTTTAGATATTCTGATAATAGTATTTATATGAACCTTTCTGGAAAATCTTTGGCTTTAAAGATTCTAGCAGATCCTCTGAGCAACTGATCCTCAGTATCCGCGGTATTACCATTAAGACCAAATGCTCAAAAAAGACGAATTTTTCCAAAATCAGAAGTTTGATGTATGATCTCTAGAAAGAACTAGTATATCTGTACTAAAGTTCATTTTTAAAAGTGATGTGTCATTTTTTTTTGTTAGAACTGTTAATATTGATCTTAGAAGTAAGACATTCGTTGTTGGATTTCTGAGAAACATGTAAACACTGTGGCTCTGTAGTACTATCTATGGGAATTTAACAGATCTGGTCTCTATAGTCTTGAGTCCAGGAATCAGAATAGACTTGCAAATGTTTTATTCTCTTTTTAAATGTAAAAGTCTGTTTGGCACCTCTTGCTCTAAAGTTCATTTTTATGACTGTCCCAGGGACCACTGCTGGCTTCACAACAAATGCATGTGTCAGACCAAGTGGCTCTCTCTTTATCCCATAGATGATGCACAGAAACATGGGAACCCTGGCATTCCTGGCCAGATGATGGGATGGAAAACAGCCTGCATGGTAGGCTCATGGTGATGAGAGCTATTAGCGTACTAGCGCCTGCCTAAAGCCTTTGTGAAGCTTTAGTGAAAAGCTCTGCGAGGATTTAACATTGAGTGACCTTTCAGTTAACAGCTAAATGAGTCAACAATTGGCATGAAAATTACAGCCTAATATACAGTAATAAAATAGAACAAAATACGTTTTTGATAATAAAAGTCAGCTTTATTTACACATAAAGTTTTCAAAAGCCTGTTTTAGCTGGTAAACAATTAAATTGCTTAAAACCAATTAATGCTATATTAACCAAACTAAATGAATCAGTTGGGGTGTATAAAAATATATTTTTTATTATTCTTTTTTGTAAACAATGCAAGGCAAATTTAATAAAACACTGGTTGATAACCCTTATGAATTAATTTTTATTTACACTTATCTAATCATTATTTACACTTATTTCATAAAAGTTACTGAATAGCAGGTTAGGTTAACCTTCTGGCTGTCTAAAGAGGACAGGAACAGATCGGTTTGGCTCTTGTGCATTGTGCATCATTGAACGCCAGAGAATCTGAAAATAGACAAAGCTTTGTTAAACTGGTAAAGACAGGAAAAAGAAGAAAGTATCTCTATAAAAGGAGAACAGAGGTGAAAGAGTTGAAGGATTATATTATATTATTCCTTTAGATTATCTCTGTGATGAATGCCATTTATTGATAGATTTTTGTTAAGTGCTGTTCAGTAGCAACACTTACGCCACGTCTCTTCACAGTTCTCCTTCCCACCACGATTATTGGGGTCTCCTTTAGCCCTGCCATTATAGCTCCACCGCATTCCATCCAACCATCAGAACTTTTTTGTCTGTCAAAACAAGAAAGTGACTTACTAGAGGGACAGATATGGTGGAGAATAAATGAATAAACCATGTGAAAAAGTGAAACACTGCAAAACAAATGAACATACTCGAAGGATTCTCCGTCCTCCAAGCCATGTGCGAGTGCGGCCGCCATTCCGATCCATTAGCTTCCCTATTTCAAATAAGCATATATGATCATAAATGACATTAATACCTCAGCTTGATAGGCATTGAGGTGTCTTGTGAAGAACTGGAAACATTTGCCCTGTAGGACAACTCCTCCACAAGTCCACCACCCTGTGGACATATCACCCCACTACAATCATCATTCCATATCTAAGCTTAGATTACAGGTCACACCTGCTTGATAAAGGCAACTATTCACAATGACCCTAAACACTGCATTATTTAGTGCTTTTGGCCAAGTATGCTAGTATCAGACCTGTTTGCTATTTGTACACAGTGGCAAAACTAATATCATCTGAGGTGGTTTACCAATCTGTGTCCTTCGACTTTTTGGACCTTCACCCGTTATATAGTCAGCCTCAAGTGTAGGCTCCTCCTTTACTACATTTTCTTCTTTGTCATCTTCCACTTCTGTATTAGTTTCAGACTCTAACTCTGCTACAGCTTCCTCCACAGGTACAATGTTTCTGTCCGTCTAATGGCAGTTATTTTTCAGGCTCTAGTTCTGTCTCTGGCGTCTCTTCAGTGAGGTAATCTACCTCTAGCACAGGTTTCTCCAACATCACTTGTGTCTCTTCTGGTACTCTTTGTTCCACTCTTAAAAGACCAAGATTTTACATAAATAAGCAAGTAAAAAATAAAAACACTTATAACAGTGTTTGCAGAAAGCAGCACTAAATGCATGAACAAGAGTATAGAAAATAGGACACAATGTTAAATATTAAACTAACACAATTAATATTAACTATGTTTGAACGATATATATCTAGAGCACAGATCATACCTGTTATGGTGAGAAACAGCAAGAGCAATTTTCTCATCTTGTCAAAAATCTCCAAAGAATTACTGTCATTATTCCTTTGATAATAAAATCAACATCAATCAATTATGTTAATTTTCACTTAATGACGTTTTTATTGACTGTGATTCATAAAAGCCCTCTTCATTTAAGAGGGAACTGGACTACTCTGAAAGAAAATGTTATTTATATTTACTTAAAGTTCGTTAAGTTAAATATCAATTAACATCACTGAATCAACCAAAATACATTAGGTTACACCAACTGCATTTAAGGGTTAAATTATTATGAACTGCAGATTATCACCCTTTATTTTAAAGCATCTAACAAAATTACTGCTAAGAAAGAAAGACAGAAAGACAAAAGGAATGTTAGAAATATGAACAGTAGAGGTACGGGTGTGTTGATCTTGTTGGTATTGACTCTTCACCTGCGTTTCTCTCAGTGCTGTGAGATCCAATCAGTGCTTCTTATAAAAGACAGTTTTATGGCCTTTGTCTTGTCATGTTTCTGAGAGCACATGCTTCTCACTTTAAGACCTCATAATATTTTATTATTTTTTTGCTTCTCTTGTAAGTATTTGTTTTGAAGCACCAAATCACTTCAGTCTGAGGTATAGGCTACAAAAGTTTGGACGTATTTTTTTCTGCTTTTATTTGTTAGGTTGCTTTATATTTAATCATCCTTTTAAGAAATAATCTTTGATTAGATTGACTTTCAGGTCACATACTGCCTTCAACCTGATGTTACTTTTAGTCTATGTATATTGTGCTAGAGTGACCATATACATCCTCTTTTTCCTGGACATGTCCTGGATGGGATTTCTACACTACCTGCTACAGTCCTCATGTGGGTGTATTTGCATGCTTTGATCATTCTCTGTAGATCCTGTCCTCTTGCACACCATTGGTCGATTATATACAGTGCCTGCACACTATTGGTCAAACTACTTTTCAGTCATTATCTTCAGACAAGTATAAAAATATTATGCAAAGCCAAACCCCAGAATTTTTAGGCAATTTATAAATCAAGGCTAGGACATGTCAAGGAAAAAGAGGGTGTATAGTCACCCAACATGTGTGATCTCTCTACACTGTAAAAAAATTAATCCATATACTGAAAAGAAAATAAAATAAAAAGTGTAGTGGCAGTGCACGTGCGGAGGGGAGAAAGGCATCGGGAACAGATGTGTACCGACCAGACCGATATTTGATTTTTTGTATGTGTTGGATATGGAAAGTTGTCGCACAAACAGAAACACACACGCACAACACTAACTATATATATATATATATATATATATATATAATATACATGTATTCATTTGTTTAAATGAATACATGTATATAGATTTCTCTTGAGGAAGAAAAAAGGGCAGGTGCTCAAGCTCCCACAATATCTATGTGTGCACCTGCCTGAATAGGATAAACAAAACAAATAAAGCATATCACCACAAAACTTCCCCAATTATTAATGACTTACAAGAATCTTTCCCCTTGAAATGTTATGTTTAAATATGCCCTAGCGTGTTTTGGTTTAATGTGGAAAGAAATCGACAGAAACGGCAACAGAAAGAGGGTAGGTATAGGCTTTAAAACACCCACCTTAATGTGTATTTTGACAGTCCTTTCATAAAGCAAAAGAAGACATGAAGCAAAATGACCCAAAATCTCAAAATTGAAGAGTAGCATTCATCAGTGGTTCTCAAACCTCTCCTTGAAGTACCCCCAGCACTGCACGTTTTTTATGTCTCTCTATATCTGACACACCCACTTCAGGTATTGCAGTCTCCACTAATGAGCTGACGAGTTGGATCAGGTGTAATAGATGAGGGAGACATACAAAATGGGCAGGGCTAGGGTCCTCCAGGACAGGTTTGAGAACCACGGGTGCCTACATGAAGTGTCACTGCCTTAAACAAATGACCCAATAATTTTGATTTCAGGCTTCCATCTAAAATTGGTCCATATAGTAGTAATGTGTATGGGATAGATCTTAACAGCCTCCCTCAAATGGAACAAGTTCTGTAACCATCAGTTGTGCGGTTTGTTTGGTGTGTGCAGGTACAGTACAGTGTTGAATTTAACAACAACTCAAAATAATAATATATTTAATGTTTTGTTTAGAATTTTTTTTAAATAAATTTGAGAAGTGCCCTTTTTCCACTTGAGCTCTTGTGCCTCAAAATGTCTGTGCACATCCCTGCAGATAAGTCCTGTTTGGGCCAGTAGCAGGTATGTTTTTCATTAGTTTTGATCTTGACCCTTAGAGTTTGCTTTAATTGTTGTAACCCAATAGTTAAGTTGATTCAGTAATGAATAATTGACGATGGGCCATTGAATTATTAGAAAAATAATGCACTCCCGAGGTGGTGATGTCGTTACACCTCGGGTGTGCATTATTTTCTAATAATTCAATGGCCCGGAGTCAGTTATTCAACTTATAAGCCTGAAATACACTACATGATTTTTTCCAGATTTTCCGCTGATTTAAGGTGCATTCCATTTGACCGTGGACTGCGAAGTGGACTTCACAGGGTACGCCACCATCTTAAGTGAGATTCCAATCCGAAGGGATTGAACTTGTTCAGTTCAGAGGGCATTGCGAACAGCATAGGGAGTAAGGGAACATCAATGCATCACTTCACAGGAAGTGGAGGGAAAATCACCCAACTGTCATTGCGCACCACATCACCAGTTAGAACTAACGATGGAGCAGAGCTGTTGAAAGTTGTTTAAAGGAGGGGTTGCAATAGGATACGTTCACACTGTCATTTTTTGGGACTGACAACCGCATTTTCTTTACAGATGTAAGTCTCGAAATGTCCCGTTCACACAGCAGATTACAGTTGCATTTGGAATTATGTCTGTATGAACATGCAACGGGAGTCACGAGTAACCATAGCGACAGGGACCAAAGTCAAATCAAAGGCCTCTGATTTTACCAAAGTAAAATCAGAGGCGGCCAAAGTTTCCATTTTTCGAATGCATCTCCTAGCAACAAAGCGCACATTTCTGCCTGAGTTTGTTGTGATCGGAACAACTTAAAAGCCTGGTAGTGTGTATTCCTCAGTCGTTTAGTGTATGATGGCCAATTTTCCTTTGTGACTATTTACGAAGTCGGTAAGTGAATGGTGCCTGGTGTTTTAAAAATCTGTTCAGATATTAAAAGCCGTGTAGTGTATCCAGCCTTAAAAACCTTAATGCAGTTATTATGCAGTTTTGAGAGAGAGAGAGATGTGAGCAAGATAATTGCTCTGTGAGTCTGCGGTCTACTCAACAGGTTCAGCAGCAGTGTCTCTACTAATAGCAAAACTGTAAGTTCATCTGCTTCAAGAACAGCGCCATTATTACCCTATGAAACGTCATGGGAAAGGAAAGGAAAGGAAAGTCCCATACTCTGAATTTGTGCTCTGCATTTAACCCGTCCATGTGCACTCACACAGCAGTGAGTAGTGAACACACCCACACACACACACACAACAACACACACACCCACACACACCACCATGAAGGACACCTGAAGCAAATTGTGCTTCCTGCATGGTTACACGTCAGACTCTCTAACCATTAGGCCACAACTACCCCTGACTTTCCATGTTTTTTGTGGCAAAAACATGGAAATAATTTGTTGTTTTTATCTTGTTGTTTACTATATTTATTTGCTTGGTCATTGTCTTTGTGGGTTTTGGTTCTTTTGCTGTTGTAAGGACCTTTGAAATAACTGAAATCATTTGTTGAAGTGATATGGACATGTAATGCGGTAAAGACCTGCCTGGAACTACGTTCGCCATTGTTTCCCTGAAAATAATTGCACACCTGACATTTTAGGCAATGTAGGAATCCCGTCCAGGAAAAAGAAGAGGTATGGTCACCCTAGCACAATATACATAATATAGGCTAAATGTAACATCAGGTCAAAGGCAGTATGTGAAAAGTGTATCTTTCTTGTCTCAGAATGTCAATCCAATTCAAAGATTGTTTCTCAAACTATAGAACTAATAAATACAAAGCAACCTTACAAATGAAGTGAAGTGAAGTGACATGTGGCCAAGTATGGTGACCCATACCCGGAATTAGTGCTCTGCATTTACCCATCCAAGTGCACACACACACAGAAGTGAACACACACACAAACCGTGAACACACACCCAGAGCAGTGGGCAGCCATTTATGCTGCGGCGGCCGTGGAGCAGCTGGGGGTTCGGTGCCTTGCTCAAGGGCACCTCAGTCGTGGTATTGAAGGTGGGAGAGAGCGCTGTACATTCACTCCCCCCACCTACAATCCCTGCCAGTACAAGACTCGAACCCACAACCTTTGGGTTATGAGTCCGACTCTCTAACCATTAGGCCACGACTTCCCCAAATAACATTTAGGAAAAAAAAATAAAAAAAAAATACATCCAAACTCCCAAACTTTTGTATATCTCAGACTGAAGTGATTTGGCACTCTGAACTTAAAAGCATATGTTTAAATGAGAAGCAAAAAAGAATAAAATATTATGAGGTCTTAAAGTGTGAAGCATGTGCTCTCAGAAAATCCATTTTAAATGGATCTCACAGCACTGAGAGAAACGCAGGTGAAGAGTCAATACCAACAAGATCAACACTGGTGAGAATAACCATCTACTGTTCATATTTCTAACATTCCTTTTGTCTTTCTTTCTTACACTAGCAGTAATTTTGTTAGATGCTTTAAAATAAAGGGTGATAATCTGCAGTTCAACCCTTAAATTGGTGTAACCTAATGTATTTTGCTTGATTCAGTGATGTTAAATAATATTTTTAACTTAACTAACTTTAAGTAAATATAAATAACATTTTCTTTCAGAGTAGTCCAGTTCCCTCTTAAATGAAGAGGGCTTTTATGAATCACAGCCAAATAAAAACGTCATTAAGTGAAAATTAACATAATTGATTGATGTTGATTTTATTATCAAATCATCTCCTTGCAGACAGTAATTCCTTTGGAGATTTTTGACAAGCTGAGGACAAATTGTATTGCGGTTTCTCCACCATAACAGGTGAGCTGATGATCTGTGGGCTGTTTAGTTATAGATCGTTGGAAGGAAATCAGACTATGAGGAAATATGAATAATTAATATCTAAAATATTTATAATTAATTATGAATATTTTAGATACGCTGTAGATATTTAGCTGACCTCTCAGGGTCAACGGTCTTGTCAATTCTAAGAACGTTAATTTCCTGGTAAGGGAAATAACTTCCTTACTGTACAAAAAGCTTGTAGCATAAATCTGCATGAATAAGTGAATCCAGTTATGAGCAAACAATGAACAAAGTCAAGTGTGACACAAGTAAGACTTTATTAACTACATAAACACTTAAACTAGTCTAAACATACTACATAAACACATAAACTGATCTAACACACACATACACACACGCACACACGCCTACAGTTGGTATAGGAGAGGGTTAAAGCTTAACTCAGTACAGAAGAGAGACATAAGGAATGAAATTTATGGAACCAATTGCATATTCAGCAGATCTACACCTGAATGATACGTCAGATTCTTAGTTCAAACAAACATTGTAAAAAGGTGTAACTGATACTTAAAATATCAATTAATAAGACTAAGTTTGAAAACTTGCAAGTCTCATCTGTCTGAAAGAAAAGCTTGATGCAATCTGAAGGCTCACGTAGATCTTGCTGAAGTTGGTTGATGAGAAAGAACCAGTTTGAGTCAGAGAATCTTGGTGAAATGGAAACGTCGAGGCCGAAGCCTGGCACGAGCTCAGGGTTTCCGGGTGCGTTTTTCTCACATACTCTCAGAATTAAAACAAACCACCGAATGGGAGGGTCCCTGGAGCAGGGCCTTTAAAGCCTGCAAAGATTCACACCTCTCAAGATGGGCTTGCCCAATGAGGGAGTCCGGATCTCAAGTGGGCGCTGAGATCTGGGGCGTTTTATGGGCCCTTTGTTTGAAAGCATGGAATTTGATATGAAACTTGGATAAAAATTTACTAAGCTCTTAGAACAGAGAGACATATGATTAGGACTCGGGAGTGTAAAACTACAATTATCATCTCAACATGGTAGATCATGACTTCCGATTCATAGACCTAAACCTGGATTAGAGTATATCTATGTAAGCTGACATGGAGGTTTTCGATATAGCCTGCAGAACAGTATACAATTCGAGACAAAAGACTGATGACATCTATGTCATATACCCACTTTCGCCCCAAGTGTGTTGTGCCTGACCACACAGTCGTGTTCTTATTGTTGTTTTTCAACAATTTTGAAAAAGACTAGCGCAACACTTTCCACATACCACCGAGGTTCTCCCTGAACACCCCATGTGTTGACACTGAGTACACTGTCTTCCTGTGTGGATTTTCCTATGGGCAGGACTTCTGCTAGACTGGCTCTCATTGTGTGTGTGTGTATACAGGAGGTCTACACGCACACCCCCATTATGTATGTGTGGCACCTTTCCTCCTACTGTCACGGGAGACGTGCCATGGACCCAGGGGCCTTTTTGGCTCCGTGGGTAAGCGGGACGAAGTACAGACCAGATATTTGTAAATTGTGGCCCTAACCTAACAAGGGGAGAAGCCAGAGACAAGAAAAGGACAGTGTAGCCCGTTTAAACATACAGTTAATATTAATTGTGTTAGTTTAACATTTAACATTGTGTCCTATCTTCTATAATTTGCTCGTGCATTTAATGCAGCTTTCTGCAAACACTGTTATGTGTTTTTATTTTTTACTTGCTTATTTATGTAAAATTCCGGTCTGTTAAGAGTGGAATAGTACAAAAGTGCAACCTTATTTTTTTTAAACTTGGAGGGTATACTTTGAATTACATATTTATAATCATGCATCTTTAACAAAATAGCTTCTACTTTATTGAAGTAATCATTATTGGTGTAATCTTAGATTATCTAACAAGCTAAATGTTAAATAAAATCTTAAAAGTGGTAAATAATTACATTTAATCTCTAGATTGATTAACGTTATTACTTTCTGATCATTAACTTCTGTAGCTTTTGCCAGTCCACCAGTTCAGGATGAGAAGCTTCCTGATCCGGTGGTGAAGGTGCCAGTGGTTGAAAAAGAACCGACAGTAGAGCACACAGAAGCAGAAGCAGGCCCTCTGGTGCAGGGTGAAACTATTGCAGATTCACGTCTGGTGGAGCCTGATTCAGTGCTGCTGGAGCCAGAAACAACAGAGGAACAAAGAGTACCAGAAGAGACACAAGTGATGTTGGAGAAACCTGTGCTAGAGGCAGATTACCTCACTGAAGAGACGCCAGAGACAGAACTAGAGCCTGAGAAATAACTGCCATTTAGACAGACAGAAACATTGTACCTGTGGAGGAAGCTGTATCAGAGTTAGAGTCTGAAACTAATACAGAAGTGGAAGATGACAAAGAAGAAAATGTAGTAAAGGAGGAGCCTACACTTGAGGCTGACTATATAACGGGTGAAGGTCCAAAAATACAAATGGAACCTGGGAGGGAAAGTCGAAGGACACAGATTGGTAAACCACCTCAGATGATATTAGTTTTGCCACTGTGTACAAATAGCAATCAGGTCTGATACTAGCATACTTGGCCAAAAGCACTAAATAATGCAACGTTTAGGGTCATTGTGAACAGTTGCCTTTATCAAGCAGGTGTGACGTGCATGCGGCGGCCGCATTCGCGCATGGCTTGGAGGATGGAGATTCTTTAGTATGTTCATTTGTTTTGCAGTGTTTCACTTTTTTGCATGGTTTATTCATTTCACCACCCTATCTGTCCCTCTAGTAAGTCACTTTACTCTTTTGACAGACACGTATTTCATATGGTTGGATGGAACGCCGTGGAGTTATAATGGCTGGGCTGTTGGAGAACCCAATAATGCTGGTGGGCAGGAGAACTGTGTAGAGACGTGGTGTAAGTGTTGCTACTGAATAGTTGCATTCATCATATAATCTTAAGGAATAATATATAATCCTTTAACTCTTTCACCGCTTTCCTCTTTTTCCTGATCTGTCTTTACCAGTTTAACAAAGCTTTGTCTATTTTCAGATAATCTGGCGTTCAATGATGCACAATGCATAAGACCCAAACCGTTCATCTGTTCCTGTCCTCTTTAGACAGCCAGAAAGTTAACCTAACCTGCTATTCAGTAACTTTTATGAAATAAGTGTAAATAATAATTATTATTGCAATTTTTAAAGATTTCATGGTTTAAGACGTTATCACCTTGATGTTTATTAAATTTGCCTTGATTTATATATATATATACTATATATATATATCTATATATTATAAGATAATAAAATAATATATATTATTAAAAAATAATAATAAACATGTTTATATACCCAATTGTCTTTCATTAGTTCGGATATATAGCATAAATTGTTGTAAGCAATTAATTGTTACAAGCTAACCAGCTTGAACACTTATCGTTAGCTTAATTAAAGCATGTAAAATCATATTCAATAAAAAGTGTCTTTTGTTATATTTTATTACTGTATCTAAGACTGTAATTTTCATGCCAATAGTTGACTTATTTAGCTGTTAACTGAAAGGTCACTCAATGTTAAATCCTCGCAGAGCTTTTCACTAAAGCTTCACAAAGGCTTTAGGCAGGCGCTAGTACGCTAATAGCTCTCATCACCATGAGCCTACCATGCAGGCTGTTTTCCATCCCATCATCTGGCCAGGAATGCCAGGGTTCCCATGTTTCTGTGCATCATCTATGGGATAAAGAGAGAGCCACTTGGTCCGACACACACATTTGTCGTGAAGCCAGCAGTGGTCCCTGGGACGTACTATAGCTCACCAAATGAATTTTACATTTAAAATGTTGTGGAATAAATATATCTATTATATATATATATATATATTCATTATATATATATATATATATATATATATATATACAGTATATGACTAGTGCACACACACACACACACCCACACAAGCACACACACACATATATATATATATATATACTGCACAGAAACATTATGCCATTTTCTAGTGTTAGCAGCCAATTCTAGTTCTAATTGCAAGGGTTTAACTTTAACACTTTAAAAATAATTTAATGTTGTTAAATTCTCAACAGATGGGCCTAAATATATACTCAAATTATCTATGAAAGTTATGAACTGTATTTTCAACTTACCCCTCAGAGTTCCTACCATTTCATTTAGAGTAACAAAATTCAGTTCTTCTAGATGGTGTGCACACTCTCGTCAGAATGCTGCGCGGCGCATATGCTCTGAGACATGTGTCCATTCCCTGCATATGAGCAACAGTTTGTGATCTGTGCAAATTGTATGTTAAGAGTGCTTTCACTTTAAACAAAAGTGAAATTGTAAGTAAATACTGTTTTATCCTTTAAAAAAATAGATAGTATAGCCTACTCAATATAAATAAACTAACATCATTCCAGAGTTGAAAATAATAATTGCCTGACCAAAACAAATGAAGAAGAGTTTCAGTGTCACTCTGACAAAAGGAGCATTTAGTGATTTTAGATACAAGATTAGCTTTTAGATACAAGATTAGCAGTTTTAGAAATAACTTTATTCTCATAGGATTTTCTCTTTTTAGCCAAGTCACAACTGAATTTACTAAAATATTCACAAATGTCATAGTTAGTCTGCTCCCAATTACTGCCATAATTATTTTCTTCTTTTCCGTTGTTTTTGTTTCTTTAAGTAGTTAGAGTTAGAATTACTAGATTTTGTGGGCCATCTATCAATATTAGTATTGTCAATAACCCCCACCCCACCCCCATAAAGATTGATAACAACAAACATCATGTCTAAAATTCAAGTAAAAGACAAACATACCGACCATTTGGATCACAGTCTGAAAACAGGAATGTACCCTTAAAGCAAATGAAGTAAAATCCAACCCCCAGCTGAGCTTGAGGTTCCATGGGACATCCACATGCCATTCTGATTTCCAAAAATTGAAATCTTCTTTGACAATGACATTCTTGTAAAAAATAGAAATGAAACAATTTAAGATATAATTGTGCTGTAGCCTACGTTTGGTAAGGTTTCTTAACTATGGGGGTAGAATTGTTGCTTTATTCCAAATAAATAGATTATGATCCACAAATAAATGTAAAGAGATTAACAAATTAAACTTTGACAAATCAATGGAATGAGATCCACAAATAAATCTTAGCGTTTCACAAACATGAAATAAATTCACAAATAAATAAATGCAATTTGCAAATAAAAGTAAAAACATATTCACAAATATCTTTTTAAGTCACAAACACAATTTTGCCTGGCATTCATTTATTGTGATTGCTCGCTGTGCGTTTGTGGATTTTGAAACATTTCTAGCGTCGAGACGCACACCAATCCACAAATGCGTGGACTCCACCCACCGTCTACTCAAGCCAATCAGATAACAGCCACTCTTCGCTGACCAATCGTAGCACGTTCTCGCTATAGCCAATCACGATTTGCTTTACAATCAGGGCGGGACAGATTAATTTTGCACCCCTGTAAGGAACTGCATTCTATGGACACTTCGTTCAAATTGAGCTTACAGTTTGTAATGAGTTTGTAATGGTTAAAATGGTTGTGGTTAAAAAAACCCGTTTCCAAAAGATTGTTGGAGTGTAAGGCTTCTTTTCCTTCAGGATCAGCTCATGAGGATAAACTCAGGATTATACACAACTTGATCATTCACAGATCCCGAGCATGATCGCAATGCGTCCAACGCAAATAAAAATCATCATAATCAGTCTACACTGGACGAGGTGACATGGGACTTTTAAAGCACAATTGCGGTGACAAATATATGGCATAATAAAACGTATAATATCAAATAGCCTCAGTATCATTGCAGTGTGTACTGGGGATTTGTGAGTGGACCATGTAAATACAAACTGTGCATTTACTTTGGATGCTGTTAAGTAACTTTTACAATCAAAACTAGTAAGTCTGGTTTATATGAAATATTGTTTGCGTGATCAAGTGTTTTAACCAATATCTCGTTTTACATGTATATGCATTTATATTCAACACACCTGCACCACATTTAAAAAAGAACCCACATATATTTTTTCCTGCCCAAACAATGGCAACTTTGTAATACTTTTAATTAATGTTTGAAAATATTATTTATAATGCTTCATACATTGTTAGATCCACATTGCTGTTCATACATCATTTAAACGGTTTGACTGAAAAACTGGGAAACCCTGCTGGCTGTTGTGTGACAGCAATTTAACCTCTTACACAAACTCATATGTTTATCATGAGGTTGAATCCAGCTATTTAATAGTCAGTTACTTATTGATGCTTTTCTTTCCATCTTGAATAACATGACGCTTCCATAACGTGTTTGTATATAATACAGCATTGCTCCCATAGCCGTGATTTAAAGCGCTGTTTCTCTGGCATTTTCAAAGGCACGTTAATTATAATCCTGTGGCTTGGATTGACACACAGTCTAATGGTCTAACAAAATCCAGTTTTAAACATCTTTTACTATACCAATTTTTATGGCCCTTATATTTCTTATTTGAGCCAAAGCAGATGAAGTTATTTCAGGACGAGACCGCCCTGATTGTAAAGCAAACCGTGATTGGCTATAGCGAAAACGTGCTACGATTGGTCAGCTAAGTGAGGCTGTTATCTGATTGGCTTGAGTAGACGGTGGGTGGAGTCCACGCATTTGTGGATTGGTGTGCGTCTCGATGCTAGAAATGTTTCAAAATCCACAAATGCACAGCAAGCGATCTACAAATGCACGGGACGCGATTCACAAATTAATGCCAGGCAAAGTTGTGTTTGTGACTTAAAAAGATCTTTGAATTTATTTATTTATGGATCTATTCGATTTATATTCGGTCTAATTTTTAATTTTTGTTAATCTCTTTACATTTATTTGTGGATCATAATCTATTTATTTAGAATAAAGCAACAATTCTACCCCCATACTTAACCCTCTAAATGAGTGTTGATGTTTAGCATAGACATGCACGTGAGTTCGTTGAGTTCTGCTCTCAAGTGGAGCAGGTAAACAAACAGTCAGAAAAGGGAATTCAAATGGGAAATATTTCAGTGCCATCCACAAATATCCCTTCCTCCTATCACGTTCGTCAACCAATCAGATTCAAGCATTCAACAACCCCCCTAGTTTCAACCTCTATAAATTTGACTTCTTTACGCTGTATATTTGAATAAACACTACTTTGGTTTTTCCACACTATCATTTTTTTTTTAGTTTATAGGCAAATATTTTCATTTATATGCATACTCAATTGGGACGACTCTTTGTGATGTTATCCACAATTGTCATAAAATGTAAATAGGCCTGTAGAAAGAGGTGTGAAAGAAAGATATATTGTTTTAAGGGTATTTATTTATGTTTTACCAAAAAAAAAAGCGGTTTCAACGCTTACCTACAAACAATAGCCTACCATGATAAGAAACTATGGGATGATATTAGACTCAGAATGATTAATAGACGCACGCACAATTATTCATGTACTGCATACATTTTATACATGTATCTTACTAACCACAAACAAATGCCTTTCAATTAGAGTCTGTGGAATTCAGGATTAAATGACTGTGCAGCGATTTTTACAAATACAGACATGTTTGCGAATAAAAATTTTCTGTTCTGCATTAATATATCATAAATTGCTCATGCAAAAAGGATTCTGTGCATATGTGGATCAGGTGACACGCGTGCATTAATTGACGTCTAGTTCGCGTCGATCTTGTTCGGTTCATTTGGATTTTGAGACTTCATTTTCGCAGTTTACAGCATCACGTCCCCCCCACACACACAACTACCAACGAACAAAGCCCAGTGCAATTCATTAACGTGTACAAGATTTGAAAAATTTGCAAATGTGCATCACAACACTGAAACAAATGCTTTTCAACCGATGTCTGCATAGCTGAAGAAATTAACATTCAATGGTGCCAGACATTTTCTTCAATTAGAGACCTTTTAGTGCATACACATGGTTATGTTTGTATTAAATTCTCATCATTTGTGCCTGTAGCGATTAAAAAGGGCATTTGTGGATAGGCGCGCTCGTAGCATTAATTCAACGTCCTTCTGAGTCGAATTTATTTTGATTCATTTGAATTTGAACTTTCGTTCCGCCTTTTAGCATTGCGCAATCCCACCCCACTCGCGATCCACGCGCATCTGAGACACAGACATCAGCGACCCTAGAGGGCACTATCCCCAGCACATGTGAGGTTCCATCAGTACGGTCTGTGAATGTTACATTGTTTTTCCTTGTTTTCTTTTTTTGGTTTGGTTTTGGTTTCTAATTTAACTTGTCTTAAGACACAGCATAGCTTATATTAATTTTGCCAAACAAGAACTTTGTGACGGTACCTTGTTTTTTTCTTTTCTTTCTGTAATTCAACAGCACGTTGTCAGTTATTTTATACATCCTTCCTTTGTATTATTATTATTATGATTATTATTATGCAAAGATGAAGTAGACGATGCTGATTAGCCATCTCCTCACTGCAGTACGAGAGAAATGCACCTTTCATATAGTCCTAAAGCATTGCAAACGCGTAGCCTCTTCATTATCAGAATAAAATACAGTCAACCAAACATACAGATACACTATAGATTCTAGATACACTGGTTAATTAAAACAACCTATAGTACAATCCGTGCCGTTCAGCCTGAGCTCGGGCCAAGCGCATATTTGCTCATGTGAAGAGGACCATGATTTATTTGGACTTTTTTTTGGAAAGTGGGTTAAGTACAAAGCCTGGTTTACATAGGCCTAATAAATAATAGTCTGTAGCATTCAAATTCAAATAGGCAACATTGTGAATATGGAACCATTTGGATTCTGAGATTTGGAAATGAGAGAGTAAGAAAATAAATATCTCCATAATAAAGTCCTTAGCCTATAATGCGAGATTAAACTCATTAAATATCCAGAAAAATGTAGAAATAAAATATTAAAGAATGAAAATAATTAAATTTGGAGAATAAAGTCGTTCATCAGCATCGTCAACTTCATCTTTGCAGCCAACACTGACTCAGAAAACAGTTTAATAATAATAAGTAGCCTAAATAATATGTTCTAGCTATTTATGCGATCCGCTTGAGTGCGAAATAGTCTATAGCCTATAAAACACTCGTTTAGCATAGTTTAGTTTAAGTTAATTTAATAGTTTAATTAATTGAATATAAATGTGCGATTACTAATGGCTTAAATGAGCGCAATATCCCTTTTAATAATAATAAAATTATAATAATACAAGGACGTAATAACTGACAACGTGTCGTTGAATTACCGAAAGAAGAAAAAAAAACAAGGTACCGTCATGAAGTTCTTGTTTGGCTAAATTAATATAAGCTATTCTGTGTCTTAAGCCAAGTTAAGTTAGAACAAGTTCAATAAAACATCTTTATTATATTTCTACGGGCAGAGAATAATAGCCTAACCAAAAAGAAACAAAGAAAACAATGTAACATTCACAGAACCGTACTGATGGAACGCGCACATGTGACTGGGGCTAGTGCCATCTAGTGGTCGCTGATTTTCTGTGGCTCAGCTGCGCGTGGATCGCAAGCTGTGTGTGTGTGGATTGCGCAAGGCTAAAAGGGCGGAACGAAAGTCTCAAAATTCAAATTAATCAAATAGAATCGACTCAGAAGAGACGTGAATTAATGCACGCGTGTCGCCTGATCCACAATTGCACATTTTAATCGCTACATGCACAAAATATGATACTTTAATACAAACTATAACATTTTTATTCACAAATATGTCTCTACTTGAAGAAAATGCTGCACATTAATGTAATTCTTAACTCTGCAGACACCGGTTGAAAAGCATTTGTTTCAGTGTAGAGACGCACATTTGCGTATTTTTCAAATCGTGTACACGTTAATCAATTGCACTGGGCCTTGTTAGTTGGTAGTTGTGTGTGTGAGCGTCATGAAATGCTGTAAACTGCGAAAATGAAGTCACAATCCAAATGAACCGAACAAGATCGACGTGAACTAGACGTCAATTAATGCACGTGTGTCACCTGATCCACTTATGCACGGAATCCTTTTTTGCATTAGCAATTTATGATATATTAATGCATAACAGAACATTTTTATTCGAAAACATGTCTGTATTTGTACAAAACCCTGCACAATCATTTAATCCTGAATTACACAGACTCAAATTGAAAGGCATTTGATTGTGGTTAGTAAGATACATGTATAAAAATGTATGCAGTGCATGGATAATTGTGCGAGCATCTATTAATCATTTTGAGTCTAAAATCATCCCATAGAAACCAGTGTATCTTTACAAACGCGCTGCTTATTTGCAACATTCATCGCCCCCATGTCTTAGCGCCGTCCTCGCGCAGCGTTCGGACGAAGTGCGCAATACGAGCTTTGAAGAACATGCGAAGATCCATGAAGCACATCAGACTCTCCACGCGCGCCTGAAGATGATCACGCCCCATCATACACTTCCCCGTCTCTTCCTCATGCTGCTCTACTTAGTGTATATTATGATGATCGCGGGTTCTCCTTATCTGAACGCTTTTTAGTTTATGTTGTCTGGGTATGGGCATTTAACAAGAAAAATTGAACTGTCTTACTCGCATGAAATGGTTTGAGGCACTTCGGATGGTGAGTTGGCAAATACAGTCATAACTTTCATGCATAATTTGACTGTATATTTAGGGCCTATCTGGTACGAAGTATACTTTTTATTTTTTAGTTTAAATATATTCTACTTGTTTTTACAGTGCTAACGTGCTGCTAACATAGACAAAATAGCTAATGTTTACAAGTTATTACAAATATTATATTTATATGTATGAATTATTTATTATTATTTATATTATAAAATATTTGTATAATTTTAACATTTTAATTACATGTTTTGTTTTATTTTGTCTCTCACACCACCAGCTTTGATTTGGTTCAAATTACTGTGTGATTGTTGTGTGTGTGTGTGTGCTTTTTCAAAGAAAGATGGATGCTTTGAGGGTCTGGATAGGGTGGGTGGGGGTCTAGTAAAACACTTTGTTTACACAAACTTCTCAAACAGCATTTGAACACATGAGATCCTGAGGGTGATAAAATGTCTGTGAAGATGTTGTCCAGATCTGAACTTCACTCTGATGTGGCAGACTCCTTGTGTATTGGTCATTATCATGGAGATTATGGTTACCCGGCATACCATGAGAAATTCTTGATCCCACCCAGTCTAGAGATCCAAATATCTGTAAACTAAATTATGTTTCGCAGATTACATAACATGTGATTTTTATATAAGAATGGATATTACAAATTATGAATATAGCTATTAAATGTTGACTTTGATCAAATTGGTTGGTTTTATTCTGATAGCTTTAATGTTTCAGGCCACTAAGTGCTAGTTAGAGATGTTAAATACCTTATGGTGTGGGCTGTGATTTTAACTCCAGTCCTCTTCCAGCTAAAGAGGTTTTAAGTTACCGCAGCATAGTAGGTCTTTGTATCTCTGGGTAAAAAGACCTGCTGCAGCCTTTCTCTCTCTATTCTCATATGAAGTCAGTTGTTTTCTACTGTCAACACATCCAGCGGACTATAGAGAAGGACTTATACAGGTAAAGGAAAGTGTTTTCCCTCACTGTCCCCAGAAGGGCATGTTTTTCAGTGAGTGAGGAGGTTATCAGGCTTGGTTTGGACTGCCATCCCCCACTAAACACAGCCAGACTGTGTGAGAACATCCATCCATTACTTAAATTCCTACACATCCCTGTTCCTGGCACCACCAGAGCGAGGGGTGACTGTTAGTGAGGTTTCACATTTGAGGAGAAACTCAAATCTGTTTTCTGTATTCTTCCTATTTACCTAAATATTACACAATGCAAGAGTCAGTCTCATTTAAACAAACATTCTGGGTTAAGTTAAGCTTATATCAACTATGTGTGAGAATTTCAGTTTGTCCTTATCAGAAACTCTAGGGCAAACATGTCGATTGCCCCATAGTTTGCTGTTATAAATATGCTGTGGGAGGGAATTTTTGTAGTGTGTTACAACTTTCAAGTGTTAATTTGTATCTTCCCTCTCCTCCAGTTCCCAGCTCAGATCCTGTTACTGTGACGACAAGCAAAGCCAAAGTGGAGGTACATGAAAACACAAGTAAGTTCATTAGTCTTCAGATAAACAGCTTGACATGTTTAGTTATATAAAAGCTTTCAGACCGTATTGATTTGATACTTCTGTCTGTTCTTTGGAAAAGATGCTGTTCTCTCCTGTGAGTTCAGGACAGAGAAAGAAACAAACCCGCGTGTTGAATGGAAGAAGAGAGGCAAAGATGTTTCGTATGTTTATTTTGATGGGGATTTTACAGGTAGGTTGTTGTTTTGCCCATTTCCATATTTACTGCAACCCAGTCCCTAAACATGTCCCTCATCTTAACATTTGTATATTGCTTTAGATATTTTGTCATTTTAAAAGAGGAAGTGAGTCATTTACATGACTTTTGGGAGCAAATTACACATTAGTAACATTGGCTATACTTGAGGTCAGAAAAGGTCCATTGTCAATACACAGTGTAACAATGTATAAGGCACAGCTCACACAGAAGTCACTTTAAAACCAAGCTGCATCAGGAAATCTTTTGCCCCCACAAGAAATTACAGATTGCATGGATTTCTATTTGAAATAACTGATTCGCCCAGTAAATTTGATTGCACCTTTTGTCTTTCAGTGAATATTAGTTTTGTACTTTCATTACATATATTTTTCTTTAAAATGTTCTGACTTACTCTCATCATTACCAGGTTCATTTAAGGGCCGTGCATCCATCGATGGGGCAACACTGACCCTTCGTGGTGTTACACAGAAAGACTCAGGAGTGTATCATTGTGAAGTCACAGCCCGTCAGGACAAAATCAAGCTGGGGGAGGTCACTGTCACCCTCAATGTGCTTGGTGGGAATGAAAATCTTCTTAATTATTCAATCTTGTAATTTCATTTTCATTATTTACATGTGCAGTTGCACCAACAATATGCCTAACTCTTAGTCGTAAACACGACCTTTCTATCAGTGAGCAATATGATCATGTAATGCAACTCTGTCTTACATGGACAGTGCCGCCACATGCGCCGTCTTGTGAGGTTCCAGAAACAGTCATGAGAGGATTTTCTGCGGAGCTCCGCTGTAAAGACAAACTGAGTGTTCCTGCTGCCACCTACAGCTGGTACAAAGACAACAAACCACTTCACACTGCCAATCTCCCTGAAATCACCTACACCCTGGACTCCAAAACAGGGACTCTGGTTGGTGTAGTGCTATAATCTCTTTTTTTTCATACTGACAAACTTAACTAACACTGGCTGAAACTGTTAGCCTTTTCCCCTTATATGCTTATACAGTATATGTTTGGCTTTGATGCATTCATGATATGCAAGTATGATTGATATAGACTGCTTTTTTTTCTCGTTTATTTTTGAGCAGAAGTTCAAGGCAGTGTCAAAATCTGATGAGGGTCAGTATCGATGTGAGGCCTCCAATGGGGTGGGGGCACCCAAAAGTTGTGCAGGACGGCATATGAAGATAACTGAATGTAAGATAAGTTCAGTTTGGTGATTTGAATTTTACTTGATGTTTTGAAGTACTGTAATAGTGTTGAATGTAACATGAAAATGTACCAAGAAGGCATTTACCTCAAAGTTACAGTAGCAGAAAAACCCTTATGTTCTGTTGAGGTTGACTACTATACTTTTGTTTGGGGGCCAAGAGAAAAAATGAAGGGCAATTTGAAATTTATTTAATTATCTATTTTCCCTTAAAGTTCCTCTGTTTTACCACAAAGTATAAACATTGTCGATGGATTTTCAGATTTTGTGACATGCGTTGGGTCAAATTGGCTTTTGGTTAATCCTTTTTATATTAATTAGAAATTTTAGCAGACAGTCACTTGTAATTACACTTTTTTTTAAATACAAACATATAAAACTTACATTTGAACAATCCAGGGTTACAAAAGAAAATGAAAAACAAACAATAGTCATGAAAATAATAAATGAACAAAAAAAAAAAAATTTTTTTTTTTAAATACATTTCCCCCCACCCAAAAACATAAGTGCTATCCAGTGGTAAAAGTAGGTACTGAAGGCATAATAAACCTATTAATCACAAGTTTGTAGAAAGGCAATAAAAGGGGACCAAATTTTTTCAAATAACAAAATCTTGTCTATTAGGGTATACCTGATTCTTTCCAGATGTAGAGTACCTGTCAACTCTGTCAGCCATAATTTAAGAGTTGGAACTTCTTTTTTCTTCCAAAACAAAAGGAAGAAGTTTTTTGGCAGAGATCAACCCATATGAAACAAACTGTTGTTGTACCCGTGTAAGTCTAAAAAATTATTCGGAAACTCCAAATATAATTAATATAAGATCTGGTTCAATAGGAATGTCCAATGTATCTGTAAAAACTTTGAATATTTTGTCCCAGAAACTCTGTAATTTGGGACACAAGACATAGCAATGAGACAGGCTGGAATCTAAAAACTGACATTTGTCACACAGTGGAGACACTTCTGGAAATATTTTATTCAATTTACACTTGGAATAATGAAGCCTATGAAGCACTTTAAACTGAATGAGACAATGTCTTGAATTAATGGAACATCTGTGGACCAGCTCAAGACTTTGTTCCCAAATTTCACTAGGAATTTCTACTGCAAGTTCTTCTTCCCAGGCAGATTTAATATTCTCCATAGATGGAGCAAGAAGATGGTACTACCATCTCTAAGACATCTTTCCAGAAATGTGTCCAGATACATGGGTGAAGCTGTGACAAAATTAGCAATGTTAGACTTCACAAAGTCTCTTATTTGAAGGTACTTAAAGAAGTGATTATAAGGAATACTGTATTTCTCACACAGCTGCTGAAAGGAAGCACTTTTCCATTTATATATAAATCCCCTACATTTCGTAACCCTAAATTTTTCCAAAACTCAAATGCACTATCTAACATTGAAGGGCAAAAAGAGGGGTTAGCTGAGATAGAGAGCAAAAACGACATTTGGGTGAATTTGAAATGTGTCTTTAACTGTTTCCAAATACGAACAGAATTATGAATAACAGGGTTATGATTATAAAGTGAACTAGCTATACCTTTGGGTGATAAAAGTATTGCATTAATAGAATATGGGAGACATTCCTCCTGTTCCAACACCAACCAATTCTCCCCTACCGGAGTAAAATCTATCCATGACGTCAAGGCCCTCAGGTTTGCGGCCCAATAATAATAAAGAAAATTAGGTAGGGCGAGCCCTCCCTGTATTTTGGGTTTACACAGGTGTTGTTTAGAAATCCTATGGGCTTTATAATTCCAGACGAATGGAACCAGAATAGAATCCAGTTTTTTGAAAAAAGATTTGGGCAGAAATACAGGAATGTTCTGCACTATATACAAAAATTGCGGAAGAAATGTCATCTTTTTTTAATTGCGTTTACCCTACCCACAAGAGAAACAGGAAGTGTTCTCCAGAAATTGAACATGGATTTAAGTTTAGACAACAGGGGTTGAAAATTGGCCTTAACTAAGTTGGAAAAAAATTTTGTCACCTCAATTCCTAGGTATGTGAATTGTTCTGAAGCAATCTTTAAGGGCAAATGCTGAAGCCAAGAAGAATCTTTGATAGTAACTGGCATCAACACACTCTTGTCCCAATTAATTTTATATCCTGCAAATGTACCATAGTAATTAATCAAATTAAGGATATTTGGAATGGTACTATTGGGCTCAGAAATAAATAAAATGACATCATCTGCATATTGGATTTTTTTGGGGAAAGAAATTAATACTTTTATTCTGCAAGGATAAAATGATCCGAAATCATATGAGATTAGGCGCATAAATGGTACATAAAACATCGTATAACGGTTGTTCCGCATAAAAAATGTGTGTTTCCTAGCCCCGTGCCGCAAGCTTTTCACTTTTCACCTTTGATATAATCAGAGATGTTTCTTGACACCAGTCATTTTAACTTGTAATATTTCACAATATTACAGTTCTTCTTTCAACAAAATGTATCAACCTGAAACCTTTGAATGGTATTCTAGTTACGTTGTTTCTGTTTGGGGTCATTTTGACCACATCAAAAACACATTAGTCATAGTTCCTTAGATGCCCAACAAAACATCAGGTTTAAGTCAAAACGCTAGAGCGATGGTGGGAAACTGAATTAGATTTGCCTCAACACCCTTGACTAACATAATAACTGGACAGAGTGTAAATGAATATTTGTTTGACATGCTCTGTTATAGTTGAGCTGAACATGACAATAGTTATAGCCTTAGAAGTGGGAGCGTTCCTGTTCCTCCTCTCATGCTGTGTTGCCATCTGTCTGTGCTGCAGAAGAGGGTGCTGTCGCTGCTGCCGCAGTGAGTACCATTTACTCAAACACAATCTAAATATGCTATTTAACTTTGAACACTAACATTAATCTCAAATTTACCAACAGAGAATAAAAGAGAGACTAAACAAAGGTACGTCTTATGCAGTATCTTTTAATGTACTCTAACCTATAAGAAGAAGAATACGTAACAGACCATTAGGAACAAAACGGTTCTTTCTTTTCACTTTTCAGCAGAACAAAGACCAGCTATAACCCTCCAGACGTAAGTCTTTAAGTTTCCTATTGATAACTCACTAGTCAAACATTATAGTAATGGCACTGTAGAGATTGTTCTTTATAATAATGACTAGTCTTCATCCCATTGTTCATCTCTCTCCTCAGCTGAGACGCTACAAACATACACAATCCTTTGTGCTATGAAGAGCGTGCACATACTACATAGCGCTGTGCTAAAAGAAGTGAATTTAAGTGACCTCAAAGAGAGAACCATATCTTACATCAAGTGCACTTGTATATATCTATGATTTGCTCTGATGGCCTTTCCGAGCAGAAAACACGTCCCCTGGTGTTGAGGTCCATCCACAACAGACCCACATAATGGTTAAGCTCTGCTGATTCTTTTGTACTACTGTAAAAAGCTTTTTTATTTTTCAATTCAAGAGAATTCATTTATTTTTAGACACCGTGTAGTATTCTAATTGTCTCATATCTGTTTGACTTCTCACAACCTAGAGTAGAGACTGTAAATGTTGCACTATTTCATTTTATTTTGGTTTCAATCAAGCCACTGAGCAGAGGCCCAACTACAGATGTGATGGTCCACTTGATTTCAGTGGAAACAAGCTTGTCTTGTCTCAGGATGTCTCTAAAAAGTATTAGTCATCATATGATCGATGTTTAGTAGAAATGAATCACAAGTATCATCTATGTTCTAATTATGGGTATTTCTCAATGAAATTGGATTTGTTAGGAATAGTTCACCCAAAAAGATTTGATGTTCTATGAAATTTATGAAAATATATTTTATGTTCCACAGACGAAACAAAGATATACAGGTATGGAGCAACATTTAGGTGTGTAAATGACTTTTTTTTTTTTTTTTGAGTGGACCATTCCTTGTACAACGTGTCTGAGCTTATTTAACTGTTTGGTTTAGTTCATATGTGGCTCAAATCAACCAGCAGTGTCTAAAAGAACAAATGTTTGGGTCTTTTGTTACATTAACTGATGTGTAAAATAAAGTAAATGCAAAATCCACACTCCGCTGCAAGACTGGTTCCTCTTTTTACAGAGATTAAGCGACTGTAGCATATACTCTCAATGTTAAAATGCACAAATCAGTTTGATTTTCCAAGTTTATTTATTAATTGGCTTCAAGACAGTTAATGGTCACATCCAAAAACAGTGAGATATTTCTTTAAACACTGTAATGTCCATCAGCAGGGGAAAAAATCACTGAAGAATAAAATGTGCTTTATTAAGTTTGCACAACAAATACATAAATTTGTTGTTTCCATGAGCTCAGAAGTACAAACATATAACTCAAGATAATAAACATAACAATACAAATAAAAAAACACGTAATGGAAGATATATAAATAAATGTGTTTACTTAAGTATCCAATAACGCGTCGATTTTCACACTTACGACAGTGTTAAAGACAACACCTTCTGTTATCTGCTATTATTTGGCACACATAACCAAATAAATACCTTTATACATTATGATATATAGCTGAAAAATGCACAGTGGGGAGTATGTTGCTGTCAGTGGGCAGCGAGGCCTCCTTCTCATCCCCGCCCCCAATGCAATGTTGACCAAAAACCAGCATGAACATTCACTCAACTTATTAGCACACACACTAAACTATAGCCTCAGACACCCAGCTTTAGTGCGCAAAAACTCCAACACAGCACTTACTGAACGGGATAAAGAGGTACGTTTGGCCGCAACACTAATTCATCTGAGATAAACGAGGACAAAAAGGAGTATGTTACATATGTGTGAGGTTATAAGCGAGTCAGTTTTCCCGCTTTCTGCGCCAGCTAACTGTTAGCATCCTAAGGGGAAACTGAGCTAGCTGGAGTGCTAACAGAACTGACTGTAAGCCAGCCCTCTCACGTCCGACAAGCAGTAGGTAAACTTTATTCTGGATCATTTAAAATATATAATCTTCCATCGAAATATAATATTGTCGACGCTTATAACTCCGTCGTGAAAAACAAAGCGCGACTTTTCGTAAAAGTTAGCGCAAGCTGTCAGCGCGAGCAGATATTCAGTTCAACCAGGCGTGTCTTTCGTCAGCATAAGCTAAGCAGCTAACAAAGAGGCCAGGTATACATATATATTGCATCCGTGATTGTACCTGTCGCAGACATTATATTCAGCACGAAGCGCATAATTAAACACCGCGATGTTTCCGTCCGTTTCTTTAGGCGCACGGCTGTTTTCGGAAGTCTGTCAGCCGCCGTGACTTCGGCCAGGATTTCCGGCTGCTTTTACATCTGCCCTTCTCTTGTTTTGTTTCCGTTTCTTCCATTTCCGTTTTAACTTTCCAGAATCAAAAGTCTTGATGTGTAGCTACCCCCTGAAAGTTTCGGAAGTTTTAAAAAGTCGTCTTTTACGCCCAAATTTGCGCTTATATTACGAAGCCCAAAAGCACTCCAACATGGCAACTGCGTTTGTATCGATTCGCGCGTCGTCTTCCCACCCAGCCGCCGGTGGAAATTATATTAATAAAATATTGCGTTCAAACCCACACACGAAAATAATAAATGGATTGACCAAATGGCTGGCATATTTATTGAATAATACGTCTCCTGTGTTTAATAATAGTGCTAATGTGGGGAAAATGCCATGGCGGGCCTGTACTCAAGCAAAGCCTCGGTGTTGCGTTAGAGTTTATTGGACTTCAGAGAATTCTTAGACCGCAAGAGTGCGTTAATCTGAACATTTAGTGACTTCGAAGCACATTTATATGTTTTGTATAACTTTGTGTTCATCAAAAGGCTAAAAATAATGTAAAACTATATATCCTATTTTTTTATTTTGAAGTATATAATTAGGTAACACGTTGCAATAAGGTATTATTTGTTACTATGAACTAACAATGAACAATACTACTGCAGCATTTATTAATCTTAGTTACTGTTCAACATTTACCTATGCATTTAAAAAAAATCTAATCTGTTAATGCACTGTGAACTAACATGTACAATGAACAGTTGTATTCACAAACCGTTGTATTAACAAATGAGACCTTAAAGTGTTACTGATAATTGTTGTACACTTTCTTGTGAGAAATTGCAAAACAAACAAAATACCTTAATTCTTATATTTTTATGTATTCGCCTTATAGTTGGACCAGGAGTAGAAGGGATGTCAAAAAGTGAGACAGAGGAGATGATTGAAATTGAGATTGATGGTAGGGAGAAACAGGAGTGTCTAGAGGAAGGGTAAGTGCCTTTTCTGACTTTCTCTTCCTTTTTTTCCTTCTCTGTTTGATGTGTTTAGAGGAATCATCTCATTGTGCAACATGTATCTTGTGCGTATGAAATGATCTGTTTCATGTGACCAAATGTCAGGATTGAGGAGCAAACCATCACAGCAGCTGAACTGATTACTCAAGACATTGACATCAATGAGCCGATCGGTAACCTGAAGAAGCTACTGGAGCCTCGTCTTCAGGTCCCACTGGATGGATATGACATTTGTCTGCAGGACATCCTAGTATGCGCTTCTATATTAATGTAATCTTATTTGAGTGCACTCCTCGTATTCATTAGCTAAGCTCTTCACTCCCTGTCTCTGCTCCTTTCCTCATGTAGTTGCATCCTGATCACAGCCTGTTCGATCAAGGAGTGAAGACCGATGGCACTGTACAGCTCAGCGTGCAGATTGTCTCAAAACAGGGTAACAGATTACAATGATCTCATATTGCTGTTGGACAAATCTCAACTTGTCAACATGCCCTTCAGATAAATGAAAATATTTGGGTAGTTGACGTGTCCTGCGGGGTGTAGTGCTGTTTTAAACAGCACTTTGCTAATTCTTTTGTAATTATGCATGCAGCTTTTACGAGCTCATAGTAATTGAGAGACTACATGAGTATTTGCTCTTTAAAAAAATAATCACAACAAGGAAGGACCATTTAAAATTAATTAGGGATGGCAAAAACAAGATTACAAATAGTGGAAAAACTTGAAATGAAATTAGCAGCTACATAAGAGATAGTTTCCCTTCTTTTATATACAATAATAAAATAAATCCTTGTTAAAAAGTTATGCCACAACTACCAATTTACAGCAATAATGAAACCTAAACTTGACTTGCTTGTGCATTTGTGGTCTGTTTTAGGTGAAGAGAAATTGAATATTCTGGAGATTGTGAAGCCAGTGGAGACTGTGGAGGTGGTGATTGATCCAGACGCGGCTGCTGGCGAGGAAGCCCATCTGGTGGAGGATGGACAAGTGATTGCGGTGGAGCGAGCCACCATTCCTGATGACACTTCAGAGCAGGTGACCCGCTGGGCGGCCGCATTGGAAGGATACCGCAAGGAGCAGGTTCGACTGAACATTCCCTATGGTGAGTATTCTATTGATATTAACATGTTTCAGAGTTAAATCTAAATATATAATGGATTTTGTAGAAGAGTGTAGGCACATATGAGTACTATATTATCACAAATACTGTTCAGAAGTTTGGAGTCGGTAAGCTTTTTGGTTTTTGAAAGAAGTATCTTATGCTCAGCAAGGCTGCATTTATTTAAACAAAACACAGTAAAAACTGTACTGTGAAATATTATTCAAAATAACTGTTTTCTGTGTCATCATATTTGAAAATGTAATTTATTCCTGTGATGGCAAAGCTGAATTTTCAGTATCATTACTCCAGTCTTCAGTGTCATAAATCATTCTAAATCAATCTTTTTTTCTTTTCTTTTTTTTTTAATGAATAGAAGGTTTCAAAAGAACAGCATTTATATGGAATAGAAATATTGTGTTACATTGTGAGTGTCTTTACTGTCACCTTAATCAATTTAATGTCTGGATTGCTGAATTTCTTTTAAAAAATCTTGCTGTCTCCAAACTTTTGCACAGTATTGTATGCATTTCTACATAACTACATAATTCCATGCATCATGAAACCTGCAATGACAATGAATTGTAAAAGAAATCACAATTTAATTATTTTGTTAAAACTCATATCAAGTTCACATCTGCAAGAAGTCAGAAATAGTTTGGTAAAGAAATGAACATGTAATACACTTTGTATTATTGTATTTAAAATATTAAATTCAGTAAATGCTGCAATAGATTTTCATTGTCAGATCTGTGCATTTTTACTTCCCTTGTCAGTAGCAGTATCATTTAATGAGCAATGTGTGTCTGTTTGTCAGACCCGGTGCAGTGGACAGCAGATCAGGTGATCCACTGGGCAGTTTGGGTTATGAAAGAGTTTGGCATTGAGGAAATGGAGGTGGGTGGCATTCACATTCCCGGCCGCCAGCTCTGTGGTTTCAGCCAGGAGGAGTTCCTCCAGAGAGTGCCCAGCGGAGAGATCCTGTGGAGCCACCTGGAGCTTCTACGCAAGTGTAAGTTTTGCAAAGGAAAGCAAGTGCGTGTGGTGTGTGTTCTCCCACAGAACCTTCTCTGTCACAATATCTTTAGCTTGTTTTCAAATCTCTTTAATGCTCTGTGCAGATGTACTTGCAAGTCAGGATCAGGGTCAGGAAGCAACAGTCACCATTGATCAACGTGAGTATCAGTAGATCCTAAAACTTGTCTGTTTTTGCAGTCGCTTTTGCTCCATTTTATCAACAAAAGCCCCCTTTGAGTACCTTCTTGAATAACACTTTTTGTATAACCTGCACATGACTTTCTTAAAGGGCAGTTTGTGTCTCTAGGCAACACTTAAGATTTTCGATGAATGGAGCATGTGTTGGTCTTCTGGGTAACACAGTTTCTTGATATTCTCCAGCTGTGCAGATCATTCCTGCCCCTGTGCAGCAGGCCACATCCACAGCCATTAAGGTGATGAAGCACAACAAAACACCCCGAGCCCCTCGTATCTCAGGAGAGGAGCGCAGCTCCCCTGGCAACCGCACAGGTGCATACAAACAAATACAGCAAATCTGCATGTGTAAAAGCTGGTTTATCAATAGTATCATGTTTGTTCGAAATAAATGCATGTAAGTGGTGTAAATGTAGTTTTTAATAATCAGTATGAATTACATTTAGTTATTTGCAATATATTAGATTATATCATGTAATATTGATGAGGATATCAATAATTCATTTTTTAAATTACTGTTCTAAAGTATGGGGCCAGTATAATGGGAAGTGAATACTTTTATTCAGGAAGGGCACTTTAAAACGACCAAAAGTTACAGTAAAGACTTTTAGATATATATATATATATACAGTGGGTACGGAAAGTATTCAGACCCCCTTAAATTTTTCATTCTTTGTTATATTGCAGCAATTTGCTAAAATCATTTAAGTAAATTTTTTCCTCATTAATGTACACACAGCACCCCATATTGACAGAAAAACACAGAATTGTTGACTTTTAGCAGATTTATAAAAAAAAAGAAAAACTGAAATATCACATGGTCCTAAGTATTCAGACCCTTTGCTCAGTATTTAGTAGAAGCACCCTTTTGATCTAATACAGCCATGAGTCTTTTTGGGAAAGATGCAACAAGTTTTTCACACCTGGATTGGGGATCCTCTGCCATTCCTCCTTACAGATCCTCTCCAGTTCTGTCAGGTTGGATGGTAAATGTTGGGGGACAGCCATTTTTAGGTCTCTCCAGAGATGTCAATTGGGTTTAAGTCAGGGCTCTGGCTGGCCATTCAAGAACAGTCACAGAGTGTTTGTGAAGCCACTCCTTCGTTATTTTAGCTGTGTGCTCAGGGTCATTGTCGTGTTGGAAGGTAAACCTTCGGCCCAGTCTGAGGTCCTGAGCACTCTGGAGAAGGTTTTCGTCCAGGATATCCCTGTACTTGGCCGCATTCATCTTTCCCTCGATTGCAACCAGTCGTCCTGTCCCTGCAGCTGAAAAACGCCACCACCATGCTTCACTGTTGGGACAGGTGCGGTTTTCTCAACACATACCGCTTAGAATTAAGGCCAAAAAGTTTTATCTTGGTTTCATCAGACCAGAGAATTTTATTTCTCACTATCTTGGAGTCCTTCAGATGTTTTTTAGCAAACTCCATGCAGGTTTTCATGTGTCTTGCACTGAGGAAAGGCTTCCATCGGGCCACTCTGCCATAAAACCCAGACTGGTGAAGGGCTGCAGTGATGGTTAACTTTCTACAACTTTCTCCCATCTCCTGACTGCATCTCTGGAGCTCAGCCACAGTGATCTTTTGGTTCTTCTTTACCTCTCTCACCAAGATTCTTCTCCCCTGATAGCTCAGTTTGGGCGGACGGCCAGTTCTAGGAAGGGTTCTGGTCGTCCCAAAACGTCTTCCATTTATGGATTATGGAGGTCACTGTGCTCTTAGGAACCTTAAGTGTAGCAGAATTTTTTTTGTAACCTTGGCTAGATCTGTGCCTTGCCACAATTCTGTCTCTGAGCTCTTCAGGCAGTTCCTTTGACCTCATGATTCTCATTTGCTCTGACATGCACTGTGAGCTGTAAGGTCTAACATAGACAGGTGTGTGGCTTTCCTAATAAAAAAAAATCAGTATAATCAAACACAGCTGGAATCAAATGAAGGTGTAGAACCATCTAAAAGATGATCAGAAAAAATGGACAGCACCTGAGTTAAATATAAGAGTGTCACAGCAAAGGGTCTGAATACTTAGGACATGTGATATTTCAGTTTTTCTTTTTTAATAAATCTGAAAAAATTTCAACAATTCTGTGTTTTTCTGGCAATATGGGGTGCTGTGTGTACATTGAGGAAAAAAAAAACTTAAATGATTTTAGCAAATGGCTGCAATATAACAAAGAGTGAAAAATGTAAGGGGGTCTGAATACTTTCCGTACCCACTGTATATATATATTTTGTGTGTGTGTGTATATATATATATAACAAAATTGAATTTCAAATAAAAGTTGTTCTATTAAACATTATTTTCCTAAAAGAATCAAGAAATGTATCACAGAATGAGTAGCACAGCTGTTTTCATCATTAATTAAAAAAAGTTTTTGAGCACAAAATTAGCACATTCGAATTAATTCTGAAAGATCATATGAAACTGAAGACTAATGCCTGCTGAAAATTCAGCTTTGCTATGACAGAAAAATACATTTTAAAATAAGAAAACATTTATTTTAAATTGTAATATTTCACAATACTTTTATTTTTGATCAAATGAATGTAGCCTTGTTGAGCATACATTAAGAAAAAGAAAAAAAAATCTTACTAACCCTCCAACATTTTAATGGCAGTGTACAGTACATATTGGTGAAATGTTGAATGCTAATAAAATCTAATGGTGTCTTTCATTATATGGTTTATATAGAGGTGGAACAGTATTTTCCTCTTCTTGTCTTTCAAATTTAACATACTATTGTGTGTGTTCAATTCAAATCGTATCTCATGAATTAAATGGGAGTCATCCCTTCAATTCTGAATTTTGCCAAAACCCCATACTAAGAAAAACAGGAATAAATGATTGTAGAATTGTTTATGATTGTGCTGTATGTCCTCTCAGGTAACAACGGTCAGATTCAGCTGTGGCAGTTTCTCCTGGAGCTGCTGACGGATAAGGACTCTCGGGACTGCATTTCCTGGGTGGGAGAGGAGGGCGAGTTCAAACTCAATCAGCCTGAGCTGGTAGCTCAGAAATGGGGCCAGCGCAAGAACAAGCCCACCATGAACTACGAGAAGCTGAGCAGAGCTCTCAGGTGCGAGTGCATCATTTCCCCTCTCTAGTTTAGGTGCTTTTGGAGCTAGTAATTCTTAAAACTTCAACAAGAAAACTAACTCTATCCATCAATCTTGTCTCATCTAAACAGGTACTACTATGACGGAGACATGATCAGCAAAGTGCAGGGCAAGCGCTTTGTCTACAAGTTTGTGTGTGACCTGAGGACTCTGATCGGATACAGCGCCGCAGAGCTCAACAGCCTGGTGACGGAGTGCGAACAGAAGAAACTCGCCCGGGTGCAGCTGCATGGCCTCGGCCAGCCCGTCACCACGGTCACTCTGGCTGCAGCAGCTTTAGAGAAAGACAGTTGAGGAGGGAGTGACTTGTTACTCCCAGCCAATCAGGAGACAAGTTTAAGATGGGAGGAATCCGGGTTAAACATTTGACTTTGGGCAGGGTGGGAAACAGCGGGTTTGTAAGCAGATGTGCGCTTTTGTTACGAGTGTGTATGTATGTCTGCGTGTCCCTAGAATGCTTAGAGAGCGAGTGTATGTGTGGATGAGACAAAGATCATGTATGAGCTTTCAGTTTTTGTACGCTTGTTCTCTGACTGCAGGGTAGCATCGGCTATATTTCCATTGTATATACTCTGTTTTTGATAGCCACGTGGGCAGTGTATTTTGATATTTTCCATTTGTAAAGGATCTTTTCTTTCTTTTTTTTTTTTGTGTCTAATTCCCTCAAGGTGAGGTACTTTTTACTGTCCACCAGAGGGCAATAAAGAGACAGTTGGTTTTTGAATTGCCCAAATCTTGCATAATGCAGCAGCAATCAAACACACCCTTTGTTTCTATCTTGTTTTGTGCAGCAAGCAACACACCACAAGGAGTTTGTATGTACATTCAAAACTTTATTCATGGGTTACAGTGTTGTAGAAAGCTTTTCCCCTTCTAAGCCAATGGTTTGAATAGATACTGAAGGAAAATGTCACAGAAAGAGCTTTCTTTGTACCCTACTGACCACAGACACTCGCCTCAGAGTATCCACTAATCAGCACAACACCAGATTTTAGAGCTAAGGTAATTCTATACAGGAACGTAATGAGCAGTGTGCACTGTGACATAACTGCACAATGTTTGACTCGTTAATGGCTGTGTGTCTCTCACAATGTATTTTACAACAATTCACAATTTCCTTCAACGTCGTGGCACTTTTAAAATGTCTCTTGAGAGGTCATTTCAAAAGGCCGCGTTACATTAATATTTCATATCTACCCGTTCCTTCCTACCTGCTCTGGCCTGTAAGGTGCTATGAGATACTTCAGTGAAACAATAAAAGAGGGGGAGAAGGTTGAGGTGTTTCTGTCCCAAAATGTGTTCGTGAATATCACAGACACTGGGGGAATACAAAGAGGGGAAAATGGGACAAAAATCATACAATCCAAAAATGGTGGCTATTTCTGAAGCAAAATCCCACCACCACTCCATACCACCCTTCCCTAATCCCGGCCCCATACCAAACCGACATGGAATAAAACTTCATGAGGCAAAAAGGGCCTAGACCCTTCCAAAAAATAAAAATAAAAATGCAGAGTGCGTAGAACGTTAATGAACCAAAAAGTGGGCTAATATTACACTTCATAATACAATACATACATCTTTTTCCAGCCCCATGCAACCATTTAAGTGTGCGTGGCATGGTCCAAAAGAAAGAAAAAGCACACTTCGATTAAAGCATGTCCCTGTGACGATGTAGCCAAGCAGATTTTTTTTTCACTTATTTAAAATGTGATCACAAGAAGACAATAAAATGTACAATCCAGCTAAAATCTCTACAATGAGAGAGAGGTCAAAGTCTGCGCCTGGATCCAGAAACCGTCTCTCTGTTAAAATTGCCATGCACTATATAGATACAGCTAGTTTCTGCCTTAATTCAATACATATAACACACAAAATAAAAACAAACATTCATTTCTTATCTCTAAATGGTATTTTTTTTTGGTGGTGGTTTTTACATTTTTTTTAAATGTATGGATATATATATATATATTATATATATATATATATATAATATATTTGTTAGTGTGCTTTTTTTTCAGAAAAAAAAAATACCTGAATGGAAAGTGTACAATGAGTACATTATTCGGCATCTGGTTGTTTGCGGTTGGAGCCTCATGTAGCCAAACAGCACCGCATCATCTGAATGCCCAGGAAAAAGGAAGGAAACGTGCAAACAAAAGAGGAGGAGATGTAAGTGCTTGAAGTTCTGGAGGGGAACAAAAATGGTCAAGAGAGAGAGGAGAGAAAAAAAAAAAACTATAGATGGTTAGAGCAGTGTTTCTCAACCTGGTCATGGGGCGCCCCACAAACATGCACATTTTGTGTGTCTCCTAATCAAACACACACTGATTCAACTCATGAGTCATTAGAATAAACTCCAGGTCACAGGGGTGCCCAAAGTCGGTCCTGGAGGGCCGGTCTCCTGCAGAGTTTAGCTCCAACTTGCCTCAATACACCTGGTGGGAAGTTTTTAGTATGCCTAGTAAGAGCTTGATTAGCTGGTTCAGGTGTGTCTAATTGGGGTTGGAGCTAAACTCTGCAGGACATCGGCCCTCCAGGACCGAGTTTGGGCATCCCTGCTCCAGGACCTGATATGGGTGTGTCAGATAAGGGATACATACAAAATGTGCAGTGTTGGGGGGCGCCCAGAACCAGGGTTGAGAAACACTGGTTTAGAGGATCATGGGTAAGGAAAGCACGGGCAAAGAGAATGGCTCATTCACTGCACAGTGCTGTGATGGACAGGCATGGGAGCACACAGATGGACCAACATACTGACAGATGGCTGGATGGGCGGCAATGTCACATCACTCTTCTGTGCAAAATGAGTGAGCACTCGTTCGATTGGATGAAATGGTCAGGTGATGGAAGCCACTCTCATCTCCATGGTGACAGAGCTGAGCTATAGTGTGTATGAGGGATCAGTCTGCATTCTCTGTCCTGATGCAGTGGGTGATGGTGGTGAGGGGGAGTGTGGGGATCTGAAGTGCTTCTTTAGTTCTGCATCTGCTCGAAGAACTTGTAGGTGGGGTTCTCATAGCCGTTCTGCTGCATCTTATTGAGATGACGTTCCTCAGGGGTCACCGCTGCATCCACCTGAGACAGAAAAAAATAGGTAAAAAATATATTTTTATATTTAAAACGGACAAAAAATACATTGGTAGAGAATATATTTACATTAATATATATTTTGAAATACATTTAAAAAATATATTTGAAAAATTTAGATTTTTTCCATACGGGTAATGATTTTTAAATTATTTAAAAAACGCTGCACTCAGAAAGAGCAACTTCTAGCTGATGAAATATTTTAGAGCTGGCAGCAGATATTTCTTTTAATAGTTTTAATATAATATACCGGTAATATTTTATATTACTCCCATGGCTATGGAAAGATATGAAGACTTCATATGCTAAAAAATCTGTCTGAGACCTTTTCTTTTAAAAGAACATTTTTATCAGGCATATGTTTTGATTAAGTAATTTCACTTTAATGGCAAAGAAAAGGTTATTAGTCAGTTACTGAGTGCCTTATTTTCAAAAACGTCTGACGGTTTTTACATCTGAAGTCTTCATATATTTATAATATGTCGTGTCTCACCTCAATAACTCCATGGTGAATGGAAGTGTACTGCTTCTTCCTTAGCATAACAAGAGTGATTACGATCACAGTAGCGATGACAACTCCACCCACCATCAGCCCAATGATTGCCCCCTTATTAGAGCCCATGTCTTCTGCAAGGAACATCTGATTCAACACAAACACATCAATTACTTTTTACAATGTGAAATATTAGATACATATATTTTATTTCTATAAAATATTTGCATAAACTGTTGTACCAGTCTCTTGTCACGAACATCATAACCAGCGTTGTGCCTTTCCTCAATGTCCAGCCGAACCTTTGGAATCTCTAAAAACAACCACACATATAAACAATCATTAGATATATGATATTAAACAAAGCAATGGGTGAAAATAACATGTATACATTTACCGGGTCTCGTAGGCAGACCCCTATCTGGAATTGGACGGGCATCTACGGGTTCAACTGAACAAGACAAAAAAAAAGCTGTTCAGTCTCTTCTAAATGTAATGTTTCTGTATTATTTCCACTACTGTTCAAAAATGTGGGGTTGTTAGGATCTTAAGAGAGTTTCTTATGCTCAGCAAGGCTGCATTTATTTGATCAGAAATACAGTAAAAACATTTAAACAGCAACAAAAAGGTGAACTATTATTACAATAAAAAAAAAAAACCTAACTATTTTAATTAGTGCTGTCAATGATGAATCGCAATTAATCGCATCCAAAATAAGTTTTTGTTTACATAATATATGTGTGTGTACTGTGTATATTTATTATGTATATACTTAAACCACATACAGTATATATATTGAAAATATACATGTATATACATATATATTGTTATATTTTATATTATATATAAACAACATATTTTTCTTAAATATATACATGCATGTGTTTGTGTATATATATATATATATATATAATAAATATACACAGTACACACAACATATATTATGTAAACAAAAACTTTTAATTTGGATGCGATTAATCACTAATTTTAATACATTTCACAATGTAATTTATTCCTGTGAAGGCAAAGCTGAACTTTCAGCAGCCGTTACTCTAGTCTTCAGTGTCACATGATACACATGATATGCTGATTTGGTGCTCAAGAAACATTTCTAATAATCATCAGTGTTGGAAATCTTTGTGCTGCTTAATGTTTTTGTGGAAATCATTTTTCCATAATTCTTTTGACGACTAGAAATCGTTTGAAACAATATAAAAGTCACTTTTGATGCTTACTTAATAAAAGAAAAATCTAAATGACACTGAACTTTTGAACAGCAGTGTATAGTTGTATATTACTGTTTGCTCTATATCCGTTTATGGTGATCATGAAAATGGGCCTTTAAAAAGTTGGCAGTTCAGTTACAGCATTCAGTGTGCAAATGTTTACCATGGTTGTCAGTGTTGGCCTGGTTGAAGCTTTCGGGGTGGATGAAGCCCAAGCCGTCCTGCTCTGGTGGCAGGATGTCCAGGGGGGTGGTGCTGTCAGGCAGGTCGGGCATCAGGGCGTCGTTCCCATAGCTCACCCTCATCTTACTCTGGAGAGACGACAACTGTTGGGTGACTTCAGCCTGGTCACGCTGAATCAGCAAAGCTGGAGAAAGAAAGAATGAGAGGCTTTTTTAATGGCAGATTAGAATACAAGATTAAATATAGTATGTTTCATAATGAATATAATTTTTGAAGTATTCACTACCATTAAAAAATTAAGGGTCTGTAAGTTTTTCTTTTCTTTCTTTTTTTATATTTAGTATAATGTAAAATGTAAAAAATTATGTATTAATAAATAATTGCTCCTAACTAATATTTTAGTTCAGCCTTGGTGAGCATAAAGAGACTTCTTTCAAAAACATTTAAACATTTTACTGACCACAAACCCAGAATAGTAGTGTGGATATGTATTGCCGGTAAGAAAGATGAACTTAGATTATTATTATTATTTGAATTATGTGCATATTACATTAGTATTTTATTTCTCATTATTAAAATTATTTTTTAAATTCTCCTAAATCAGCAGAACCCAGTTTGAAAACAAGTTCCCCAAATGATACGCAAGTGAATTTAGCACTAAATAAACCGCCTCACACTTACCCACTTGGTCCTGGATTTCATTAGCCACTTGTGGCACCTTGTAGAGGTACCCCAAGGATTGGTTCATGCGTTCTTCAATCACACGCAGATGGGTCATCACCTATGGGCACAAGCAGTCAAACTGAAGTCTGAAGTATCTGCACATTTTATGTCTGAAGTAGGAAAGAACAGCTTGACCATCTTACAAAGGGCCGAATCTGAGACGCCTTCTTGGGATCCACCTCTCGCACATGCTCAAAATGTTTGAGAGTGTGCTGCCTGTCCTTCTGCTCCGCTCGTATGTACTTCTTCAACAGATTGAGGACCTGTCGAGGCTGCACGAGACGGGACACAGGACAAAACAGGTGTTTCTTGGTTAGCGGTTGCCATTTATCCATAACACAGATATTAGATTAGCAGATGAAAGACATTGTGGCAAACAAATGAAACGAAATACTACTACTGTTAACACATTTGTGGAACATATGCCATTTTGTTTGTAGTTCAGGACTATGGTTGTGTGTGAATACCCGAGGCTGATCAGACTGCAGGGTGCTAAGGTAGCTTTCCAGAGCCTGACGGCGACGGTCGTTCAGCAGAGCTTCCACTCGTGCCATGTGGGTTTCTACCAGCTGCTGTCTCTCCCCGGCCGCTTCCTTCTCCAACGCCTCCACCTTCTCCTGGAAGCGCTATAGAAACACCAATGAACACAAAGCCAGCAGCCATTTAATCCTGAAGTATAAAAAACCGCAAGCCTTTCAATCCTCTTGAAAATCCACCCTCCACTTTAATGTATGCTGTACTGCTAAATCTGAATGCACTTGAACCGCAACCCCGCTAAGTGCTTTATATAACAGATTCACATATCACTACAGTACATGAACAATAAATGTTGTTTACTCTCCTCTCATCAGCCAACATATCCCATTCACAATTATTATGAGCTGAGAGGCTACCTGAATTATGGTCTTCTTATCAGCACGAGGAAGATTCTTCGCCTGTCTCTCTGCCTCCTCCCATTCTCTCATCACCTGAACGGAGATAAGAGAAAACAAAGGACAGAGTCATCAAATGAATTCTGAACACTTATTAACAAAATCCATGTTTTTTGACATGGTAATACATATATAAAATAAAATAATATAATATAACAATGTAAATAATGTAAAAAATAATGTATTCATAAATAATTGCTCCTAACTAAATATTAATTTACTATTAATACTATTTTAACACTATTTTTTGAAAATACAATATTTTACATTTTTTTTCAAACAATGAAATTACAAAAATTCCGCTTTGAATGTATATATTTAATTATACAGTGGTGTGAAAAAGTGTTGGACCCCCTCCTGTTTTTTAATTTTTTGCATATTTGTCACACTTTAGTGTTTCAGATCATCAAACAAATTTAAATATTAGTTAAAGATAACAAGTAAACACAACATGCAGGTTTTAAATGAAGGTTTTTATTAAGAGAAAACAAAATCCAAAACTACATGTCCCAAGTGTTTGCCCCCCTGTTAAAACTGTGGTTTATCACACCTGAGTTCAATTTCTCTAGTCACACCCAGGCCTGATTACTGCCACACCTGTTCGCAATCAAGAAATCTCTTAAATAGGACCTGCCTGACAAAGTGAAGTAGACCAAAAAAAATCCTCAAAAGCTAGACATCATACCGAGATCCAAAGAAATTCAGAAACAAAAGAGAAAGAAAGTAATTGAGATCTATCAGTCTGGAAAAAGGATTATAAAGCCATTTAAGGCTTTGGGACTCCAGCGAACCAAAGTGAGAGTCATTATTCACAAATGGCAAAAACATGTAACGGTGGAGAATCTTCCCAGGAGTGGCCGGCAGACCAAAATTACCCCAAGAGCACAGCGGCGACTCATCCAAGAGGTCACAAAAGACCCCACAACAACATCCAAAGAACTGCAGGCCTCACTTGCATCAATTAAGATCAGTGTTCATGATTCAACAATAAAAAAGAGACCGGGCAAAAACGGCATCCATGGGAGAGATCCAAGACAACAGCCACTGCTGACCAAAAAGAACACAAAGGCTCGTCTCAGTTTTGCCAGAAAACAGCTTGATGATCCCCAAGACTTTTGGGAAAAAACTCTGTAGACTGACGAGACAAAAGTTTAACTTTTAGGAAGGTGTGTCCCGTTACATCTGGCATAAAACCAACACTGCATTTCAGAAAAAGAACATACCAACAGTAAAATATGGTGGTGGTTGTGTGATGGTCTGGGGCTGTTTTGTTGCTTCAGGACCTGGAAGACTTGCTGTTATAAATGGAACTATGAATTCTGCTGTTTATCAAAAAATCCTGAAAGAGAATGTCCGGCCATCAATTTGTGACCTCAAGCTCAAGCACACTTAGGTTATGCAGCAGGACAATGATCCCAAACACACTAGCAAGTCCACCTATGAATGGCTGAAGAAAAACAAAATTAAGACTTGGAGTGGCCTAGTCAAAGTCTGGACTGAGATGCTGTGGCATGACCTTAAAAGGGGGTTCATGCTCGAAAACCCTCCAATGTGACTGAATTACAACAATTCTGCATAGATGAGTGGACCAAAAATCCTCCACAGCGCTGTAACAGACTCACTGCAGTTATCGCAAACGATTGATTGCAGTTGTTGCTGCTAAGGGTGGCCAAACCAGTTATTAGGTTTAGGGGGCAAACACTTTTTTCACACAGGGCCATGTAGTTTTGGATTTTGTTTTCCCTTAATAATAAAAACCTTCATTTAAAAACTGCATGTTTTGTTCACTTGTGTTATCTTTACTAATATTTAAATTTGTTTGATAATCGGAAACATTAAAGTGTGACAAACATGCAAAAAAATAAGAAATCAGGAAGGGGGCCAACACTTTTTCACACCACTGTACATTACCATCCATAACTATACTTTAAGGCTTTAACAAACTTCTTGGAAATGCAGTCAAGTTTATACATTTAAATAGTTTATACATTTTTATGAATCACTCTCACTGAACTGATTCAAAACTCTGAGTAAGCGATTTCTGTCATTACTCAAATTGTTAATGGAAATCCAAGTCTAATTTGTATGCTTTAAATGTTTTAGTAAGACATATGTACACTCCCTCCTAAAACGCCTCGTTTAAACACCCCCACATATCTACATCACTATATGGGAAGATTTGCATAACACCGCCCAACTGTGCACGCTAAGAAGAAGGCGTAACTTTATTGTTGCTGCCACCGCCACAGCCATGTTGTGAAGACGCTGTGTTTTTTGTTGTGAAAGTGAAACTACTTTGTTTGGCCTTCCAAAAAGAGACACGACTAGAAATCAGTGGATAAGTTGTATTTACAACAATGTTTCAGAACACTTCAACCCAAATATTCAGATGTGTGCAGCGCATTTTATGGAGGACTGTTTCCTGATCCTGGTAGAGTAGACTACAATGCCGGCTGTTCTGACTCACAGACTGCAAGTACGTTTTCATATTTAAATGATATTTGACACTGACGATTCAAATGCGAGTTTTGAGTAGTGTAGAGTAGCGCTTGTTTGTAATTTCTCCGATCACAAATGCATACATTATATATAATTATCATTACAATCCGTAATTTTGTCCCCACTGGATGCAACAAATTCCTCGTTTATAATGGGTTTTAATGTTTTTGTCTCATTGCACCGGGACACGGCATCACAGTATGGTAAGGGGCGTAACATTTCCGTCACACGCTTGAGGTATTCGGCCAATCACAACGCACTGGATAGCTGGCCAATCAGAGCCCACTCGCTTTTCAGACCGATGAGCTGTGTAAAAAATCGACGCGTTTCAGAAAGGCCAGGGCATAGAGGAGAAACGATAAATGTACAGTATGTGGAAAATAATGTGTTTTGTAACCTTAAACCGCACCATGAACACATTTCATTAGTAAAACACTTTACTTGAAGGAGTGTGCATAAGACTGACATGACACCTTCATAATCATGACATGACACATGTCATGAATATGAAGGAGGTTTTATGCATGTTTATGACAACTGTCATTAAGTGTCATTCGCTCAGTTATGTCATTTTTAATGCAAATATGACATTATTTGACCTAACCCGACCCCTACCCTTACCCCTAACCATAGCCATAACAAAGACATCTCAAACAATGACATCTTTGCATTAAAAATTACATAACAGAGCGAATGACACTTAATGACAGTTGACATAAACATGCATAAAAAACCTTCATATTCATGGCATGTGTCATGTAATGATTATGAAGGTGTCATGTCAGTCTTATGAAACCCCTTCAAGTAAAGTGTAACCAATATTCTTTTAGCAACATCATATGACCCCTTTAACATTGTCATGTACATTACCGTGCCAATCCCTCCGACAGTTGTCATGACAGAAGTATAGTTAAACGCAGGTTTTAATATAGACAGATTAATAAATAGATATTCAAATTAAATTCCAATTCTAATTCTCTAAAATATCAAAAGATTTACTACCGCTACGTAAACTCTGATCACTAAAACTGTTCACAGGAATCCATGTTTTATTTTTATGCTTTAAATATTTTACTAAAATACATATACAGGTAAAGATAGCTATTTATTACTAAAAACTGTTGTGCATATTAATGAAAATGATTAAATATAGTCCGCTCTCTTGTTAATTAAGTGGGAAATGGTGTGGAAAACTAGCATTGATTATTTTAACTGAACTTTGTTATTTTCTGCAATAACCTTTTTAAATCTACAACTTGAAATGATGAAATGATGGTTCCTATGATTTAAAACAAATCACCATTGAAACACACTCATATACTGTACATAAACATATATGTTGAATCCTATATATCTCGAAATGCTATCAAATGTTTTTAGTGCTATTGTCCAGCCCTACTACCACCAGCCTGTTTTTGTAAAAGAACTTTGCCCCACTGCAAATGTATCACTCTACTCAGGTTCCCACCTCTGACATTTTCTCTCTGTGTTTGGCCTCCAGGCTCTCCTTTGCCTTCTGGAAGCGGGTGTGCTCATTTGTATCCCCTGGAGCTTCCAGGTAACGATCCACAGCATCAGCAGGGCTCGGGGCCATGGTCGGCACTAGAGAAAGTGAGAAGTCTTGTTCAGTGAAAGCCAAAAAACCCCCCAGATATATATGAGCCAGAGAATCTTCCTTACGGCAAAGAGAGCAAAGACTCCTGGGAAAGAACAGCAAGTTCAGGTGCAGGTTAAAATTGGTTAGCAGAGACAGAAACATTTATGTGAGATTGCTTTTGCCAAAGGTTGCTATATTGCATATTTTAGGTGCGCTCAGAGAGTTAAAAGAGCTTTCATGCTGAAATATCATCCAGTACGGTACATCTGTGTATATACAGTGACCCCAAAAAGTGTTTTGACACTTAAGACACTTAATAATATATGAATATGACTGCATTTAGTATAAACACATATATAAATATGCGGAACCTAATTTATAACAATGTGCATCAATAATTTAAAAGTAATTTAAAAGTATTCTAAAAGTAAGGAGTTTTCAGCTTCAATTTTATAAAGACATGCAGTTATAATAATAATGTTATAATAAATTTTAAACAGTATATTTACTGTTTTACTTTTTTAAACCTGATGTCTTTTTGTAAACTGTTTTATTTGAAAAGTAGGCTTGTGAATTTCTTTTTTAAAAATAAATGCAAGGTGGTTTAATATTTTATAATGCAGTGACATTTTTAAGTGTGGCACAAGTATCCAAATAGTTTTGTGACGCTGTGTTCGTGGTGTGTGTGTGTGTGTGTGTGAAGCGCAGTGTGTGAGAGCTGTATTTCAGGTGCGGGTTCTACAGAGCTTCCTGTGAAGCTGCTGTGACACTTTCGACAGGAGCCGCGGGGAAACGCCAGGACCGGCCCTGCGAGGAATTGCCGTCAGGATTTTGGGGGGGGGAGGGCTGCTCCGCTCCCCGTCACGTTCCAACAGAGTACAGCATTGTGCTTAACCGAGCGTGAAATCGCCCACTGAAACCGCGCACAGGACCGGTTATGGACCGAGGCGACCTTAAAGCTCCATCACTGGCCACACACAGAGAATAAACGCAAACGGAGAGAGAGAAGGGGGAGGGGACTAGAGAAATTGCAGGTTCAGAAGGTTTAAGAAATACACTCCTGAGATTGCAGGTGTTCTCAAAAAGACAAAAGTACAAACAAACATTCACACTATCAAATTTGTAAGTATCTACTTGAAATCTCTGGAGGCTGACACTCAAAACCCCCTCTAACTACAGTATTGAGAGCATTTTCATTTATAAAAAAAATCTATCTTTCTGCTTTTGCAAGGATGGGAACATTCTCGAGGTTTCGTACTATCTGATTATCGTATTATGCATGTACAATACACACTATGTGCCTACACCACTTTAAAATGACAATCAAACTTAACTTAAGGAATATTAGATCCATGAAAATTAAGTATCAAAATGATTGATTAAAAACTGGAATCGAATCGTAAAATAAACAAGTCAAACACAAAGTGCAAAGGAACAAGTAGGAAAAAAAGAAAAAATGGACCAAGAACTGAATGGAGATTTTTCCATCTACCGATATTCCCATGACTTCTTTTCTCTGTAAATTAAGGGTGCACACTATTGCTGAGAAACACAATCACTACTTAGCAGTCAGATAGCCGTATGCACAAGGCACATCCTCTAAACAAAGGCCCATATCTGCAGATAAAACTTTTTTTATGAAGCATTTTTTAAATTTGAACTAGACTACACCACGTTATGTACGAGAAGCTGCAAAAGAAACAGGCGCAAGTGGAATGTACAAAACACAGTGACACTCAAAATAAAATATAAAAACATCTAATGGGCAATATATTGCATCTCCAAAAATTATTGAGGTCATGTACACATATTGTGCGATAAGTCGATATATTGATTATTGCGACAGGCCTAATCACAAACATATATTTTCTTTTACCATGGTTCTGTAGATTCAGGAGACACAGATGGAGAGTTAAAGAAAAGTTTGAGTGCTCAGAAAAGACAGCAGGAGGTTAAACTAAAAGAACAAGACACTCTGCCTATACAGTCACCTCACAGAGACCTGTAATCCATGCGAGCTAAAGCATCCAGCCATCTGCTGAGCTTGTGAGTTTGGCACGAATGAAGCGAAGAAAGTGAGAAAGAGACGATGTGCTGGTTAGCGGAGAGATGAACTTCCTCTCAGGAGACGTCTGGACTTACACACGCTGCTGCTGCAGACAGCCATGCAGTACTCCTCAGATTCAAAGTTATTGCGGTTACCCCCGCAGCCCCCAAACGTGAAGGGGGCACACCGGCCCGTTTGTGCCACAAAATACCAGCGGGATAGCTTGGCATGGCACGGCCCCGACCGAGGAGGGGCCCAGCATACCGCTGACGGGGAAGAGACACTCAATGGATTTGTTTAAGTGTTCATATGTAAGGTTTTGCTCAAGTTTTGCCAATTTAAGGAACTACACAATGACGGTTCAAACTTCATGTCCTAAAATGCCACATGAGCTCATTAGTATTCATAGATCTAATGTTTGGAAATGTACCACTGAAATGTATAATGTCAACATATGGACATATATGCATACAGAAATCTCACCTCGCACAACCTCCTCTATAGACTCTGTTGTGGTAGTGGTGGTGGTTGTCATGGCAACGTTGGAGGTCTGCTCACTGGTGTCTTGTTCATCAGTTGTGTCTTCATCATCATCTTGCTCATCGTCATCATCTTCACCGTCACCATCTTCATCGTTATCCCAGACTTCCTCTTCTTCATTGGTGATATCCTCATCATCCTCTGTCACAGCAGGCTCAGGTTTGGTCGGGGCCTGTTCTCTCAGTATGCTGCGATGCATAAATGATGACAAATACATTTCTGAGACTACACTGAAGATATGGGACTCAAAATAGAATTGAAACCAGAAAATGAATAGATTCATAGCAGTGTGAAAAATGTTCAACATGAAAAAATTTATTAAATATGAACGTGAAATATTTAAGAAAATATTTATTTCTTAGGCACTAATCAAACAAGTTGGTGACACTGATCACGTGAACTTCTCTGTTCAGGTTAAAAGTTCTTCAGTTAAAGCACAAATATCACATACAGCAAAAATAATTAGATATATTATTTCAATTTCTTTTCATTAGATATAGTTGTATTATAATATATTATACATAAATAGCCAAATATATATAGCTAATATAGATTTTAAAATATATTTACAATAAGTTACTTGTATTTTCTTACACATTTTTGGCCATTTTCATATTTTTCAATTTCAATATACTGTCCTAAATTCACTCATAATGTATTTTCTTGCCTCTTATAAAAAGCACATTTGGCAAAATATTTTGGTATTTGAAAGTTTAAACTAAATATTTCAATTTGAAAATATCTAGCACTGTTTCCAACCTATATTTAGCATCAATTCTGACTCTCAAAATGTAGATGATGCCTTTCATCGTTTCCAAATCAGGCTGGAGAACATAATCATCAGATTTTACACAAACTTGTGAAGTTTGTGTAAAAATGGGGGCCATAGAAAAAATTTAAAAAAATCTGTTACTTAAATGATTATCTTGATATTTTTTATTAATTTGATATCTCTTGAAAATATAATGTGTAACAAAAGTCAGTAAGAGAGTTTTGAAGAACTGCTTGTGTTTGTGTACCTGCCGTCAGTATACTCGGCCTCTGCGCCGCCCCACCACACATCTGAGTTGGCCTCCTCCAGCTCCTCGCTGTCTAACTCCTTCTGCTCCTCCATAGGGCAGCACACAAACTCTACACCACGGAAACGGTCGATGCCGCATGGCAGCAGCATGCCGTAGTCATGGAGATTCATGGAACGATCACCGCAGTTCTGCAGAGGACCAGCCACAGGGAATGAGCGAGCGAGAACGAAAGCGATAGAGGTATAAGGTGCTGAGTCATCATACAGCTATAAGTAGAATGCTCTTGTGGCTAGAGATTAATTATACATCCTATTCAATCATAATCTGTCAGCACCATGCAAATAGGATTGATATATCTGGTTGTTTCTGGTTAACAAAAACAGAAGAAATCTGATATTAAATACATATACAAGTCATAGCATACAGTAAATGTCTTTTCAGAAGCATGTAAGTTGGGTATCCACTAAAATAGGTGCCAGATTTGGCTTGTTCTGGCAAGCTGCATGTGGCTCTGAAACTTTGTGAATATGTAAATGTCATTTGGTGTCACTTCTGACCTCTTTGGCCACTGTGTGCCAGTGCAGGTGACTCTCGCACATGTCCATTCGCTCCTGGTGCAGGAACTTGCATTTATCCGGGACGAGGAGGGCATCGCTGACAAACTCCCCAACTAATAAAAAAAAGCAAACATTTGCTCACCAGGTGCTCCGATAGATTTCTTCTGATATGTACCTTGGAGGGTAAAATATCCTGAGCAAAAGTTGTATTTTGATGAATCTCATCTTATCTGATGCAGAAGGATGATAGGAAATCACACAACAGCCAAGTTAAAAGCATTAGTTTAATGTCTCACAAATCCAGGTTAATACCCCAGGAGTGGCGGAGTACTCTGATGTAAGCATCACGTTGAAGGATAGTCTTTATGTAAACACGCATACGCACCCAGGCAGCGGTAGGGGACCACAATGCGCGTGTGACTTCGGCAATGGTGACGACCCATTTTGCACCAGTTCTGGATGCTGACGGGCTGGTTGGCCTCCACTACATTAGTGATCTGGAGGTCTGGGTAAACCTGTGGGAGTCAAGACAGGGTACAATTACCAGATGTTGAACAGAAAACAGAAAAGCCATTGGCAACCCATTTTACTTTCATAATCTGACCTATTTCCAAGTAAAACACAGGTTATGCGTTATACGAGGAGTAAAAAGATCCCTTGATTTTATTCATTGGGAAGTCATAAAACATATTAGAATGTGGAAAATATAAATAATAGTGATGTGCTGAAATGAACATTTTGTGGCTGAAAACTAATTTTTAAATAACTTTTTTCCCCTTCACCAGTCAGCATTAATAAATTTGGTCACATTTCTTTTTAAAGTATTATTTTATATATATATATTTCTTCATTATTATCATTGTTGAAAACAATTTTGTTCCTTACTTAATATTTTTATGAAAGTGGTTAAAATATTTTTCAAGATGCTCCATTAAAAACCAGCATTCATTTAAAATAAAAATCTTTTGCAACATTAAAAAATTTCTGTCACTTTTGATCATACCATAGCTTTTGGCCCCACACCTGAATAGAAGTATTAATTTCTTGAAAAAATTCTTACTGACCCCAAACCTCTGAATGGTAGTATATATATTGGCATGGTATGGCTTTAGTCAACCCAATGCATCTAAATAATAGCACAGCCATGAAAAACTCCTAGAGTCAACACTTGACATAGACTAGATTTGACATGCATTAAATTTGTTTTTTAATACCTCAGAAGGCCATTGGCATAAGTACTGTGATTGTCATTAAGTCAAAGTCAAGTCACCTTTATGTATATAGCGCTTTTAACAATACAGATTGTGTCAAAGCAACTTTACAGCATTAAATACGAAAATAGTGTGTCAATAATGCAAAAATGACAATAGTAAACACTCAATTTCAGTTAAAGGCAGTTCATCACAGAATTCAGTGATGTCATCATCCAGTTCAGTTCAGTTTAAATAGTATCTGTGCAATCAAGTCGACCGATATCGTTGGAAATTAAGTGTCCCCAGCTAAGCAAGCCAGAGGTGACAGCAGCAAGGAACCAAAACTCCAACAGTGACAGAAATGGAGAAAAAAACCTTGGGAGAAACCAGACTCAGTCGGGGGGCCAGTTCTCCTCCAGACAAACCAGCTGGTTGATCCATGCTGCAGCAAAGTCACATTGTGCAGAAGACTCATCTGGGGACTAATCATTATATAATGACTTAATTACTAAAGTAGCCACGATACAATAAGGTTTTACAATCTGTGTAACTACTGACAAGTAACACGGACACTGCAGCAGAACTCATTCTAATTATTTTTTAATCTCTTTTCTCTCTCATTACCTCTTGGCAGTACTGAAGGATGCCCTCTTTGGTGCCGACGCAGCTCTTGGTGCCAGTTGGATCCAGCTCCCACTTGCCACTCTGGATGTTGATATGCATGTTGAGTTTCCCACAAAACATGGCCACCTGGGGCTCCGCCAACAAGCCCACTGAGTCATCCGATGGCACCTGCCAAAATCAGCGGTAACATGAGGAACCATTATCACATAAGCCTATGATCTTCAGCTGTCTTCATGCAGGGGCTTTTCTCAGCAAATATTGATATATACGATCAACTGTCATTAACTTGATTAGTTAATCAGCTGATCATTGAAGTAATCAGATCACGTTTTTTATTGCTTGACTGTTCTAATTACAATCTGACTTACAGACAGAGAAAGGATGACAATGTAAAGAGGAAAAACAGCAACTATGTTTGGAAGAAGAGGGATCCAACAAATATGATTCAATATTGCACCAAATGTTGTCCCAACTAGCCAAACGGAGAGTCGACTAGATAAACACTTAGGCTATATTTTGAACAGTGCTTGGCTTGAGAGTTCTTAGCACGCACTGTGATGTGAATAAATTACGTGGTGGCTGTTATAAGATTATTATTGTACAGTTTGCAGGCTTCATTTATGCTGTTTTTGACGTCCCTGCTAACAGTATTCAAATTATACCAAAGCTTTTGGCGTAAGTACGTCTTTGAAGCTATCTCCTGGTATTAAGTAAAATATATAATATAGACATACTTATGTAGGTCAATATAATCTATATATATATATATATTCAGTGGGTACGGAAAGTATTCAGACCAACTTAAATTTTTCACTCTTTGTTATAATTGCAGCCATTTGCTAAAATCATTAAGTTAATTTTTCATTAATGTACACACAGCACCCCATATGACAGAAAAACACAGAATTGTTGTGACATTTTTTTGTGACACTCAGCTGTGACACTATATATTTAACTCAGGTGCTGTCCATTTCTTCTGATAATCCTTGAGATGGTTCTACACCTTAATTTGAATCCAGCTGTGTTTGATTATACAGATTGGACTTGATTAGGAAAGACACACACCTGTCTATAGAAGACCTTACAGCTCACAGTGCATGTCAGCGTAAATGAGAATTATGAGGTCAAAGGAACGGCCTGAAGAGCTCAGAGACAGAATGGTGGCAAGGCACAGATCTGGCCAAGGTTACAAAAAAAATGCTGCTGCACTTAAGGTTCCTAAGAGCACACTGGCCTCCATAATCCTTAAATGGAAGACGTTTGGGACGACCAGAACCCCTCCTAGAGCTGGCCGTCCAGCCAAACAGAGCTATCGGGGGAGAAGAGCCTTGGTGAGAGAGGTAAAGAAGAACCAAAGATCACTGTGGCTGAGCTCCAGAGATGCAGTCGGGAGATGGGAGAACGTTGTAGAAAGTCAACCATCACTGCAAACCTCCACCAGTCGGGGCTTTATGGCAGAGTGGCCAGACAGAAGCCTCTCTTCAGTGCAAGACACATGAAAGCCCGCATGGAGTTTGCTAAAAATACCTGAAGGACTCCAAGATGGTGAGAAATAAGATTCTCTGGTCTGATGAGACCAAGAAGGAACTTTTTGGCCTTAATTCTAAGCAATATGTGTGGAGAAAACCAGTCACTACTCATCACCTGTCCAATACAGTCCCAAAAATGAAGCATGGTGGTGGCAGCATCATGCTTTGGGGCTGTTTACAAAAAGCTGCAGGTGACAGGAAGCCTGGTGCAACGAGGGAAAAGATGAATGCGGCCAAGTGCAGGGATATCCTGGATGAAAACTTTCTCCAGAGTGCTCAGGACCTCAGGTTGGGCCGAAGGTTTACCTTCCAACAATACAATTACCCTAAGCACACAGCTAAAATAATGGAGTGGCTTCACAACTCTGTGACTGTTCTTGAATGGCCCAGCCCGAGCCCTGACTTAAACCCAATTGAGCAACTCTGGAGAGACCAAAAAATGGCTGTCCACCAACGTTTACAATCCAAACTGACAGAACTGGAGAGGATCTGCAAAGAGGAATGGCAGAGAATCCCCAAATCCAAGTGTGAAAAACTTGTTGCATCTTTCCAAAAAGACTCATGGCTGTATTAGATCAAAAGGGGTGCTTCTACTAAATACTGAGCAAAAAGTCTGAATACTTAGGACCATGTGATATTTCAGTTTCTTTTTTTAATAAATCTGCAAAAATATCAAAAATTCTGTGTTTTTCTGTCAAAATGGAGTGCTGTGTGTACATTAATGAGAAAAAAATTAACTTAAATGATTTTAGCAAAGGGCTGCAATATAACAAAGAGTGAAAAATGTAAGGGGGTCTGGATACTTTCCGTAACACTATATATATATATATTATATAATATATATATATATAGGCTTGCAAGATTGAATTGTTTTTGAAAGAATCCTCGTATATGCTAACCAAGGCGAGTTATTTGATCAAAAACGTAATGATTTGGGAATATTATTACATTTTAAAAACTTTTTCTGTCTGGGTTGTGTTTTCTCCTACTCGCAATACCCCCGTTGTATCACACAGGGTGACTATATATAATATATATATATATATAGATATATATATATTATGGTCTCACACATTATTTGAATACTGAAGATTGTGCATTACTAAAAAGCAGTGCCTGTCAAAAAGATTAATCGATCCAAATAAGTTTAGTAATGTGTGTGTGTGTGTGTGGACTGGTACATTTCTGTAATCTAAATACCACATACAGGATATATTTTAAAAACATTGAACATGTATTTATATAGAAATATATTTCATATAGCAATATTTTTTTTTCTTTAAATATCTACAAGGCAACGGGTGTATAATAATGTTACACACGCTGTAAAAAACTTTATTCTGGATCGATTAATTGCGATAGTGTAATCGTTTGACAGCACTACTAAAAGTGACAGTTTCAAACTAATTTAATTATTTCTGACTAAAATATAAAACTACTGCTGAGCGCTCAATATCAACGGGCAAAAACCACCTCAACTGGTTACACAAAAACAAACTCTTGACAAATGCTGTATACAACCTTATTTTTTAGATATGTTTTAGAGCCACAATGCCGTTACATAATGTACAATATAAACCATACAGATCTCTTCACTTCAGATTAACAGCCTTAAATACAATCAATCTCTTGAATGGAGGGAAGATATTAATATAAGAAGAAAGAGAAAAAGTACGAGTTCGGGGTAATATAAAGGAAAATTGGGTCTCTGAAAATTAGAAAGGACTTATAAGAAAAATATATTAGAAGACATTCAATCAAAACTAATGTCGTGAGAAAGAGAAGGAAGTGAGAGAGAGAGAGGGAGAAATGGCTGTCCTCTTTTGTGTGTCTTTGGCCTGGCCTCGACCCAGTGTGTCACAAAGGTTCCTTAAAACCAGACCCACCCAGTCTGTTCAACTGAGCGTCAGGAATTATGGGACTTGTGTTCTCCCCCTTTTGTCCTGGTTAACAAACAGTGGAAGTGCTGCTATAGCCAGCTGTCTAAAATATGCATCTGTCCCATTAGACTGATAGATAGATAGATAGATACTGTCTAGGGATATTTTTTCTTTTTAACCTTTTAACAGATGCTTTAGTGGTTACATTGCAATAAAGCATCCCTCTGCTGCAGGACAATTTAAAACAGAATACTGTAATTATGCTGGCCGCAGTACAGTTAGCTCTTTAGGAAAACCATGTTAGACACAAAATGGTCTTAACTTCTACAATGAGCTGTATATCAGCTATAGATCGGTTTACATGTGCTGTTTAGATGGGATTATTACCATTTTGCTGTCAATGTGTGATATATGAAATGCTTTAATATTGACACAGCCGCTGAACCATTCGCGAAAGTCAATCATCTGCGAATATCAATCTCAGCCAGGTTGTCATAGCAGCTCAGGATCCACATTAGTGCATCTATCAAAATGAAATGTGCAGCTTTCAAGAGCCATTCAGCTCTGGCTTCATTTTTAAGGTTGTCCAAATCAATGAGCTAGTTTTTGTACTTGCACTCAAAGACATAATTTAAAACCGACCATGTTTACATGTTCCACTGACATTTCCCAGTCAAACAAAGGAAGCCCTTTTTTAGATGGAGGCTGACTGAAAACAGATTGACTAATTATAGGCAAACTAAGCATGGGAGCTTTCAGGCAAAACAGCTTGTTCATGGATATGGTGACCAGTAAAGAGGTGACAACACAAACTCTCAAAGCTTGTTTTGGCACACTAAATACAAATGACACTTTTAATGAAAAAATCTTGAGGGTCTTATTTCTTGCAGCAGTCAGTGTGCAAATTATATAGTGACTTACAAGGGGTTATTTTTTAGTAAACTCAGATGTTGCCTACCACAATAAGCCACACTTTTTTTACTCAGTTTTGATGATCCCTTCAGTATAATTGACATGGATTTAGTCAGTATAATTGACATGGATTTAGTCAATGTGTAGGAACTAAGTAGCAGATGACCTCAAAGCCAAAGCTAACACACATGGACTAAGACCCACATATATGATTTCATACAGTTGTTGTGATAATATTGACATGTTAATCAATAATAATGTGGAAAAACAATTACAGTACCTATTTATTTTAATTATACATTATCTAATACCCATCTGAGCAGACAAAGCTTGAGCAGTGTCCCAATTTTTGGTTCCCAGAATGTTCTGAGTACATTAGTTCATGATTGCTAAAAATGACACCTAAGAAGAACCTTCCTATAACGTTACAAATTGGTCGCCCACAAAATAACCAGAGGGGAATCATATGCTAAGATCAGGTAACTTCATAAAACAGGATAGTAACCTCATTTTCTTTGTGATGGCCTGTTTGATACGATGTAAAAAAATACACAGATTGGCATTGGAACGTTCATTGTAACTGAAACAATAATGTTGAAATGTTTCTAATATTGACCTATATTTGACAGACTTTAAGATATTCCCTCCTCCATTATGTTTACCTCAGATGCATTCAATATGGGGGTGGCACACCTAAACGCCCTGTTTCTTATTTGCACCCTGACATTGGCATCACATAGGCATAAGCCATATTGAACACTAACACCACTTGTATGTGTAGGCCTATATTATAGAAATGCAGTATAGAATTACATATCTCTATTATGTGTTTAAACGTACCAGGTGTCAATAAAGAAACGTGCAAAAACATGCAAGTACCAACATAAAAATAATCTGTGCATGCCACGCATAAACCGCTTCTGTTTGTGGGCGCGAGAAACAGGTTAAATCCATCCAGAGCAGATCTTTGCCTTCACCCCGTATGGATAAAAAAAATTGAAACGCCGCAGTTCACTGACGCCATCTTGCTTCGGTCAACTAACATCTTTTTGTAATATTCCTTAAAAAATCTCTCCACCATGAACCAGTCCCACAGCATATACGCATTTTAACAATCATCCCCAAAATGCAAAACAAATCCCACCATAAACACTCGTGTAAATATTAGATGCGCAAAGGCGCTGCAGAGAGAATGATTTTCGGATTGCTGTCACAGCATTTATTCGCCCAAAATGGAGCAATGCAATCGTGCAAACCAGCAGTATGGTTTATGTTTCTTTATTTTGTGTATATATTGCAAGTGATGAGGGACTGCGTTCTTTAATACATGCCTCGTTGACAGAGCTGTCAGTCACGGTTTACATGATTTCACCAGCCTCATCTGCATGACACGAGTTCATGTCCTCTTATCCATATTTGTTTGTTCAAACATAAAAACTTAACGGATACAGCAACATAAAGCCGCCATATCAGCATTTTCCAACCGTGCAATTCTTTATCAGAAGGTCCATCGAATGTGAATCTGATGTTTTTTTATGAAGGTGAGCAGATGACTCCCAAATATAAAAACAAGTTAATGCTTTCCTATAAAGATGCCAGAATGATGCACGTCTTTTCTCAATGATATGTATCACTTTCTCAAGCTCGTCTGTTAAGTTATGCCTAATACTTATGTAAACCGAGGATCCTGCTGCACCAGTAGCCTCCACCCAACACTTTTTTATTGATTTAAAACAATGATGGCAAAGAAAACCCATTGCATTAGAAAGAACCATGATCCTGCTGGAATACGCCACTGACAATCCCCCGCAGCGCCTCAAACTGTCGGTCTGCACACCGTTCATGATCTCCTTTGTGCGTGTTCCTTCCCCCCTTCGCTCCAGGCCGTCCTTAAGGATGGATGGATCAGCTCCTTCTCCATTACACAAGCACTATTTCTTACCATCGATGGCGGGCGACAGTCTTCAGGCATACAGTGCAGGAATACCGTAGCGGTCCATACCCATGCCGTGTCCCAATGTACACTCCGGAGGCGGATCAGGGGGTTTCCGTGGGCGAGTTTCAGTTCCGTGCTCTCGCTATCGCCAGTGCTGGGTTGTGCTTTGTGATAATTCGCGACGTGCACACAGGCTGGCTTCCAGTCAAAGTCGAGGCTGCCGCACACGTCCTGAGAGTGTGGCAAGAGAATTGGAGTTGTAGATCGCAGGCGGTGCAGTGAGGAACCGCAAATTGCAACCTGATAACGTTACAATCAACACACTGAATGAATAAACATCAAGGCAAGCAGGGGACAACCGCAAAGCTTGCATCTCTGTTCCGATTTCACTGGAAGGATAGCATTAGTTTTGTGTAGCAACCTTTTTTTATAGCTATAGAATAATAAATATTATAATATTTTATCCCCCCGCCCCCACACACAACACACACTTTTACTACAATACAACCATGATTAATTTTCGTAAGGGAAGAAATTGGCTACATGCATGAATTATTGAAACAATAGGAAATGGTACACACTCAAATGGTTATTGATTAACGTTTCTCAATCTTATTATAATAAAATTATTTGCATGGCGAAAATTTCTGCCCTATTTTTCCACTATATATCTAGGTAAAGTGTGGTCTTGTGGCTGTGACAACAGGGTCAAAACTTATTTTAACTACAGAGAAACTTGAATGGAAAGGGAACTAAAAGTCCTCCAGCGCCATCTTATGGAATTAACGCAACAATTCATTGAAGACTTTAGATTTAGCCTATTTGTCCAGTCTGGAGATTTCGTTTTCACAAACGTTTTAAAACAAACAGTAAACACGTCAGGCTAGTCAAGTGCAAATTCATGCATGTTACGTAAAAGTTCTAGGTCTCTTTCAGGTAACTGAAAATGATTGAACCATAAACTTCTCCGTTACATCCAGTGAAAGTGCGCGGAATGCTACAAGTGCCTCAAACTGTGGTTAAAAACGGAAACAAAGTTGCATTCCGTTAAATAACGGAAATATAGCCTATAGTCGTTAGGTAAATGCTATTTTAATTTCCTTTTTTGTTTTTTTGGAGAGGTTACCAGTTCTTAGCAGCACATATCTACTTCAAAATTTCTATCCTCTTGGCCTGACATGATGACCCTGGCATTGATACTTCTGCTGATGATGAGGGAGTCTTTTCTGAATGTTTGTGGACCACAGTGTCAAATTACTGCATAGCAAACTATAAATGAAGCTATACAGATTAGAACATTATTTTACAATAATAGTCGTTTTATATATATATATATATATATAATATATATATTATAGAGCAATTCAACCCTTTCACACCGATGAGTTTTGTAAAAATCGATGCGTTTCAGAAGGCAGGGCATAGAGGAGAAACAATAATGTACACGTATGTGGAAAATAATGTGTTTTTTAAAACTTAAACAGCATAAACATTTCATTACACCAAATAGACAAAACAATGTTCTTTTTAGCAACATCATATAACCCCTTTAAAAGGTTTTATTGGCAAAAAAAAGAGAGTCAATATTTACAGTGTTGACCCTTGTTCTTCATAACCTCTAAAACAAATAAAAAATAATCTAAACAAAGCGTGAAATAAACATTCAGCCTTGGTGTACTTAGAAAGGAGATAGTGTCAGTGAAAGGAATACTTGAGATGAAATATGACAGGTGATATGTGAGGGTAACTAGGTCTTGTAGCAGAATATTTTTTATTATGTGTCATTTGCATTTAAGCTGTAGTTTTGTTTTGAATCTATTCGATTCAAGAAATGGCATAGCATGTGAAAGCACAAATAATGTATTTCTGAGTTATATATAGATTTACATTTTTATTTATGCTAATTTATTATGTTCTGTATTCACATCTTGTTTTGTTATGACACAGATCAACACAAAGATCAAGACGTAACAAACAAACAAACAAACAAAAGTTTGTCCAAAGGCACGTGAGAGACTAAGTTAAACTGTAGGTAGCCTACTTTTGGGATTTATATGTCATATAGTTTACTAGAAACTTAAAGTTTAGCCCTTATTTACTGACACCCATGTAGTTCCAAACCTAGCTATATGTACTTTTTTATATAGGCTACTACATTTTTGAAGATTGTTTATGGTGACCATAAAAGTAGTTGGCTTATCTTCTGAATCCATATAATGACAAATCATGGCAATTCTCCATTCTGCATTTTCAAATGGCACGTATAGCCCTCACCTGTTACACTGTGTAACTGCTATACGTGCCATTTGAAAATGCTATCCGAGCCAGATATTTGACGCCACATCCGATGAATTGAATATAAATGCAAAAGCGTATTAGATTACAATATCTGCTCGAATCACAATGGATATTCATTTGTGAAATATGGCTTCAACTGCAGCTGCAAGATACACCTAACTGTTAACGTATAGGCTACTTCATCTAATGTGACAACGTGATCAATAAAGTCTTATTTGCTTGACAATAACAGCGGGAAAAGTGAAAGTAAAAACGGCCTAGAAATGAAACTGTAGCGACATCTAATGGAAGAAACACAATAATGCATAGTATGGCACATTGTGCTGCTGCTCATCTTGTTCAGGCGGGATGTTTTGCTCCCAGTATCGCTGTTCAAAACAGTAAACAAGTTAGACCAGTAATGTGTAGTGCCAGGTGCAATCACTTACCCATACAGGTTTAGGTCACGTTCAGGTAGGCCTAACTGACAGCAAGCCTACCTGTACAACTGCGCACTCAGTCACACCCGATAGGTTTTGCGGTGCGGGATGATGATGTAGGCGCGTCTTAACGACACAAACTTCATTCTTTTCACTTCACTTTCCTCAAGCGAACTGATACGCGTGCTTCTTCTGCAGCGGAATATAGACCAAAGGTCAGCAGTATATTGTGCTTTTAGTTTTTATTGGATTTCTTTACCGAACACATTTTAATCCATGTGTTGATATTGATATAACACTGTTTTTTTTTTTAAATAATTTCATGCTTTCAGAGTAATATGTTTAATTCAAGATGAATTAAATTACTTTTGCTTCGACTGTTTCGCGGAGCTCTTGTTTTCAATGATAGGCTAGGCTACTGGACATTCCATAGTCATGTTCAGATGACTAAATCTTTGGGAAAAAACTATTTTCTCTTTTATTTTTTTTCACGTGACGGGTGGGTGGAAGAGCCTGTCTTCTAATAAATTTCACGGATGCATTGAGCTGCTAGGAGATCGTTTTCTTCTTTTCTTCTTTTTAACGAATGATATCGCGTGTCTTACCAGGACAAAGCGCAGATGTTTGTATTACTCGCATGACACTATGCACCTTTAGCCTAGTTTGTAGCCTATTGGTTTGTTTGAGAACGTGGGAATTTCCAGCGTGCTTCAAAACCTGCTTCTCTCTCCTCCAGAACAAACATGAAGCCCTTGGCATTGCTGGCACTTCTGCTCATCATGAGTGAGTCTTTTTGAATATTTCTGGACCTATAAATAACTTTATTCATTAAAAATATATACTTTTTATTGGTCACATTCTGTTATACGTGTTATTTACATGAAACAAGTTTGTAATTTTTTTATCCATATTTAAAACAATTCTGATGTTCCTTTAGAGAGCAGTATATTTCTTCTTCTTTTTGGTATATCTGATAGTGCCTTTCAAAAATACATATTGCCTGTCTTGGAACGTTTGTAAACTTTCCAGTGTTTGTAAAGGAATTTGAGTATTTTGTCATGATAATTACTGTCTCTAACTGTTCTTGTAGGTGGTTCTGCAGTGGGACAAACGTTGAAATCTAATGCGACCGGCTTTGTTGGAAAGGATGTACTTTTATCATTTAACTGTTTTAATGTCCCTAAAGAGCTGATATGGCAGAAAGGTGATAGAGTAGTGAATGCTCATTCGCAAGACAAAATCAACATAGATGATTCCTACGTGGACAGGACGCAACTCTTCCTAAACGAGGAGAAGAGAAACTGTTCCCTGCTGCTCCGCAACATCTCTACAGCAGATGCAGGACTGTACACCTGTCATGCCCTAGACAGTGTTGATAACAACATCTGGTCAAAGGAGTCTACAGAAGTTAATTTAACAGGTGAGTTTTCTAATTATGAATTTATTTATCCAAGCAGATCAATAGTTAATATCTTGAAAGGAAACAGCAAGCCTCTTCCTGTTTTACACTTTCAGTGTGCTTCCCTTTTCAAAGTGCAAGTCTGCTTAGCTGTAGTCTACTAGGACTGGTTAGATAATGACGTGTAAGAGAATCACAGGTTGGAAAAAAGCTTCTAAAAAGCAGAACTTTCATGACAACCAAAGGAAGTTGAAATTGTTGCCACTGCAGCAGAACCGAAAGTTATTGCCTACGACAATATCATAAACATCATTGTCGTCATCTGCGGTGCAACCAGTGATAATAAAATAGCTCATCTATTGAATGGTATCAGAGACTAAAGAATAAAAAACAGTACTTGTGTTGTGTTAAAGTATGAATAATGATGTAGGCTCTGAGCTGGGGTTTCAAATGCTGAGATTGTGCTAGAAACTCTGCCTGTGTTTCCTTCATTTTTTTTTATGTATTACAAGTTAGGATTGTAAGCTGTAATGTGTGGTAGTGTAAAGATAATGATGACATTGATATCTCATAACATATCTCTTTTACCAGTGGAGAGCAACCCTGAAAAAGTCGGCCAAACTGAAGAAGAATCTGTCACAGCTGTCTCTGTTAGTGTTCCCATAGCGGTAGTAGTGCTTATACTGGCTGTTATCCTGCTTCTAATCCTACTGAACAGAAGACAACATCGGACAAACACGGTAAACAGTCAATATAATATGTTTCAATGTTTTTTATTTAAATTATTTACTAAATTACACAAAACATCATGGCAAAAAAAATGTCCAGATACAATAAAGATACTAGTCTAAGGGGTTGTTCACACCGAATGCCTGCTTTTTAAAAACTAATTGAACCGTTTATTCAGCATCCCACGGCATAAGCGTCACACTTTTGAGATGTCATGTTAAGTTGCAAACAGATGAACTTAAAAGTGTGCTTCAAGACACCTGATACACATTTTTGTTTCAGTCAGTTGCACTCCGTCTATCTTCTTTTAATTCCAAGAATATTACCCTTAATGACGTTTGAGTTTTGCCATGGTGCACTGAAGAAATCGATTTTATGACCTCTTCATATACATTTTTTATGTTATTATTTCTATTTGAATAAACCTTTTCCTGTAGTGGCCCAATTCCTTGAATACGCTCATGGCAAAAGTAAACCTACACCAGTTGCAGTCACACACTTTCAGAGCACAGCTTTAGGGCTCAAGGTCCTGTGTTTGACACCTGTTTAATCATAGTATCTGTAACATTTCCAAAAAGCCTGACTGTGATTTTTTTCTTCTTCTTTTTTGCTATAGGACACCGATGATTTACCGACTGAGAAACCTATGCTACAGAATGTGTGACGTGCTCTTGCTTGACAGTTTAATGGACTAACTTCTATGTTGTAATGCAAGGTCCTTCACAACAACAATGGACAATAAGAGGCCTTAGCCCTAAACAAATGCATTCGCATGTGGGCATTACACAGCGGTGCGTGCCGATCCGTCTCGCTTCGAGACAGATTAATGTGCAGTCTTCAGTTGTAACACTGTTACTTGATTACTGTTACCACTGAATTGTGAATACACTGTGATTATACATTCAGTAGGCATTACAGTTTTGTAATTTGACAAGATTCTCCTTGTAGAAACTGTCTTTATTCATTCTTTGAAGAACAGATGTAATAGGTAGGGGACGTGCAGTTTATATTTTGCCTTTTCCTCTCTCTTTGAGGCACACTGGTGGTCTCAATCCTAAACAAGCTTTCAAATCAGTTTATTTTATTGTTCATATGTGTACAGCAATCATTTACTAAGCACTCATCATGTAAGCTTCTTTACATTTACTCTTGTATGGGTTGTTTTACTCAGCCTGTGCTGATTTCATTTATGTGGAAGAAATAATATGGCACTCCCTATGGGATATGTTTGCTTTTTTTACTGTACTAAATTTCATTTACTTTTAAATGAATTCTGTAAAGTACTTCAAACCTGCCGAGGCAATAAACCTTTTACTTATACAGTTTTTCTTTGTATGTACGGCCTCCTCTGTTACTAAGGTTTTAGTACTATAACGCTGCTCACTCTGAATGACTTCCAATCTAAACCAGGGCATTTAGCACATTATTTTGCTGACATAGGGTTTTGGTCAAATTTTCCAACTAGAACTTTGTTTTCTCGGCTGTTGCGTAACGCAAGGTTTTTATTCCGTCCAGATTTCCAAACTCAGACAGCACGAAAGAATGATCTTTTGTTCCTAGTCTCAAAATTTTTGGATTCTTTCCACTGGTTTGCTTTCAGTTTCTATATGACTTTGCTACTATAATTGACACATTTCCATGTCTTGAATGAAGTAGTTAGAATGCACTAAATGCAATGACTAGAAGAAACACTCTTCTAAGTATCATATGATCTTTAGTGAGACATTCATAAACATATCAAAACATTTAGATATCTTTCACTGTCATAAACTGATCATTCAAAACAATTCTTTATAACTTGCATGACTGAAGCTTTACAACCTGTAAAAAAGAGACTTTGCTGTAGTAGTGTTTGTGAGATGTTAAAGATAAAATAAATAACTGCTCTAGTTCATAGTTGGACATCAATGGGCACTTCCTGGTTGTAATGAGGTCAAGAATGATTGTTTTCAGACTATGCTAATTAGTCACGTTAAGAAACCTAACCTATATAGAGAGTAATGACTGTTTTTGTCGTGCTAGGTGTGTTTGATGGAAAGAACGTGCAGAGTTTAGATGAAAAGCTTCTAGTAGAGGAAGTAGCTGCCAGGTGGTTGAAGTTGTGTGCCAAACATTTAAGCTTGGTTTACTTTTTCGACCTCAAGATAACTTTCACGAAAAGATCATGCGTTCCCACAATGTTGACGGCAAGATTAAGGAGATAGTTCACTCAAATTCTTTCATTATTTACTCACCCACATGCCATTTCAAACCTGTATGATCTTTTTGCTTCTGTGGACCACAAAAAAACGAGATGTTAGGCAGGATTTGCATTTCTGAATGGTGCCCAAACATGACCAAAAAGCACCATATACTACCATAGGAATAGTCCAAAACAATCGTGAGCTGTATTCCATGTCTTTTAAAATCATATGATAGATTTGTGTGACAATCAGACTTGAATTTTCAGACTTGTAATGCTATGAAGTTGAATAAATGACTCATACACACTCTTTAAAAATAAAGGTGCTTAAAAGGTTCTTCAAGCGATGCCATAGAAGAACCATTTTTGGTTCCACAAAGAACCATTCAGTCAAAGGTTCTTTAAAGAACCATCTCTTTCTTACCTTTTTATAATCTGAAGAAACAGAAAGGTTTTGTGAAACAGGAAGGTTCTTCAGATATTAAAGGTTTTTTATGGAACCATTTAGACAAAAAGGTTCTTCTATGGCATCGTGAAGAGTGTAAATTTATTTTGAAGAGTGGTAAATGATTTATTTTATTTTACTTTATTATTTTTTTTTTGTTGCAATTTTGGGTGAACGTTCCTTTTAATTTAGATTCCCACACACCAGGAAGTACAGGTACGTTTTGATCCACGTGCTATTTTTAGGAATGCTTAATTCAAACGAGGGCAAGACATTTGGAAACAAAAACAAAACACATCTAAGACAAACATAATATAAAAATAAGCCATTCAGTCTTTTGCCCTCTTTTAAGCCATAAAATACCAAGGGTATTGACCTTTTGATTCAACAATAGTTAATATTTGATAATGCTAAAGCTGAGTGTACATGTGCTCTAAAATATTAACATTGGATCTCTGCCTGGGAAATTTGTGGCAATAATCAGTAGAAGTCTACTTTTTTCCCCTTCTTTTTTGATGATGGGAAATTTGCACATCATGTGAAACCATTTGTGAAATGAAACTCGTCACACGCTTTTTCATAAGACTAAGCTGTAAACATATATTGTGTTAAGTTTACAGAACACAGTAACAGAATGAAGAATGTCTCGACCTAATTGAAATTCAGTTAGCAAAGAAAAACACTCTCTGTGTCGCCTTGGAAAGTCCCACACTGATGTCAGCATATAGAAAATTGTCATGTGATAATATAATTTCTAAAATGCTTTTACACTACTGTGAAATGCAATAAGCTTTTTATTTACGCATATAACACACCCATGTGTTTTATATTTGCCCAAATCAGTTTATAATTATACCTATTATGTTTTCAGATTGCAATTTTTTAAAAAGTTCAAAAGCAGCTTAAGTTATTAATCCATCTTCTCATTCTTAGAGTGCTTTACTAATAATTTTGTGAGAATTCTATTCTGGAAAACTAAGAGTTTTCTGTTTCACGGCTACGACTGCAACTTCCAAGCCTAAAAGTGCATAAACACATTATATTCCTATGCTGTTTCATCTTTTTCAAGAAACGAAAAACAATCTTTTCATGATGTGAGGTGAACAACGAGAAGTTGACAAAGTATCTTCTTTCACAAGCTTACATAATACCCAAGTCTCCAGGAAGTTAACAGTATAAGAAAAGGAACCAGACAGGAAAGACTAAAAGGCACAGATTTAAATACTCATAACCTGTTTTGTGTTTGAGAAATGTAATGTGTGTAGGAAAGATTGAGATCTTGGAAGTTTCTGTGAAACAAGCTGTGTAACATTGGCACCAATACATACTTGTTGTGCCGTTACTTAAAGTGAATGAGCAATTGCATTAGGAATCATATTTCCTTGATCTTGGTTTTATGTACTAGGTCACTTCTGTATTTTCTTTGATATATTGATCTCTGTTACCACTGAATCTAGATCGGTCTCAGTCAGAAAGAGATGCATTAACGAAAACACTAGTGTGCTATTTATGGAGGCTATATCTTTAACACCAAGCATTTCTGCAGACTCTGTTGATCTTCTCCTTGATTCCTTTAACTCAAAAGTTAAGAATGTATTGATGACATTGCTCCTTTGAAAGTCAGCAGGAAGACTGGCAGACAGAAATCAGCTTGGAGAAAATCAACAGCAGTTCAGAGTATGAAAAGACAATGCAGAAAAGCTGAGCGGATGTGGCGGAAGACGACACTTGAAATCCACTATAACATCTATAAGGACAGCCTTCGTGCTTTTCAATGTGGAACTAGGCATAGCTAGACAGAGTTTCTTCTCAAACCTTTTAAACAGTAACTTAAACGACACTCGCATTCTTTTTGCTATTGTTGAGAGACTGACAAACCCCCCAATTCAGATTGCCAGTGAAATGCTCTTCGACAGCAAATGTAATGAGTTTGCTTCCTTCTTTTCTGAGAAGATCAATAATATCAGGAAGGCGATTAGCACATCCCCAAGTTATGCAGAGGTTAGACATATTCGACCACAATATCAAAAAGAAGATACTATGTCTGCTTTTGAAGAAATTGATAGCAAAATTTTGGAAGAAATAGTACAGCACCTTAAATTGTCAACATGCTATCTTGACACACTTCCCCCATATTTTTTCAAAAGGGTGCTTAACTGTTTGGTAGCAGATCTCTTAGAAGTGGTGAACGTCTCATTTCTTTCTGGGACTTTTCCAAACTCCTTGAAAACTGCAGTTGTTAAGCCCCTTCTGTAAAAGAGTAATCTTGATAACACCATATTGAGCAACTATAGACCAATATCAAATCTTCCTTTTATAGGAAAGATTATTGAAAAGGTAGTCTTTAATCAGCTGAACAAATACTTAAACTCAAATGGATACCTGGACAATTTTCAATCTGGTTTTCGACCGCATCACAGCACAGAGACAGCACTCATTAAGATAATAAATGATATTCGCTTAAATTCTGAATCTTGCAAAATATCAGTGCTGGTACTACTAAATCTCAGTGCTGCGTTTGATACTGTCGATCATAACATACTACTAGAGAGACTGGAAAACTGGGTCGGGCTTTCTGGCATGGTAATTAAATGGTTCAGGTCATACTTAGAAGGGAGAGGTTATTATGTGAGTATAGGAGAGCATAAGTCTAAGTGGACGTCCATGACATGCGGAGTGTCACAAGGCTCAATTCTTGCACCGCTCGTGTTTAGCCTGTATATGCTCCCACTAAGTCAAATGATGAGAAATAACCAAATTGCCTATCACAGCTTTGCTGATGATATCCAGATTTACCTAGCCTTATCTCCAATTGACTACAGCCCCATTGACTCCCTCTGTTAATGCATTGATGAAATTAACAGTTGGATGTGCGAGAACTTTCTTCAGTTAAACAAAGAAAAAACCGAAGTCATTGCATTTGGAAACAAAGATGAAGTTCTCAAGGTGAATGCATACCTTGACTCTAGGGGTCTAACAACTAAAAATCAAGTCAGGAATCTTGGTTTGATTCTGGAGTCAGACCTTAGTTTCAGTAGTCATGTCGAAGCTGTAACTAAATCAGCATACTATTATCTCAAAAACATTGCAAGAATTAGAGGTTTTTTTTCCAGTCAAGACTTGGAGAAACTTGTTTCATGCCTTTATCACCAGCAGGGGGGACTATTGTAATGGTCTCCTCACCGGCCTTCCCAAGAAGACCATTAGACAGCTGCAGCTCATCCAGAACGCTGCTGTCAGGATTCTGACTAGAACCAGAAAATCTGAGCATATTACACCAGTCCTCGGGTCCTTACTCTGGCTTCCAGTTATATTTAGGATTATTTTAAAGTACTTTTACTCGTTTATAATCACTCAATGGCCTAGGACCTAAATATATAGCAAATATGCTCACTGAATATAAACCTAACAGACCACTCAGATCATTAGGATCGAGTCAGTTAGAAATACCAAGGGTTCACACAAAACAAGGGGAATGTGCTTTTAGTTATTATGCCACCCGCAGTTGGAATCAGCTTCCAGAAGAGATCAGATGTGCTAAAACATTAGTCACATTTAAATGCAGACTCAAAACTCATCTGTTTAGCTTTGCATTTATTGAATGAGCACTGTGCTATGTCCGAACTGATTGCACTGTATTATTTGTATAACCATTTTCTTAAATTAATTTTAAACCTCTTAAATCAATTTTTAAAAACAATCATTTTCAAAGTTTTTAAATTCCTTGTTTTATTGTTGTGATTGTTGTTTTTATCTTATTTTATGTAAAGCACTTTGAATTACCATTGTGTATGAAATGTGCTATACAAATAAACTTGCCTTGCCTAGGTAAACATACTCTAACTTCCAAAACTCAAAACTCCCTCCCCTGTTTAAAATGAACATTTACTGAAACTGAATTGCAAATATGAATCTTTGATTTTCAGCACGTTGTGATGCTACAGTGTTACATTCATTCATTTATCAGACACTTTCATTGAAAGTGACTTGCAAGATCTAAGATACATGCATATGATTGTACGTTACATGTCCATGACACATATTAGGTGAGCAGGCACTTGCATCCCCCAAGTCATGGTGAAGGAATAAGAATGAAGATGCCACTATTTCTTGAAACTAACTGAAACTAACTTTTACAACCTAACAAGCAGAACAAAATGGAACCAATAAGTTATGCCAACAAGAACTCTGTCGGTTGAGCAATCTGGCAATCTGAGAAACCAAATGGTGCCTTGAGTATATTTTTGTTTATACAGCGTGAAGCCTTCCAAAAACAAGATTTTCTAGCTTGAAGAACATTGCACTTGCATGGTGTGGTTACTTCACCCCAAAAGGTCAGATTTTCAGAATACTGCAGCATATTTATACAGATTTACCCAAGCAACAGATAAGGCCTGTTTTAATTTGAACACAGGCCTTGTTTAAATATTCAACAGATATAAAGTTCCAGCTTCATATTTATTGTACCCTACATGCTGTAGTGCTCAGAAAAATCCTTAACATGGGCGCCTGTATGGACGATGCCCTTGTCATACACTTGCTGGCACAAACTCTCCAGAACAAATCTGTGGGTGCAGAACCTCCTTTCACACTTAAAAACATACACAGAACATAAGCACAACTCTTCTAGTTCGCTACAATACCTATGTTTCTTGCATAGGTTATCCAAAAGGTCCTAAGTAGGAGCCATTGTTGTGAGAGATGTTCTTTCTCCTCTTCCTCACTCTGCCTCTAAGGGTCTCTCTAAGACCTTGAAATAGTCTGCCTGAACCCACCACTCAAAGGAAGCAAAGTGGGAAATCAAGCCACTATCCGTTTGGATGGGGGAAAAAAAGTATTCTGATTTATGTTTAGATTCATTGCCACATAAGAAGAACATGCCAAATCACTATCCTTCAAAGAAACAAGATCATACTTGATTGAAGTTATTTAAATGGAAACAGTTTCAAAATCAAGGCTCATCAAACGTATTCTGGGCTTTTTTTTTTTTTCATCCGTCTGTAACAAAATCATCCGTCTGTAACCCATTGTGCAAGATCCTTGTTAGTTAAAGTATCTCTTGCGTCACTTTTGACAAGTTGGGTTGTAGAAGGATTTTTTAATATGAGTCATGTTCCCTCAGTAGTCACCTGTGACAATTGTATGATGGGATACAGGACTGTTTATACATGTTGAACATGCAATCACTTTCATCCAATGATGTTGTCATTTTTTCCCTCTGGAACAGCTTTTAATTGGAAGCGATTACCTGGCAATATAGTTTACTGACATCTAAATGCGCGTGCATAATTATCAGGCACATTGATAGTCTGATGATATTTATTTTCCAAGCACATTTTACCAATTCCAAACCACATCAATCTTAATAACTACTATTAATTTTGTATTTAATCATTTATAAGTGATATATGATTGTCCATGAAGGCTGGAAGTGAAAAACTCCTTATATTCAGGTGTGCAGAATTATTAGGCATGTTTTCTTTTACAGATAAAATGAGCCAAAAAAGAGGTTTAACTCAGACTGAAAAGTCAAAAATTATTAAATCCCCATGATAAATATTCAAAACTAATGCAATACACATGGGAGAGCTAAATGTGCCAAAATGGACCATTGGACAGCAAAATGCTCACTGGGTCAGCAAGGTCAGAAAAAAACAGGTGGAGAAGAAAAGACACATGTTAACTGCAAAAGATTTAAAACTTTATGTGAAGAATTAGGTGTAAAACCCTCAGGAAGCATTTAGTCTCCAGCACCACCATTTTCCAGAACTGCAACCTTCCTGGAGTCTCCAGAATTACAAGGTGTCAGGTTCTCAGAGACTTTGCTTGGGTAAAAAATCCTAAAAAAAATGACCCCTACTAAATATCTGTCCATAAAGCCTATAAGGAATTAGTCTTCATGCATTTTTACAATACTTCAGCATGTTATTCTTATTAAGTGAGTGTCGTTTTTTAGTATTTTTTACCCAAGCAAAGTCTCTGAGAACCTGACACATTGCACTTCTGGGACCTCCAGAAGTGTGCAGTTCTGGAAAATGGTGGCATTGGAGACTAAATGCCTCCTGATGGTTTTACACCCTACAATTCTTTCTTCTACATTAATTCTTCAATCTTTTGCAGTTAACATGGTCTTTCGTTTCCGCACTCTTTTTTTTTCCTTTCTTCCTCGACCTCGCTGACCCAGTGAGCATTTTGCTGTCCAATGGTCATGTCTTAACTTTGCAATTTCTGTATTGCATTAGTTTTAGTTTGTCAATATTTCTCATGGAAATTTAATTATTTTTGACTTTTAGTCTGAGTTAAACCTATTTTTTGGCTCATTTTATCTGTAAAAGAAAAGATGAATATAAGGAGTTTTTCACTTCCAGCCTTCATGGACAATTATATATATCACTTATAAATGATTAAATACAAAATTAATAGAAGTTATTAAGATTGATGTGGTTTGGAATTGGTAAAAAAAAAATCAGAATATCAACGTGCCTAATAATTATGCACGCGGTGTACATTAGAATAAAATCATCTCACACACATATCTCATTATTGATCGCTAAAGAAAACTTTTAAAAAACTTTAAAAATGATGAATTGCTGCGCTGAGGAATGGAAAAGGTCATTGGGCCTTAATATTAGCAATATTAAAGCTACAATATGTAACTTGAAATGAACAAAATTTAAGATAAGAGTACATCATAAAACCATCATTAAAACACTTTGCCCTACCCTAAATCACTATGGTATGCCTGCAATAGTTTGGCCTGTCCCAATACCCGCACTTGCATTACATATTTCCTGTATTTGGCCCAAGTGTTCAGGTGTGCAAGTTTTCAAGTCCGCCAGTGTGGGTATTGGGCCAGGTCCAATGTTGAACATTCACATTGTAGAAATGCTGGGATGGATTTACTTGGAAACTGCATACTTCATCTGTGTGTGTTTAAGTCATATCCATAAATAAAGGAAAAAAGGCCATGCCACTATATGCAGTGGAAGGTGTTGTAGTAGCTTGAAGCCACAGCAAATGAACCTCAAACCAAAAGGAGCTTCTAAGTAGAAAGGGAAAGCAACAGTAACCATAATAACATAGTTTGCATAGCATCACTTACGCTGTGCATTGACTAGGTTGATAAAACTATATTTATTTTGGTAACAACCTCTAAACCAGTTAATGCTTTAGTATATTTGCATATGAATAGCTTAGTCAAGTAATAATACACCGTTTTATCTGATGTGATACAGTAGCCTATAAATAGCAATTGTTTTGACTAATGCTAGCATTGAAAAAAGCCTTCCAGTTACAGTTTTTCACAATCGCAAGGACCCATTTTTCCTAGACTTTGGTCACTTTTTTAAAACTCTTTACACAGTGAGCACAACAGCAGTCTATGTGGGCTAAACTGTGGCTCACCTATCACTGTTTTGGCCCAAAATACATTACATTACATAAATTCCTTTCTCACTCAAACACAACCACCACCAAACTTACCTACAGGCCAACTTACATGTTTACATACCTTTTTACCATAACCGTAACTTAAGTGCAAAAACTAACATAGTACAATACTAAATATGACAGAAATTTGCTGCTATTCAACAGTATGTTGTAATATACAGTATATTCCAAATCTAAAAAACTAAGTGAATTACTATCAAAACAATTACAACCTGACAACCTACACACAGGTGTTTTATGAGTTGATATGAGTTTTATGAGTGATATAAACATTTTTGATGTGAAACTTACTGCTGTGCCAAGCTGAAAGTTGGTATGGAGACCTGCGTATTTTGAAAAAGTGACCTAAGTATTGAGAATCTGTCCTAGCAATTGTAAAAACCTGTAACGTTTTTTTTTTAAACAATTGTTTTCAACAAGTCAAAACAACAGTGAAATAAGCTCCCTACCTGCTCATAAGACCGTTGTTGATAATATAATTATTCGGAAAAAAGTTTTTTGATGTGGCTCGTGACATTTGCACTAATGAGCTCATCTTTATCCATGTGCACCACGTGCCCTCAATCCTATCAGAAGCATCCGCACCATAGCGGGCTGAAACACAACTCAGAATAACTTTCCTCCGCAATTTAAAGGGTTAGTTCACCCCAAAATGAAAATTCTGTCATTAATTACTCACCCTCATGTCGTTCCAAACCCATAAGACCTTCGTTCATCTTCGTAAAACAAATTAAGATATGTTTGATGAAATGTGAGAGCTCTCAGGCCCTGCATAGACAGCAACGCAGCTGACACGTTCAAGGCCCAGAAAGGTTGTTAGGACATCGTTAAAACAGTCCATGTGACATCAGTGGCTCAACTTCAGTTTTGCTAAGCTACAAGAATACTTTTTGAGTACAAAGCAATTTATTTAACAATTCTATTCTTCTGCCCCGAGTTGCGTCTTCTGCCATTTTGGAGAGTAACCCAGAACGTGATCAATGTAATTAGTGTTGTTTACTTTCAGGGGAGAAAGTGCGTGCATGAACGTAATCTGCGTAATCAGCGTTGTTTATGCTTAGGGAATAGCGTGTCATAGACGCTTGTATACGCTCTAAAATGTGGAAGACGTAACTCGGTGGAAGACGGTAACTCGGGGGAGAAGAATTGTTGAAAAAATTATGTTATTTTTGTTTTCTTTGCGCTCAAAAAGTATTCTCGTAGCTTTGCAAAACTGAAGTTGAGCCACTGATGTCACATGGACATTGTTGGTTTTGTCACATGGTTTTACCGATGTCCTTACTATGTTTCTGTCTTGGAACATTTCAGTTGAGTTGCTGTCTATGCAGGCTCTGAGAGCTCTCACATTTAATCAAAAATATCTTAATTTGTGTTCCAAAGATGAACGAAGGTCTTACGGGTTTGGAACGACATGAGGGTGAGTAATTAATGACAGAATTTCATTTTAGGGTGAACAATCCATTTATTCATTTTAGGGTGAACTAACCCTTTAACGTGTAGTTTTATGCTTCAGCTACTAGACGAACATAAATTACATGGAGTTGCTTCAAAATTTTAACCTGGAAGACACTGGAAAAGCAGCATCGCGTCTCTCTCTTTAGCGTCTCGTGCTTGAAGCAAATTAAATTAACCCATTAGCAGAGCTGTTGCATGGATGTTTGAACATGGTGTCCTTTGGCACAGCAGACACCGGCTTGCCCTTGTGTCACACTCAACTCACCAGGGGCTGGATTGTGTCTGCTGAGGGGCACCTCTGCCAGCTGCCCATGTCACGCCTCCTCGTTTGCCACGCTATCTGAATGCTTAACATACAACATGTGAATCAGTGGTGTTGGCTTATTTATCTATTCGAAATTTTAGAGACAATTACTTTCTCATCCTGATGGGAACTGTGCCGATGCAAACCAGTTAGGTCAGTGTGGAGTACACAATGTATCAATGTCATTTCTGTCACTTTTTGTTTTCATCTGTGAGTTTGCTTTTAGCAAATACTTGTGGTAAGTGCAAAGTAGACCTATTGCATGATATGCAAGGTGTTGAACTCCACTACAAGGTTCAGAGTGTAAGCCTGATATTTCTGGGGTTTCAAGCAGTCTGAATGATGATGGACATCACTTTAAAGACAAATACCTTAAATACCTAAGTATACACTGTACAAAACGATTACTGCCATTATATTAACTATTACAACCTAAATTCAGCATTAAATTATAATGTGTTGTTTCAACAAAAAAGTAAGTGTTTTTGCTTGATTTAAAATTAGTTTAGTTAACTTGGATACTTAAGTTATCTTAAAAAACCCTGTAAACCTTAAGTTATGATAACTAAAAGCAGCAACATCGCTTTTGTCAAATGTGTAAATGTAAATATACATGTTGGTTATGTAGTGCCATAAGAATAAGAAGAATGGGAAACGGCAACAAGATGGAACAAATATGATCACTTTCATAAAGCATATTTAACATATCTGACAAGCGTTTATCCCATGACAAGCCACAAAAGTCTATGTCTATATGCAAGTTAGACACTACATCAGCCCTGGGAATCCTTCTTTCAAACAACTGATTTCAATTAAATGTTATGTGAACATAAAAGGGAGTAAATTATCTGTTCTCTCAACTGGAATAAAAATGCTGGTTTTGGAATTGATAACATCATTATGATAATAACATTGATAACATCCTAGCAACCCTCTCTAAGTGTGACATGTTTTGAGAAATGCAGTTTAACAGTACATATGGTGTATATACTGGTGAGTCAGATTATCTTGGTGAATATGGTGTATATAACATTTTTTTTTGTTGGAATGATTGAAACGTGTAGATTTTGGCATGCAAATGTTATTTACATGGAAGAATTTCATAGAAACGTAAGACTTCAGGATTGTGTCCTTGGCACGGCATGTTGAAAGCATCAGGTTGCATGAAACATTGGAGTACGAAGGTGAAACTAAATAAATGTCTAGATGACTCTGATAAAACCTGTTAACATTTACAGGTCACATTTCGCCCTAAAATTCGCAAATTGTGTTTTGTAGTCTATTAAGAACTGCTTTACGCCATTCTCCCCAGTGTCGTTACCACAATAAAAAAAATCTTGTCCTCATTACTATAATATTGAAAAATTGCAGTGTATTATTTTTTTGGCAGCACTGTATTTTACAGTCCTGTTCCACATGTACATACTATGTACTTATTATAACAATTATAATAACTGGGTAAAAACTAGGTACTAACCCTGAACCTATACTTAACCTTAAACCTAACCTTAACACACAATTAACTTATATTACCAAGTACTTGCTTAGGTAAGTAAACTGTAAGTATGCATACTGATAAAATGCAACCTTATTTGAAATATAAAAAAATATATTTCCTTCAATGTATTGTAGTTTAAATAAACAACCATTGTATTATAGTGAAATATAGTAATCAATGAGATCAATACAGGAACCAATGAGAATTTTGAAATTGAGAAACAGTCATAAAATGTTTAGGCTTTATTTTATTTTATTTTCTAATTTTGGATTTAAATGTGACCTAGATATGTTTTTGGCAGGTTTTGTGCCATGCCCCCATGATTTAAATACATGTTGTGGCCCTCATTTGTTTCAAATGCACTTAAGATTTTGATCAGAAGTTACAGTTCAGAAAGTTTGACCTCATATTTAAAAAAAAAATCAGCATATCAGTGCCATTTAAGTACTGTAAGTGTGCCGGTGTTGATATATTTTATCTAGGTTCTTTAGTGTTGACATTGTAATGTAAGACTCTTTGGATAAGAGTATCTGCCAAAATGTAAAAAAATAATAATAATATAATGAAACTGGGAAGTTTTTAAGTTACACTGTAAATTGCATCATGTTGTGATCTCACCATCTCTTTATTACTCACAAAGATAATTGTGCAATATGCAGTCTGTAGGTGTGTGTAAGTATATTTGTGGTATCGGTTCTAGGTGTATATTAGTAGTTTGTATTTTCACATGTATAGATGTAGTGCATGCAAATATTTCCTGGTTAGAGTCAAATGAGTTTTGATGCCCAGTGTGTAGTTTTTCTCTTGAGTGCCTGATCTGACCTTGTAAAAGTAACTTTGTTTCCAGGTGGACTGGCTCACCTCATACAACTAGTGTGTTGAATTGGCGAGTAGAAGCCAGCCAATCAGGGGTGCGTTTCCAAAATCATTGTTAGCCAACTATGGTCGCAAGTTCCATCGTTACCAACATAGTTCAACGATTTGGTGTTTCCTGAAACCATAGTTCAAACAAACATTCGAAAACAGCTTAGAAGCATAGCTACTTGTAAGTAAGACATATAGACTTAAATAAATTATGCTCTTGGGCACAGTAAGCAAGCTAACATTCAGTACAATCTATATTTTCCATTCTACATACATTTGAATCTATATATTTTAGCACGTCCTCAATAAGCGCCATTTTTGAAAAGTGCGCATGTGCACAAATGCCTAAGGGAACCCTGGAGAATGATGTACGAGGGAACCTGCAATAATTCAAACATCAAATAAAGCAAAATGACAGGGAACAATGGTAAATTAGTCATTAGGTGCCATGTTCAATACAGCAGCATTTTGGAGATCTCAAATCAATGAATTAGCAAAAGTTATTAGTCCTCCACGTGTGACGTCATTAACAACTGCCTTATATAGTTGAACCAATGTGGTTCAAACAACAGAGCTGCAACAGTATTTTGGAAACAGTCGTGACTAGCTAGTTCGTTTTCACAACAATGCATCGTACTATGGTGGTCAATCAGTGAGTTACGTCGTTGTACGGGAAATACACCCCAGACTGAAACTGGCAGTTTTTGGACAATGCCTGCCAGTTTTGTGTGCATAAGACAGTCAGTGAATGGACTGTGGGCAGTCCGTGGCCTGCCATCTGAATTAGAGACTCGGTAAAACATAAAATTAGCCAAAATGCAAACTTGGCTGGGCTTCATATTAAATTTTTATTTCATATTTTATTAGGTTAGGCCTTCTATTTCATCCCTAGGCCATAAAAGTCTTGGTCTGATACAAACTCAATTGAAGATGTGGAAAAATAATGACTCTTCTCATTAAACAAACAAATAAAAGTTAATTGAAATTGAATTAATCCCCCTTTAAAACGTAATTTCATTTGCACAGTTGACTCTAGCAGGTTTTATTTGAATACACAAGACTATGTGTGAGGGTAAGGCATTTCTTTTTGTCAAGCGGTCTCATTCTGTCTAGATCTGGACAGATACATAATGTAGCGTCTGGACCAATCAAAAACACAATTTTTCATTTGATTTAACAAATCAGTTATTCATTAGATTAACAAATCGTCACAGTCCCCTCACCCAATAAACTGGATGCCAGGATGTCTGCGAACAACACCAGGGCCCCCCTGGTCCCCATGGCAACTAATGCTGATATCACTGGTTTTATGGCCCCAAAGGAATGTGAGTAGTGAAAATCACTACTTCTCCGTAGGAAGAGACACAATGCACAGTAGAAATTGACTTTTCTACTAATTAATTCATAGGAAAACCTTTATTTGAATGAACACACATATCCTTCAGATCATTGTGTATGTTGTCTTTGAGATTTTATACTGTTTTATGCAGGCTTATGATGGAACCACTCGTTCCTGTGATCTTACCTATATGTAATCCTACCATATTTAGTATCTATGAATTAGTCTTCTGATTATCTAAACGAGAGTGTATATTATATGTTGGTACATAGGCAATATATTAGTGTCCTGAGAATATTTCGATTCAAGTTCCATATGCAAATTACCATGCTTCCACACAAAGGGTCATAAAAATGCCCCAGTATCTCAGAACTCCCACTTGTGATTCCGGACTTCCCCATTGGGCAAGCACATCTTGAGAGGCGTGAATCTTCTCAGACCTTAAAGGCCTCACATCAGTGACCCCCCCAGGAGTCGGTGGTTTGGTTGAATTCTGAGAAGATGAAAATGTGAGCTACAACACTCCAGGACACCCTACGTTTTGTGCCAGGCCTCGGGCCTTGACTTTCACCAAGATAATCTGACTCAAACTGGTTATTTTCCATCAACCAACCTCAGCAAAGATCAACTTGATGCTTCAGATTGCATCAAACCTCTCTTTCAAACAGATGAGACGTGCAAGTATCAAACTTAGTCTTATTAATTGATACAGTAGGTATCATTTGCACCTTTTTACAAATGTGTGTTTGAACTAAGAATCTGATGTTCCCTTCAGGCTGTAAATCTGCTGAATATGCAAATGGTTCCATAACTTCATTCCTTATTTCTCTCCTCTTTACTGCTTAAGCTTTAACCCTTTCCTATACCAACTGTATGCGTGTGGGTGTGTGTGTGTGTGTATGTGTATGTGTATGTTAGGCCAGTTTAAGTGTTTATGTAGTATGTTGGACTAGTTTAAGTGTTTATGTAGTTAATAAAGTCTTACTTGTATCACACTTGATGTTGTTCATTGTTTGCTAATAACTGGAGTCACTTAATCATGCAGATTTATGCTACAAGCTCTGTGTAGAATTGTACAGTAAGAAAGCTATTTCCCTTAACCAGGAAATTAATGTTCTTAGAATTGACAGACAGTTGACCCTGAGAGATCAAGTAAATATCTACAGCGGATCTAAATATTTATAATTAATTATAACTAGTTATGATTAATTATTCATATTTCCCCATGAGCTGATTCGCTACAATAATCTGTTTCTCATTTCTTGCTTTGGAAGTTATTTGCATGAAAAAGCAAGATTCTGGTTTTATAGATGTAAATGAAAAATGGTCTGAAATTACATCTGTTTCTATGAAGTGTTAACAGAATAACATGTTTCCTTCCCACACCCCTTTAATGTGTCCTTTCATGTTTTGATTACATCACCCAGTTCTGTAAGATTTATTTGAGCTACTATGTAGGTTATTTCCATGAAAAACTACAATTATTAATACTTTAATATTAATTGGCTGAAGGATGGAAGTGTGGAGCAGGTTTATGGTATCTATGGGTCTTTTTCATATATGTCTGGTCCATTTTAAACTTAGAAGTGCACACAATGCAACATATCAGAATACACTTACACAGTGACCTCGGATGCTCTGTTTGAACAGATACCTGTTTTCACTGACATAGGTCTCTTGCACTTGTTTTGTTAAGACATCAAAAAGTAACTTGAGAGAAGTGTCGCCAGTGGCTATTTTTTTGTTCATGATATTGACTCAATTGCATAACACGTTATTGCTTTCTGTGTTTTAAACTGTTTTTTTTTTTTTGGATTATTTATTTATTTTTCATTAAAGTCACCTGTTTGGCCTTGGATGAACAACCTTATGTAACTTTCATATCAGTTTACTGTAAACTTCAGTCAGATTGCCTGAAGGTTAGTGCTATAAATCAGCAGAGACATTTCCCTACAGACAGCATTCTCTTATGTAAACCACTGTGTATTGTTAAAATCAGAATGGAAAGTCAGCTGAAACACACGTGGCTTTGGTCTGCATGGGTCTGCGTAAGATTTTTGCATACAATGCTCACAAGACTTGTATTGCAGTGAAAGTGTCCACAATAGGAAATGTGACCTGAGGTTTCAGAACTGAGGTCAGCTGCTCACAAGCACTAACTTCAGAGAAAAGTCCTGTTTACGAACGTAAAGAGAATAACATGCTGAAAAGAGTTCACCATGTTCATAAACAAATTGAATATTGTTATTTGCTATAAGTTTACAGAATCCAGGCAGCACGATTTATTTTTTGTTATTGCATTACCAGTTAGGCCATCATTTGACTTCCACATTAGCCTTCTCATGTTTCATCCTGTTTTGAAAGAATGATTGTAGGTCTAGAAATGAATGTGGAGGTGTGTCTGGAGTTCTGGTGACACTGAGAAATGAACATTGATGAACTGAACTCCCGAAATTCCGAATGTTGCAAGCTTTTGAAAATACATTTTAGAGCATGGGTTATGTAATATATAACTCCACAGTGCATTCCCAGAGGATACTGCAGAATGAAAGCCCCAATGAAGAGACTGTAGGCAATTTACTTAATTAAAATGAGCTACTGCAACACAGTTTTTAAACATTTTGTCACAGCTTAATTTTATTGCATGCAATCCATTTAAATTTGTAAAATAGATGTTTACTCCATTTTTGCTGGTACTAAATTAGTTACTTCTTTTAGTATTAGTACAGCATTGGTAAAACCGGCATGGAACTTCCAGTCCCATACAAAGCATGCTTGAGAAAGAAGAGAGATGTTAGTGCTATTTTGGGATTTAGAAGAGTTTGGGAGTTTACACACAGAAACAGATAAACATTTAGCTAATTTTAATGACAGTTCTTGCATGGTGAGATTATGATTATACTGCATGTTAATTTAAAGAAAACGTAAGTATATTTTCAGTATAAAAAAACTACATGTATATAAGTAGTTGTTTACTTAGAGTATATTTCAAAATGCACTTTCATAAACTAAAAAGTGGGCTAAAAGTGTATTGCTGTAAGTTCACTTACAAAACTCACTGCAATACAAAAGTGTGAATACATGTGAATTGGCCTTTATTGTGAAAATGCATGCTGAGCGATGCTTTTTCTTCTTTGTTCTTGCTGCTAACACCATATGTTATGTAAAATTATATATATTTTCATATTTATCATGGTAATGTACAATGCACTAGTAGTTGCAAAAGCAAGGTATTCAGTCGAGTTGCATTGATGTGTCTAATTTTATTGTGTTATACTCAGTTCAGTTAGATTACTCCAATTCCCAATTAAATTAAACTTCACAATTTAATTTAATATCATGAAAACTGAAGCTTTCACAGGCCTTATAATCATCACAATACAATCAAAAATGACCACACATTTCAGTTTCGCCATCTATATTTACAGTAAAATGTGGGTCTCAACAACATTTTCAGCTGTAGAGTGAAATTTAGCACAGTGTGATATGGTTTGAAATGTCAACACATTGACTTTACAAATCATAGTCAGTCAAGTTCTTCAAAATGATTGCCTTTGTTTCAGATCAAAACGGTCAACGGGGGGTCATTGTCTTTTTCCCATAGCTCCAGCTTTAGTTTGTCAAAGCACAAGGTAATTATAGGCCTTCTGATGGTTGCTCAGCAGGGGTATTGGCCTCATAGTCAACGCATAACCCTGCTGAGATGTGAACAAGGATCAGCACTTCACTGAAAATAAGAAGCTCCGTTTCCTGATTGACGAGCCCTTGAGAAAGAAATCACCAGTGGTAATTCTAGTCCAACAGGACAAGTAGCAAAAAAGGGAAAAAACAGCAAGTTTTGAGAGATTAACCCTGTCAAACACAATTAGAGAGCAGGGATGCTCACATCTCTCTCCTTCTGTCCAATTACACAAGCATGCTCCTAATGCAGTGGGAACTAATGAAATTGTTGCAGTGATGATGAATGGTGGATGGTGAGGAAGGACAGATGGGAATGTAATTACTAGTGTTTGGGGATCAACCAAAAAGGCAGGTTCAAGGAACCATGGCAACATCATCCGTCATATGGCAGACAACCAATAGAAATCACATCACTTTCCATTTCAATCCTAGGCCTGGTGTTCTCTCATTTTACAGTTAAATATGAATTATGATATCCCATAAATGGCCTGTTAGTGTTTATTTTTAAACTTTTGGAGCTATTTAAATCTAAACATCTTGGGTAAAACTGTAAGGGATAAAACTGATATAGCATCAGAATATTCCCAAAGCTTGGCTAACTTGAATGTTTATTTCATGTTTTCATTCAATAACTTGCAATAATGAAATCATAAAATCATATAATTCCTTAGTTTTTAACATGACCTCTATTTTGTTTTTGTTAGATTTTTGCTAATTATTTTCATTATAGTAACTTGCTTGGCCTTAAAGCTGCATTTCAGAGAACTGTTTGCTCTGGTTAAAACTCAAAGGACTGTAATACTGATGTATTATTATAGTACAATATTCAGAAAGGTTGAGTAAATATAAGGTAACACTTTATTTTGATAGTCCACTTTAGATGTTTGTACTAACTATAAGTAATTCTGCAACTAGTCATTAGACTGTCTGCTTAATATCTAAGACTTTATTTTCATGGTCCCCAACACACATATTTTGCAAGTTAGCTGTATCCTTACCCTAACCTAACAGTCCACTAATACTCCACAGAGAGTCAGTTGACATGTATTTGCACATTAATGAGAGTTAGTTGACATGTAGTTGCAAAGTTACTCATAATTAGTAGAATGTCTAAAGTGGACTATCAAAATAAAGTGCAACCAAATATAACTCTCACTTCAATATTATTTACCTTTTTTTCATTCAAGAACTTGCAGATAAAATAACGTCTCTGTTCTAAAACCTATTGATCTGCTATTGAACCTATTGATTGCATCTATTGTCCTCATTTGTAAGTCGCTTTGGATAAAAGCGCCTGCTAAATGACTAAATGTAAATGTAATCTAATATATCCAATAAGCATAATACATAGTACACAAATGTTGTATATGCAATACTGTTTTAAAATGTGATGAACAGAAGGTATCTTTTTTGTAACAGACTTCAATGCTGCCTACTTGGGGAGTTCAAGACTTTGGAGCAGAGCTAACATCTGTGATATTCCTCAAAAGCGTGATAAGACATGAACCTTGCTTTAGCTTACAACACAGTTACCGAGATGACCCCTTGATAACCCTTTGAGACTAGATTTATGATTTAGAGACTATTTCGTCTAGCTTGTATTTACACCATTTGTATTTGTTTTGTTCTTTAACTTCAATTTAGCCCCTTTTATTTTTGACAGGGTGAACTTACAGGGGATTTTCAAAGAATCCGACATAAAATCAGTCAATAAAGGTTTCAACACAACCGGTTGAAACCAGTGTTGTACCACAGGGTGCCAACATTATAAGAGCTGCCTGGATATGACTAAAAAGTGATTGATTTATGCCTCAGGCTTGACAGATGAGGTTTAAACTCAGAAAAAGATGAAAAGTTTAGAAGTTCTTTGGCTAAAAGCACAAATGTTTGTTTATGACTCAGACACTAATTATGTTCCAGTTTTGAGAGGGTAATTAGTCAGGATGACAAAGATGGGATGAGAATTGCGGAGTGAGATACCTATCATTGCAACTGCTTAACCATGGTTATTTTTATGTAATGTATAATTGGTGGTGTCTCAACTGTGATCTCTCCAAGAGATCTGAATCCTCAAGAACGTGACTTAATTGTTTAACCCAATTCTCTTTTTCCATCAGAATGTTACCATGTGCATCAGAATGTGTTCAGACAAGATTTCTTTCAGAAATAAATCCAACAGTGTTGTTTACATGCACATGTGGTGAATTATTCAAAAAATCTCAGTTCCGCCCAGTTGTACTGTTTTCTTTTTTCATTGATGCTGATTTTATGTGGATGAAGATACTAAATATTTGTCATGGTTTAAAATATTCATATCATCTTGCCTCATATCTCAACTACCTCTAAGATTGTAAAGTTACAATATGATTAATATATGCATAACAATATGATTACCTGGCATATGTAGCTCCAGATCAAGAGCACTGTCTCTTGTTTTCTAATGTTATTTATATGCAAAATATAGCATACAGGGAAACAAATTAGTTATTAAAAGTATGCTGGCATGATGTTGGCCACTGCTGACTACAATGTGATTTGGGAATATCCTAGTACATCTGGGTTTTCTAGGGATTTTTCCATATCACGTAAGACAAAACTAAAGAAATGAGAATGACTGTGAAGAAGTTTTTTCTTGTTCTTCTTTATATTTTATTATTCCAGAGACACGCTTGACGAAAATTTGGTGGATGATAGGTGGATCCTCTTCGACAAGTCTTGGGAAATGTGGTCGTTTTCTCCACATTGCTTAGACTCCAATGAGTGCCAGTTGATATATTTTAATATTTATATACTGATATCAGTACAAAAAGTAGGACATGATTTAAAGGGGTACCTGAAATTCTCTCAGACAACCCCCCAGATAACATGCATAATTTTAGATTTAACAGCACTCTTGAATCCACAATGACGCACATACCAGATAAGAAACCAATTTACTCTGTTGTGAGCCCAAAGTGTGAAACCCAGGCAGATAACTGCAGTTGCATAGAAAAGAAGAATGTATTGTGGCTGCATACCGCCTTATAATGGTAAAGAAAACACTGCAAAAATCTTTGATCTTTCTTCCTAGATCACTTTACATTTTGGAAATCTTTATCTTCAGCTCTTTTTCTTAGAAGTGAGAGTTGGCATTGTTCCTGTCACAGACATCACGTAAAAAAGCTTTTAAGTCATTTAAAAAATATTTTACTGTTACCCTAGCCTATCCTTCACATTTCCTCAAATCAGACTGCTTGTCGTGTTCAGAATGTGTTTTTCCATATATGGGATACTTTAACGTTAGGGTTATATTATACATTAAATAACTACAAAATATAATACTTGTCATAATTCATATCTCTAGATAAATATTCCTCTGCTTTATATTGTTCTTCTCTCCAGTGTTGGGGAGAACTAATCTAAAAGTAGGAAAAAAATGTCAGTAATGTGACAGCTATTTTCATTTTGTGTTGTCTACATACAGTATGTTGTTCTATAGTGAATCATTAGTTCTGGTGGTGAATCTAAATGTTCACAACAATAACAGATAGTAAAATATAGTATGTTTTAGACTTGGTTAAATTAAGGTGTTTTTGTATTATATATATGGATAATATATACTTATATATATATCTATATATATATATATCTATATAGTATATATATTATATATAGATTATATATATTATATATATACGTACAGTCTTGTGAGTTCTGAACTAGAAGAATAAGACAGTTGACCAGGTTGACAGGTTGACAACTGAAGTCGTTAAAATCATATTTAATTTTAAGCTTTATCAAGTTAATAGTTCTTAAGTTTGATTATTGTTTTTGTAACCTGACAAACTAAAAGTAAACTGTTATAGTGCAAGTTTTTGGTTTACACGTCAAATCTTTTTTACATTAGCACAACACGCCGGAATAGGGGGAAGGAAAATGACTTGTATTGCCAGTTAATAATTTAAAGTGCACTGATATGTTAAAAACAAACAAACCAAAGAATCATTTTACATTTTTGAGAGGATCTCAAAGGTCAAAGCACAAAGAGATGATGGTGAAGATTGTAATTCTGTTCATTTCGTTTTTCTTTATTTCTAGGCTAAAGGCCAGTATGTATGGCTCTTGGCTTCACAAATACCAGTCAGTTTAGGGAGTGTTATTCCTGCAGGAGAGGTTGATGGGATTGTTCCCCTGCTTTGCACTGACCCTGAGGCTGAGGACGTTAGCACTGCAGTGCAGCCACATCCATCTCTGTCACTCCACTACTGAGAGCGCTCAGGGCAGTGAGGACTCCGTGCTGTCAGGTTATAACTCCATACCTCAATCCTTAAATACGTCTCTATCTCATACAACCTCTCACAATCTATATAACTCTCACCTCTACTAACCTAGAAAGCCTTTTGGAATGCTGATGTTGAGAACACTTTCTAGCATGTCCCTCTCAATCGTTGCCTTTAGTGGAAATCCACTGTCTGATTGTTCAAGGGAACTGATGAAAACTGATGTCTGAACCTTGAAAGGTTCTTGGATATACATTTATAATCATAAAAGACCCAAAAGACCAGAGCAAATGAAAAAATAAAAAAACTTTCTTCACTTTCACCCACAAATGAAGAGTATTTTGTTTACTCACCCTCATGTTATTGTTGTATTTTCCCATGGAAGAAAGGAAAGTAGATATTTTTGAAGAGAGTTCATGCAGGTGGCAGTACATAGGTTCCATGATCTTTAATGGAAAAAAAACACATCATAAAGGTAACTGATTCAACACATTTTAGGTTAAATTAGATAAAGACAAGTATTCTGATTAGGTATAAATCCACAACTCCAAATTCAAAACTAAAAAAAATTTAACTCACAAAACTAAAAACCAGGTCAAAGGTCTTCTGTGTTCTAGCTTTCAGATATAAAAATGCAGAACATAAAAATCTGCCAGTTAAAAGGACAATTCTAGAATATATGCCATAATAACTACTTTTTTATCATGTCTAAAACTAAAATTTTCACAATTGTGACTGAAATATTTTTGTCATTTTATCTAACATGGATGTGAACACAAGAAAAATGAGAAATGCAAGCTCTAGGAAGATTGCTAGTAATAATGAAATATAAATATAAAATCAGGACCACTGGTGTGAATAAGAGCCAGAAAAAATAATGAATAAAAGCTTAATAAAATTACTATCAGAAAATAAGTGGTATCAGATTATTTGCTACAATGAACAGGTTATATAAATCTTGTAAGAGCACAACACAACAGATGTGTAACATTAGACATCGTACAATACAGTGCTTATCCTCTGCTGCTATTTCTGTCACTTGTTTGTAGAGAATTTTTTTTTAGCCTTATTACTGTAATTTCATGTTACAAGCCCAGCATGGCATAGCTCTGTGCTCTTCACGTGTAAATAACAGCATGCATGCAATGTTCCACACCCACAAGTCTGTTAAACAACCCTCTACAAGAACTCCTGATGCAGAGTTCAGGGGAATTTTCAGTATGAATGGCACCTACTGATGGTTGCATTCATTGTTTGCATTATTGTAGCACTATGTAAGCCGGTAATGGTGTATAAATAGCCAAGTTATTGCTTAATTTGCACAGTTCGCCATTTTACAGGCCACTTTTGAGTGTTAGGTTTTACATGATCCAGGCACCAGAATTGACTCTTTAAAATAAAGAAAGTGCGCTTGACCGTGACGTCTGGATGTACGTAAGTTTATATCTACAAAGTGCATATAGTTATGTCTTTTTAATGGATGCTCACACCCAAGCAAACGTTTTCAATTACTGATGCCATTCTATAAAATGAGGTCCTGTCGGGATATGGGCGTGTTTGTTTTGATGCTTTCAAATATCAACATCGTTTGGCAATCTCTTAGTGCACCTTTAAAATGGAATAAGTAGTGTAACTATATAAATTACTTTATTAAAGTAATGCAACTGATGAGTACTTAATGAATGTTTTCAACTGTTGATCATTTTGAAACATTTAAAGCAGGCAGGGTTAACCTTAACACTGATTACTGTCAGACTTTCAAAATCCTTCTTCACTAGAATTAAGCACAGGCACCACAAAATCAGACTTTAGCATGTCTTTTTACCTTGAGATTGTTCTGAGGTTAAATACCCTGTGTAATCGTTATCATTTTCATAAGTAACTGTAATTCAGTTACACATTTTTATTTCTGAGTAACTGTAACAGATTACAGTTAAATTTTTTTTGTAATTAAATTATGTAATTCTGTTACATGTACCTAGTTACTCCCCAACACTGTATAACGTACACATACGGGTAATCACTGTGATGCGTACCACTGGGCTGATGCTAAAACAAGGGTTATTCCTTACAAAAAATGGGCAAGGACTTGAGGATGTGTCTTGTCAGCTGGGGTGGAGGTAAACTGTTAAAGTAGATTCATCCATCCCGCATACTCCCAATGAAAGGGAGGACCACTATAGCTAAAGTGGTCTCATCCATCTCCTATGCCACTACTGGATAAAAGCAGCACATTTGATAAATGGGAAAGGAGCCCTTGTTGAAAATAAGCAGCAGACATTGCAAAGAGTGATGGGAAAGGAGGTTACAGACCACCGCTTTGGCGATGCATCAGGAAACAACATACAGTAAGGGAGTAGCGTCCAACTCTGTGTGTATTCGGTTCTTTTTCTTGACGTTTTTAGGCCGGTGTAGTCAAAGTGTGTGGTAGGTGTTAAACATCACCATAACCTAATTGACTAGAGAAATGCTTGAGGGGTTGAATGCTAACTGCTGAAGCTGTTGTTTAAGTTGACAGAGAGGAACTTTTCACCTTCATGTCTTTGTGCAAAGGGAAATACCCACTTTTGTCTATAAATGTCTTTGACTTGTCACATGTGGCTTTATGTCTGTGGTTATCAGCTTTCTCACTTCTCGATTCACTTCCTGAATGGAACTCTTCAATGTCATGATATATAAACAAGCATGCCCTTTGCATTGTGTGTTGTTCAGTTGTATTTTTTAAGTTGAAGCATCTTTCAACAACCACACACATGTAAATATAACCTATTTCAGTATAATTCTTCACGTTGAAGTAGATTGGCGTTGACATTTACTGTATGATCCGGCTTCTAAAATTTAAATTAAATTGAATGCAGTTTTTATTATTAGATAAAAATATGTTTGGTGTACCTTTATGGCACTAAAGCATCAAATGTGTCTGGATAACCTTGGTAATCTTGGTAAACTTTCAGATGAATATTTTCACAGGGGGATTCCCTTTCCCTTTAAAAAAAGGAAGAAAAGAAATGGAACTTAAATAATAAGGCATAATTAAAAAAAAAAGAAGATTTTTCAGAGCAGATGGACAAACAAATGGCATGATATGTAATCCTGATCCTAGTGATTATCAATGAAGAAATGGCATGAGACACTGAATGTGTTGCCATGTTCACAGATTACATGTGGCTTGTTGTTGAGCCGCAGTAAGCAATGTTATTGTTAGTTAATATATTGATGACTAAGTAAGTCATCAATAAATATGTTCTTGGGGAATCTTGGTACAAAAATAAATAATAAAATAACGCAAATAATATCAATGTTTCAATAAATAATTTTCACTCTGTGGTAAGGGGCTATTGGGAATGGCAGAAACATGGAAGGAAAGCGGCAACAAATTACAAAAAATAATAATAACAATATATTAGTGCTGTCAAATGATTAATCGCATCCAAAATAAAAGTTTTTGTTTACGTAATATATGTGTGTGTACTGTGTACATTTATTATGCATATATAAATACATACACATGCATGTATATATGTAAGAAAAATATGTTATCTTTATTTTTAAAATATTTACTATGAATATAAATTATATGAATTAAATATATACACCTGAAATGCATATAAAATAAAGTTCGAATATAAATTATGTGTGTGTATTATACATACATACATAAATGTAAACAGTACACACCCCATATCTTATGTAAACAAAAACAGATTTTGGATGCGTTTAATCGTTTGACAGCACTAATATATTGTTATTATTATTTTTTGTAATTTATTGCCGCTTTCCTTCCATGTTTCTGCCATTCCCAATAACCCCTTACCACAGAGTGAGATTTATTTATTGAAACATTGAAATTATTTGCGTTATTTTATTATTTATTTTTGTACCAAGATTCCCCAAGAACAAGGTGACAGGTGCAGGTGCAATCAAGCACCTCATTACCAGCCTGCATAAAAGCACACACCTCAGACACCCTCACTGTCCGGTCTCGTATACACGTAGAGGACTCAATGACTTTGCTACTACTTCCATTTGAATACTTCCTGCATTACTTACCTCCTGTGTTCCTCCTAGTGTCTCCAAGTGTCTCCTGTTCCTCCTAGTTCCCGGATTGCTGAGGTGTGTGCTCCTCCTGCCTGCATTCCAGCTCCTGTACAGCCAAAGACCCGGATTACCCCGCTCATCATATCCTTCGAACTATTCCCTCACCATCACATCCTCTGAACCCTACCCCAGTACTCTCTGTGACCAAATAAACCTATTTGATTTATACTAACCTGTTGTGTCAGACCTCTTCCGTTACACCAACATCAAAGCCCAAAACACTGCAGCAAGTTAAAAAAATCTTTTTTTACACACCAACATGCAGGCCAAGTTGTCTAAAAAAGTTTGGAGAATAAAACTGAAAATAGATGAAAAGCTTCCTCTATCAGATTTTAGCGAAGCATTCAGCCTAATAAAATTCATTTTGTCAGATGTGCAAAAGACCCCACAGACCAGAGCACTCAAGGTCTGTCAGGACATAAGACCACACATACAGATGACAGAGCAGCAGATGCATGGCAAACGTTAAGCAGTTGGCGATGACTTAGCCATAACTTGTCCCTGTTGAATACGTGTCACAGTGCTGATGGCGAGGAGCCACTGATCACTCAAGCTGTGTGCTCCTGTCTCATGGTATTTATTTCAATAATACAATGTTCATTAATCCACTGAGCAATTGAATGGGCTTTATTCCCAAAAAAATCCCTGGGATACTTTCTAATCGTGGTCATTTTTTTCCAATTAGAGATGTGTTTCTTGGCTGCATGAAGGTCGGTCATAAACACATCATGGCAGGGAGTCCATTTATTCCTATCAGAGAGGAAACAGAAGCTTTCATAGGAAATCCGCCTTTGATTACTGAACTTGGAGAATTTACTTTATCTCCTATGACTCTTTTATTCTGGTTAAGCATGATGTTAGCAACACCAGTGTCATGGGTTTGATTCCCAGAAACTAATCATACTGATGAAAATGAATGAATTATAGGTTGCTTTGTAATAAATTGTCTGCCAAATGCTAAACAAATGTTAAAAAATTAATTTAAAAATAATGAAACTATATAAATATATGCATATGCAGCTAAAGTTGGGTGCAGGTGCAAGAAACAATGAAATAAATGTGGGGAACAGATGTTCAAACACTTATATTATCTAATTTACAAATTCAATGGTTTAACCTCTCAGGTCCTCATCAGGTATTCATCATTTTGACTGATGATGATCTGTTGCATTTGTAAAATAAAAATTTGGAGCTATTATATTAGTGAGCAGACACTGACATTTCTCCATAAATCTTTGCTCAATTTCTTCAAAGGTACACAATATAACAACATACATTGTTTCTGCAGCCCTATCTGCAATATCATACAAAACATGAGGATCTTTAACCCAGATATTGTTAAAATTAACCACAATAATAGTAATATGATTTATACCAGGTGTCTTCAACCTTTGCCAAACCAATGACTCCTTAGTGGAAGGAGATAGATCAGTGAAATATGAGTGTTTTATTATAAATTTGGACTAAAATATAATGTATTTACATAATTTGTTATGCTTACATCACAAAGTCATTGAAATAATCATAGATTTACAAAGATTCCATGTATTTTTATACATTTTAATCTGGAGGAGTCTATTAATCATTCAGATGGACATCTTATTTTTTTAATATATGTGTTGTATATAGTACTGTTCAATAAATTTTTTTCTACAAAAATGACAAATCAATAATCTACAGTACTGGTGCATGCAGGCTTTCTAGTGGCTGTGTATTCTCAAAATATACATGCTCATAAACATCCCCAGCCAATGTGAATCATGTGGCACAATATATGAAGTGTTTGCACGTTTGACCAAATGTTGGAATATGACGTATTATCTAAGTGAATGTGTCCATCTGGTCTAACAAATCTTGAATTCTGTAACATGCAGATGGTAGTGTCAGAATTTGGCATAAACGGTTTGAATCCCTGAATCCGTGCTGCTTTTATCAACAGTGCAGTCTGGTGACGAAGATGAATAACTGTTGCCGGGAATATTTTTCTTGGCTAGTAGGCTCCTTGATTCTGTCTAAACATCATTCAGATGTCACAAGAATACTTCCTTATGTTTGCCACATGGAATTCTGTGATTCAAACTTTTGGAATGACAATTGTTAGAATGGGCTTGCTGTAGAATTCTGTGGGCACTGCCTTGCTGGCTATCCATGTGTGTTCCTGTATCGGCACACTCTGTTCACATCCTAAGCCAACATAGCCTTTGTTATGAGATGACATGAGAGGTGTGTTGCATAAATGTTCCACCAAAAAAATCTATGAGAACTGAGTGATTCTATTCGAACTATGTCTTATTTCTATGTAACCAAGAGTAATGCTCAATACAACTGATACAAAATGCAAGATGAGTGAAATGGTCTTCAAATCGAAATGTGAAAACACAAATTTTCTCAAATGACCTGGAAGTCTATTTTACATCTACACACGCACGCACGCACGCACACATGCACACACACACACAAAATACAATACAATACAATCAAATATGAAAATTTGTAAAATTTGTCGTAAAGTAAAATAACAGCTGTCTTGTTTAAAGTTGCTAAATTTCTAAGTAACTGCTGCTAATTCTCTTCTAGTTGAATGATCATTTCAGACTTTACCTACAGTAACCATCTGTCAGTCTTCTGCTCCATTACCATGGAAACCAACTCATCCATAAGTCTGGTCACTGTGGTAACATGAGATAGTATGTGTTCAAGGCTCTCTGGGCTTAAAGAAACACAGAAGCAAGAAATCGGAAAGGTTTGTCCTTTAAAGAGTTCATCAGACACCTGCAGAGAACAAAGCAAATTTATGTGTGACACTGGAGGGAAGAACCTCTAGCCACACTCATCTCCAGGCCTAATAATTATTGTCTAAGAAAAACAATTTTGGATTAAAAGCTTAAACACATTTTTTGTTATTCTTCTGAAATTTATTGCTGCAATTCTCATTATAGGTGAAAACCCTGACACATGGTTAGCTGTTCTGCTATTACTAAATTAACCGTTGTCAGATAGTTCACTTACCAATTTGTGAGGGTTAAACTAAACACACTGAATCTTGTACAGGCCAAGTCAATAACAGACACAGTATAAAAAAGGGAAGGATGTTTTTTCATTAGATAGTATCGGTCTGCAACTCCATTGACACAGTCATACGAGGGGAAAAAAGGGGACATTTCCAGTTGGCGGTGAGGGAGTTGACATTTTTATTGTGTTCCTTTAATATGGGTCTCTTCCTTTTTCTTAAGTAGTACCTAAATAACCTAAAGAATGTACACAATTAAATATGTTTCTGCTGTAATGCCCCTAGATTTTCAAGGTACCCTTAAAAAAATGTACAGGAAGTGTCCAGTTTGATTAAACACAATATAAGTGCAGCTCAGGCCAGCCATTAGCTTAAACCCACACCCTCTGTTTACTTGAGAGAAGTGCACGGGGCAATGTCATGCATCACTATAGGAGAACAAATCGATGTCATAAATCAAAATTCCTCAAAGTCACCCAACACTTCAAGTCACAACAAATGGCTACAGTCAACTCAAGATGTGCAAAATAAAAAAACTATTCCTCTTTGACAAATAAAAGCAGTTTTTTTATGACAAGTACAGATGTGTAGCGTCTGGACCAATCAAACACACAATATATATTTTGTTTTTATATTTAACAAATACTCTGTAACCCCCCTCAGTAAAACGCAATACGAGGACCCTGAACCGGAATGGTAACACCTCAGGAAGCCGAACAGGCACCTGGTTGCATGTCAACCAACGCTGATATCACTGGGTTTATTGGCCAAAAGTATGTAAAGCAGGGAAAATCCCTGCATGTCCCAGGACAAACGCACAGTAGAAATTGACTTTTCTACTAATTAATTCATAGGAAAACCTTTCTTTGAATGAACACACATATTCTTCAGGCCATTGTGTATATTATTGCTGTTTTGTATTAATCTGTTGTATTATAGACTATTTTTATTCATGCTTATGATAAACCACTCATTCATATAAGTAACTCTACCATGTCTAGTATCTATGAATTCGCATTCGGATGATCTAATTGAGAATGTATATTGTATGTTTACACCTACGCAACATATTAGTGTTTTAAGAGTCTTTAATAATTGTTACACAAGCTTCATACCACAAATTACCATGCTTTCCAACAAAGGGCCATAAAAAACGCCCTGTATCTCAGAACCCCCTACTTGAGGTTCCGGACGTTCTCATTGGATAAGCCCATCTTGAGAGGAGGGGATCTTCTCTGACCTTAAAGGCCCGGCTCCAGGGACCAGCCCCAGTCGGTGGTTCGGTGAGATGCTAAGATGAAGATGTGAGACAACGCTTCAGGATACCAAAGCATTGTGACAGGCTTTTCTTCGGCCTTGTCCTTTCCATTCATCAAGTTTCTCTGACTCAAACTGGTTCTTTTCTTCAACTAATTTCAGCAAGATCTTGGGACTTAAGATTGCATCAGGAATCTATTTACAGACAGACGAGACTTGCAAGTATCAAAATTAATCTTATTAATTGATACGTTAGGTATCATTTGCACCTTTTTACAAAAGTGTGTTTGAAATAAGAATCTGACGTTTCCCTCAGGTGTAGATCTGCTGAATATGCAAAATGGTTTCATAAATGTCATTCCTTATGTCTCTTACTTTAGTGCTAAACTTTAACCCTTTCCAATACCAACTGTATGTGTGTGTGTGTATATGTTAGACCAGTTTAGGTGTGTATGTAGGATGTTAGACCAGTTTTTGTGTTTATGTAGTATGTTGGACTAGTTTAAGTGTTTCTGTAGTTAATAAAACCTTACTTGTATAACACTTGACGTGTTCATTGTTTGCTCATAAACGGAGTCAATAATCATGCAGATTTACGCTACAAACTTTGTAGAATTGTACAGTAAGAAAGTTATTTCCCTTAACCAGGAAATTGACGTTCTTAGAATTGACAAGACGGTTGACCGTGAGTGGTCAGCTAAATATCTACAGCGTATCTAAAATATGAATAATTAATTATATTTAGTTATGGTTAATTATTCATATTTTCCATGAGCTAATTCGCTACAGATTTTTGGTGGAGAATGCGGGCATGATAAAAAGAAAGTTATGAGTTTAAACACTGGCAACTTAAATGTGTGTGCTTGATAGCCCAGGTTAAAGTAGGACGTGACTTCAGATGCCCGGTGTTCCTATTTGCTGGCTTGTTGAGATGCATATAAAGTGGGGGTTTGAATTGGTACCTCTATTATAATTGTGAGAGTCTTTATGGATTTCATGCTTAATGGTATCAGTGTAAGGTTAATCTGATTTTAGCAAAGAAACCCTAATTTCAGTATTAAAGCATAAATCTGTCCTGACAAAGCGTAAGTCTGAATCTCAGCTCAGCGGAATGTCCAAACTGTACCATAATGTAATAAGCTTTAGTGAAGAAATCACAAAATTGAAGTATTGTTTAAATTGTTTCTTTGAAAAAGAAATCTCAGTACAGTTATATCAAAGTAGATTTGAGTGTTGCTCCTCTTTCCACAGCATAAAGGCCTTATAGTTTATAATAGATTGAAGCAATTCATCTACACTTTGACTGCATATATACAAGCAACCTGGTGGTCACTGTGTGTTTCACTCGCTGAGTGAAAGTAAAGGGGTAATACTGTACTTTAGTGTGAGGCACACATAACTGCATATATGTTTAAACCGGTTTTAACTTACAGTAAACCCGTTTTGTAATTCTTTAAACAAGTGCAAGAAGTTTATTGTTACATTAGAGAAGCACTCACCGAAGTGCTTATGTAATGCAACAAGTCTTGAAGGCTGAAAACACCACGTTCTAAAACTATGACTGTTAAACATAGACAGACATTAAACTGCGTTAAATACACTGGCATGCATTGGTTACCGTGACAACAACTTGTCACAGGAAGCGCTAACTTCACATAGCACAACACGCCATGTTGTAAACAAACCACTTGAAGCAGCTAAGCTAACACGACTTAGCATAGTTTCATTTTCGGCTAAGCTACCAAATAGCTTTAACAATTAGGGGTTAACACTCTTTAATTGAAGCTTTTAAATACAGCATGTGTGTATGCAGTGTGAAGTAATTTGAATTTAACCTAATCCCTGGTTTCTGATTTTTCCATTTCTTTTCCTTCTTTTTCTATGTTTCACAATCATCAGTTCGTCTCAGCGAATTTAACTATCTTCGAGGTATCCTTCCTGAATGCTATTGCTTAGTTAAGATGTAATTAAATCTAAATTTAATTACATTTTAACTGTCTATCAAGAGAAGAATCATTAAGGTATTGGGTGCTTTTAGTAACACACTAATCACTAGTGCTGCTATTTGTTCCTAATACCAGATTGATTACCTTGTTTTAATAATAGCAGTCAGCTAATTTTAAATCCATTTACACGTTATGCCCCCTTGATGTTCTCTCTGAACCTCAAAAGGAACCAGAGACATTTTCTATTTTTGATTTGTTTATTTTCAAAATGTCCTCATTTTTTGACCCTGTTACAAAAAGTCATCTGGACAAACATAGGCATCACTATATACTGAGTACCATAATAATAAGAATAATCTGAATAGAAATGCTCTCCTTTTCTTTTTTTCCTCTTCTACTTCACTTCCGCAGAGATTGAGCCTGTTTGGGGAAACGTCAGTAAATTCGGAGTGATAATTTGACAATAGAGTAGTCTGAAGTCTCCAATCAAAAACCCTGTTTTATGCCCTTTTCAGCAAACTTATGCTGACCCAAAACTATTTTAGCATTCACACTCTGTTTTGATCTTGTCGTAGTCTCTAGCCCTTACTCTCAACACGAGTTTGCCAAATTGTTGCAGATGCTCAGTCTAACTGCCCAGAATGCAGACCAAAGAGGGCTGGCCAGGCGTTGTGAGGAACACCCCCTACCCAGGGCCGACGACCACCTACTGAGCCGAAAGCAACTGGACACAGAGAGAAGTGTATCTCAGACTCAGGACTCAAGCGAGAGTTATGGCTACAAAAAGCTCACCAAGGTCATCATCTTCCTGGCCCACAACCTAATGGGATTGAAACAGGAGGAAATTGATAGACTTCAAGAGACTCTGATCCAGCAGCTGAACAACACTCAAGACAAGCTTGACATGCTCCGAAGAGAACTCAGGGAATCCTACAGGCTGCGAAAAGAAATGCAGTGAGAGAGACACCCTACTCCTGCATACTCACTCAGCAGTGCAAAACTCCCTCATGTGCACGAAGCTACGAAAGGGGGAGCCAACACTTTCTGCTTAACAACTCAGCAGACAGAACTGTAATACTTCCAAGCATCCCCGCAGCAGCGCATGATGTGACCCCCAGAAACTTTGACAAGCTAGCCAGGAAAATCCCAGCATTCACATGGCCAGGAAAATAATAGTTCCTACTTTATGCAGTACGAGCAGTAATTTAGAACGGTGGCGTCGTTTTAAACATTGCTTGCAAGCAGACCCAATAATCAATCTTATGTGTCTGTTTCATAAGTTAGTAACTTCTTCTCCATGCGCATACCAGTTCCTGATCAAAACCAGATAAAATAATAGTTTGAATGCGCCTTCCTGCGAGAAGTAAGAAGTTTTCAGTGCTATAATGTTGTAAAGTTTTTATTATTTTTTTCAATTGTACGATAAGAAACTAACCTGATTTTAGCGAAGAAATCCTAATTTCTGTGTTAGTGGAGCATAGGTCTTTTTTCTGACGACGAAATCTCGGGATTAGCAGCTCATATAAATGGTACCAGAATAAATCGGTCTGATTTTGGGCGAAGAAATCCCCTTCTTCAGTACTGTGTAGGTGATCTGAGCGATGCTCCCATTTCACTGATTTAAGGCCTTAGTATGTTATGTATCATTGTAGTCATATCGACCCACTCATGTGAAACATTTACGTAACTCTTATATATGTGCGCACCAGGTTCTGATTATAATCAGAGAAAACTATAGCTTGAATGTGCCTTCCTACAAGCAGTAGAAGTTTTCAGTGCTATAATGTGTTTAAATCGTACGATAAGAAACTAACCTGATTTTAGCGAAGAAATCCTAATTTCTGTTGTTAGTAGAGGGTACAGCTGTTCTGATGGGTAAACCTCAGATTAGCAACCCATATAAATGGTACCAGAATATATCAGTCTGATCTTGGGCGAAGAAATACCCACTTTCAGCACTGTTGTAGGTGATCAGATTGATGCTCCTCATTTCACCAATTTAAGGCCTTATTATGTGTTACGAATCATTGTATTTCATTATGACTCGCTAATTTGAAACATTTACGTAAAATTAATAGTGTTATTCTAGCGTAGCTAACTACGAATCCACCATTGCCTGTGAAGTGAATGTGCTGTTTTGATTAATGAATGAATTTGTATGGGACATGCATGAGTTTCCCATGCATGCTCACAGCAGTGCAAGTCTGCTCCACCTGCACCTGTTGTGAGCTTGCATTGGTCTCCTAGCAACACGTGACCCCGGAAGTGTGAGCAAACCCTTCCGGTTAATCTGACAACAGCACCAACTTCACAGACCTGTGTGTAAACAAATTGTGTGTAACTAACGCTAACTCTTAAGCTAAGCCCTTTACCTCAACTGCTAGCTGTTAGCATCTGACTAACGCTTAGATAGGCGTGTAAAGGGTCACTTTCTAAACCCACAAATCTCTCTCTCTCTCTCTCTCTCTCTCTATTCCCGTCACCCCTGGTGTCACTTCCTGTTGATGCCATCACAGGTCCTGTGGTCCCTACCCACATACTTAGTTGTACTTGTGTATGTTATTTTGTGCTTGACTTTATTTACCTTTTTTTGAATTTTAGTGCATTATTGACATTTGTTTAGCAAAATGTACCAATCAGCTAAATTGATTTGTTGAAATTTGAGATTAATAAATCAAAAAGTTTTTTGTTCCCTTTTAAATTTCCTACAGCTAGTAGGACCCTTTTGTATTTCAATTTTGTTGTGTTTTACTTTTACCTTATTTTAGTTATTTCACCATCACAATCTTCGCTTTTTGTATAGGATTACAGTAGTTCTAGCAACTGTTGTTTCCTTAACGAGTTATACAGGTTATTAGTAGCCTAATCCCTGTTTCCTCTCTACTTCTCCTCACGCCTCAGTGCCAGGCCTAATACATTGAAAGGCAGCTACCATGCAACACAATGTAGGCTAAGATAAAACTAGAAACAATTCCCACTGTTTCTTTTTCTTTTGACGAGGTATTTGGTGGGTCCCTGCTAGTTTAGCTAACAGCCTAACCCTAGGGTTATGAAGTCTATTGCAGCATCACACACAAGTGACACCTGCTTAGCCATATCTCTTAGAAAAAAAATAAATAGGTAAAATCTTCCTTTTTTTTTTGAGTTCATCTTATTTTATTTCAGTTTCGTCATAGTGACCAAACCCGTGAACCATCAGTGTTTCAAGTAATAGTTTGACTACATGTATAGCCCGGTCATCAGCTGACCCCTGCTTACGGCCCCCTCAACAAAGTTACTCAAACTCTCCCTTTGTGTTCACGAACACAAAAACATAGCACCCTACCTCACTAGCTGCCTCCCACCAGCTATTCATACCTTACACGGCCTACACAGCCGTTCCCCTTAGAGATAGCTTAACACCTCTGTACGTACCTGCATTTGCCTTGTGCCTCTCTCTCTCTGGTGTTCCCACAAGTGTGCCAGGATGTCGCAGACATTACACAGACATCCAGCCCTGCCAGCTCACCAGGACCACCTAAAAACCCAGTAGAGCACTGTAATGTACATCCTTCAGCTCAAAGCAGCCAACGACCTGCCATGGCAAAGAAAGGAAAAGCGAGACTGCGACACAAGTGAACAACCCGACACCCTGCCTGACACACCAGGACCTGAACAGCATCATCCTCTCCTCGGCCCACACCCTCAAGGGCCTCAGACAGGAGGTATATGAGCTGAAACTGCAAGTCACAGAATTCTGCAGAGAACTGACACCTGCTCAACGAGAGAAAGCACAGAACGGATGCAAAGAACCTCACAGAATGGTGCGACAGAAGGAAATCACCAGTATTCACAGAGGCTCTAACAGCTGCTAGACACCAAGCGCCGCTGGAAAAAGCCATCAAACAGGACTTGAAAAGAGAACTGTTTCACACAAAGTCACTCTTAAAAACAACATATGTGGAACTAAATGAGAGAGACACCAGATCTAAGGCCTTACAAGGCCAGCTGCATGCAGCCAGAGCTGAGGTCCAAACCCTGACTCAGCAATTAAAGAGGAGCTTGACATGGTTCAGAAAGAATTTAAACAGTCCTACCGACTGCGCATAGACTTAAGCAAAAGACAGCCGGCTGAACATCACGTCGCCAGCAGTGCAAGCCCTCCACGCCTGTGCACAGCTACGAAAGGGGGGAAAGGGAGCCAAAGCCTTCTGCTTGACACTTCACAAGTCAGCTCCCTGAAAACCTCTGCAGCTGCAAGAAAAAAAAAAAGTTTTTCAGGCGAACCGAAACAACGCAACGAGGTGAATTCAGTGTCACAAATGAACTGAAATATGCTTGCAGACCACAAGGTGAACAGACAGGGAAAACACGAAACAGAACTTCCCCTGGCCAGCAGGCCCAGACCCCCTCAGCCAATAGTCCGAACCTGCGAAGGGGGGGGGGGGAGCCCACTGTTCACACATCACCAACCATCAGCCACAAGGGGGTGGGGCAGGGACCTTTCCAGAGGATCACTGCAGACACACACACCGTGTGACCCCACAGACCCCAACGAGCTGGCCAGAGACAATACATCTGGCAACCTAAATAATGCAGAGACCTTGAGGACATCAAAGGAACTGATCCTGCAGTCTCACCAGCAGTTTAAACAAGCCATCATAAAGGAATTCTCAGACCCAGAGTCTGAACAGGGACTGATCGCTGCTGATTCTGAACTTCACAACTCAGAATCAAAAGCAGCCCCCCGGCACAGAAGGCACCAGCTTGCTAGTAAGGGAAACAGGTCAATGTAGCTCAAAGGGAATCATTTAAGATTTTAAAGGGAGCTCCACCATTAATATGCAAGGGAATTAGGACAGAATAACTGTTTTACAGCTGATCACTGAGACGGCCAGCGATTCAGTGAACGAGCTGTATGCCATCAATTCTGCAATGGATATTTCTATCCAAAATATAGTGAAAACACTATTAATTAGCACATGTAACAAGATCGGCAGTTTAAGACATTAACTTGTGAGCACAAAACACAAGATAATTCTCTTTTCAATATAAATAAGACTTAAAATCTAAGACATATAAACTAATCTAAAACATAAACACACGCATTCACACAAGTTTTCAGAAAGAGAGAGAGTGAGGAAATAATTAGAGAATGAAAATGTGAAATCCCAAGACATTAGCAATATGTGAAATTGCATAGACATGAACAACCATCAATCACTTAAATAACCCTCGCATTGAGTTCCTCAATTAAGTTAAAATTTATATTAAATGCACCAGATCAGCTAGGATCTGGAGTACTTGCGTTCCTGTGTCCGGGGTTCCCTTCCTTGTCTGCTGAAAGGGGTTTCCCGCTTTTCTGATTGGCTGGAGGTTCAGTCTTGGGAAGCCAGTGGTTGGGCGTTGGCTGGCGACGCGGAGCTGTGGTCTGCAGTTGAAGTTTTAGACAGCACTTTTCGGAGATGCGGCGCTAGGCAAACTTAACTCAAAACACGAAACTCTCAATGGAAAATAAAATAAAGAAATAGAAATAGAAGTAAGGTTTGACGAGACTAGGTGGCGTTTCTACTCATGGTTTTGGAGGAGATGGCGTGAAAGCCAGAGCACGCTCAAAAACTAAAGAAGCATGATAAAAAAAAAACATAGCTCACAGCTATGACTAAAAAGAGGAGAGTAAGAGCAAAGAAGGGGGTTGAAGAAGAGAACCAAGAGAACCAAGAGAACGATTTGATGGTGTTTCTAGTATTTAAACCGGGCTGTTTAACACACCCCAAATGGTGCTTTGACCAATTAGATGTCGTCGTTGCTCGGGGCGTTGTATATTCCTCCTCCCATTCATAAATCAACTGTTATCTCATTATTCACATGATCCGCATTTTTCCCACTCTGGTAGAGTATACATTTTGGACATAATTTCTTATAATAAGAATATGATACATTTGACCAAGTATTGATTGGAAGAAACGTTTCAAGCATGAATTCTCAAACTCACACATACCAAACATGAATACGACCCCTTAAGCTATTCAATAGTTATTCAAACTACATTCACAATAAATAAGGCATGATGGTTAAACATGTGGGTTAGATAAATAATATGGAGTTATGCATAGCAATTATTATTTGCTTAGGTCCTTTTAGTGTCATTTAGATGCATATTCAAATGGAAATGAAGTTTCTTTGGCATTCTGTGGATGTAAGGATACGTTCTGTTCTCTGTCTTTAGGTGGAGGGAAAAGTCAATCCGAAGAGCTTGTGACCACTATCACAAGTTTCCATTTGATGGTCACGCTATGCATCTCTTTTGAACATTATTCTTGATAACTTGCCCCAAAAATTTACAATCTCCTTGGACTTGTCAATAAGTATTCTTTTGTGTTAATGTTGAAAACTGTTATGTGACAGGGGCTTAGGTTTAGGCTTGCTTCAGCCTGGGTAATGCTCGGGTCGGATTTATGACATCCTGTTGTCTTGGGCCTCTGTGGAATGTTTTGACTCCTCGTGCCTCAACCCTGTTTTGACCAAATCTTAGATTGTCTGATTCGGTCTGATATCCTACAATTACAATGAAAAAGATAGCCCCTAGAGGAAGAGGATAGAGCCCATCACCATAACAACAACCCCAGTTCAAGACACCCCTGGGAAAAGCCATGGAAAAAAGGAGTCCTCATCCTGCAAACATACAGGAGCTGCTGACACTCGCAAAGAGCTCCTTGAACAAAACTCAACAAAGGAGTACTGAGAAGGACAAACTTCAGACTCCTTGCCTGACGCAACACAGCAAGGGAGGAGCATCCCTTAAAACCGGTCGACACCCCAGAAGCAGCCAGAAAACGTTGGATTGAGCAACGGGCCCACATGCCCAACAGTGAAAGCTCTACCAACACAACTCAGGCAAACTCAAGTCGGTGCCGCCACAAGAGCAAAGCAACACTGCAAACATCAGATTTCTAGTGACGTTGAGCAAAGCAGAGAGCTCACAACCCCCTGCCGCTTTCCTGCCATCATCACTAGGTCAGTAGGAAATTCTCTACACACTATAGAATCTCCATAAAAGTTCCCGGCAATCCCTGGAACCACCTGCACTCTCAACAGTGAGAGTCTAACCCAGCTGTCCCACAACATGGGTACCACAGATAGCCTACTGGCCAACAACATCAACAAAAACATCCTACCAGGACTAACTCACTTCAGGATGACAGGAGACACAGCCTCGACACCTGCTGCATAAACTCGAGGACCCACACCTTGCTACAGCATACATCACCACAGCACACCACCAGACAACATCCAACACGGCACCAACAGCCAAAAAGCCACCACTGTCTCCCAGCCGTGAGTGGCAGGTGTGTGTTCGATTGTTCTGCAACTTTGACATCGCTCGTTGTTGTCTATTATATGGACAACAACGTTCGAAAGGGGGGAATTTGTAGCGTCTGGACCAATCCAACACAATATATATTCTCTTTTTATATGACAAATACACTGTAACCTCAGTTAACAAGCCATATGAAGACCCATGAACCCTTCCCCCCGAAATGAGTAACACCCCAGGAAGCCGAACAGTCCCCTTGTTGCATGGCAACCAACGCTGATAACACTGGGTTTATTGGCCAAAAGAATGCAAAACAGGGAAAATCCCTGCATGTCCCAGGACAAACGCACCGTAGAAATTTACTTTTCTACTAATTAATTAATAGGAAAACCTTACTTTGAATGAACACACATATACTTCAAGTCATTGTGTATGTTGTTACTGTTCTTGTATATTGTTGTATTATAGACTATGTTTCTTCATGTTACGATAAACCACTATCATATAAGTAAAACTATACCATGTCTAGTATCTATGATCGTATTCGGATGATTAATTGAGATGGTATATTGTATGGTTACACCTACGCAACATATTAGTGTTCTAAGAGGCTTTAATAATTTTTATCCAAGTTTCATATGCAAATACCATGCTTTCAAACAAAGGGCCATAAAAAAAAAAACGCTTGTATCTCAGAACGCCCACTTGGGATTCCGGATTTTCTCATTGGACAAGTCCATCTTGAGAGGTGGGGATCTTCTCTGACCTTAAAGGCCCGGCTCCAGGGACCCGCCCCAGTCGGTGGTCCGGTCAGATGCAGATGAAGATGTGAGAAAACCCTGCAGGATACCAAAGCATTGTGCCAGGCCTTCTTTCGGCCTGGACTTTTCCATTCACCAAAGATTCTCCGACTCAAACTGGTTCTTTCTCCTCAACCAACTTCAGCAAGATCTTGGGACCTTAAGATTTGCATCAGGAATCTCTTTCAGACATACGAGACTCGAAAGTATCAAACTTAGTCTTATTAATTAATACATTAAGTATTAACCTTTTTACAAAGGGTGTTTGAAACTCAGAATCTACCGTTCATCAGGCTTAGATCGGTTGAATATGCAAATGGGTCCATAAATGTCATTCTCCTATGTCTCTTTCTGTACTGAGCTAAACTTTACCCTTTCCTATACCAACTGTATGTGGGTGTGTGTGTGTGTGTATGGGTATGTTTAGGACCCGTTTATGTGTTGATGTAGGATGTTAGACCAGTTTGTGTTTATGTAGTATGTTAGATTAGTTTAAGTGTTTATGTGGTTAATAAAACCTTACTTGTTTCACACTTGACGTGTTCATTGTGTGCTCATAACCTGAGTCACTAATCATGCAGATTTACGCTACAAGCTTGGTATGAATGTACAGTAAGAAAGTTATTTCCTTTAACCAGTAAATTAACGTTCTTAGAATTGACAAGCCAGTTGACCCTGAGAGGTCAGCTAAAAATCTACAGCGGATCTAAAATATTCATAAATAATTATAACTAGTTATGATTAATTATAAATATTTCACATGAGCTGATTCGTTACAATAGTATTCAAAAAACAGTAGACGAAAAAGCACCCGGATGACCTACTACTTCCATCCGGATTCTGAAGTGTGCATTTGATGGACATTTTACAAGAGGATTTAGGAGAGGATTTATGAATTGCAGTGAAGCAATGCAATTGACGCTGATAGGTCAACTGATAAGACAAACATTGTGATTGTCGTACGTCTGAATTTCATTCATACTTATACATATCATATTATATAGAACATACTTTTTTAACAGTCGTGAAGTAAGTTAAAATTAATATGTGACCCTGGACCACAAAACCAGTCTTAAGTAGCATGGGTATATTTGTAGCAATAGCCAGCAATACATTGTATAGGTCAAAATTATCGATCTTTCTTTTATGGCAAAAATCATTAGGATATTAAGTAAAGCTCATGTTCCATGAAGTTATTTTGTAAATGTCCTACCGTAAATATATCAAAACTTAATTTTTGATTAGTAATATGCATTGCTAAGAACTTAATTTGCCGCTTTCCTCAATATTTAGATTTTTTTTTTGCACACTCAGATTCCAGATCTCAGCCAAATATTCAATTCATACATCAATGGAAAGCTTATTTATTCAGCTTTCAGATTTCAAAACATTTACCCTTATGACAGGTTTTGTGGTCTAGGGTCACATATGTAGTACCCACTCAGACAGTATGCCATTTTTGGATGCACCTACTGATTACCTCGTAATCTGCCCTTGGACAAATGTAACATCTATGTTATGAATCTAGCTGATCTAGACTAGTCGCTTAAGATCTCAATCATGCCTCCAGATAGAAATGATCTAAACAGCAAGAGCAGAGAACACTATACTGGGTTCTGATGATCATCCACAGTTCTGTGTAATTGAAGATTTCAAAAGCCAATTTCTGTGTAATCTATGAGACCACTTCTTGATTTATTGCTAAACTTACATGACCCTATTTAGGACAGGAAGTAATTTGCAAGTATATAGGGCAGCGTGTTAGTCAGCTTCTTACTCCATGCCCAGTCTTTCAAAAGGGAACTGGACCAAATTGCGTTTGTGTGTATATCAGATGAATATCCCTGCTGCTGAGATTCTGCTGGTGCAAATTTACATCCTCATTCTACACATTAACATGCACTTGGATTGAGCCATAGGGAAATATGCTATGATTTAAATGTAAATGGAAAGACTAAAAATCTATTAAGCTAAAAGGCCTTATTAACAACTAGCACTCAAATAAGATTTTTTTAAAAGATGGCTCTCACCACTAATATCACCAAGTCGTAGTCTGTCCCAGTATTGATTGACTGTTCCAGAGTCCAGAAAGAGAGAGAGAAAAGAGAAACAAATGTTATTTCAAACTTTCAGATTTGAAGGAAAAAGCATTTCCTGTGGGTATGAAATTAAATCTACTCCACAAATTGTATTAAAAAAACTGTTTGAATGAAGAGACACAATGATCTGTTTCTGCCAATAAAAGCCAATTCTGCAGGCATATTTAAGACATGGGCAGACAAAAAAGGGAAAGAGCTGATAGGTCAGCTCTGATTATACGATTACGACTCTTAACATTAGTTAATGATCGAGGTCGGGGTGACCACAAGTGAACCGCAGCTTCTTGTTTCTCCTCGTCTCTCCCACAACCTCTTGCTTCTTCTCTTCCTCTCTTTTAGTGGGTGTGCGTAATTGCAGAATGTCAGCAGGAACGACTGGAGATGTGCTCAGGGTTTTCATCGAGGCAGCTGCCCAGACTTTCTACATTCAGAAACAGCTGGTGCCGTCCATCCAGCCCAGGCAAGCGCAGGTGGGCCTGTCACGACTGACCGCCCCATCCCTGACCCAGCCTCCACCATACGACCCACAGCAGCCAGAGAGGAGGCTGTGCCAAAACTGTGTCACTCACAAAGACTGAAATAAAATGGAAGATTTGGTACCCAAAGGCATCTATGCCCACTGTGGTGGTGGAGCAGATGTTTCTTGTTGCTTCTGATGAGCAGGAAGGAATCTAAACCATTGGCATCTAGTAAGGTTCTGATGATTGGCAAACATGATGTACAGAAAGATGTAAAGCCAAAACTGCTATATTATTTTTTAAAGGGGTCATATAATGCGATTTCAAGTTTTCCTTTCTCTTTGGAGTGTTACAAGCTGTTCGTGAATAGATAAGATCCGTAAAGTTGCAAAGACTAAAGTCTCAAACCCAAAGAGATATTCTTTATAAAAGTTAAGATTCGTCCACGCCCTCCTAAAATGCCTCGTTTAAACATACCCCCACGTCTACGTCACGATGTGGAAAAATTTGCATAACGCCGCCCAAATGTTCACGCAAAGAAAGAAGGCGTAACTTTATTGTTGCTGCCTGAAGCCTGTTGTGAAGAAAGCTGTGTGTCATGCGAAAGCGAAAATACTTGTTTGGCCTTCCAAAAGAGGACACAACTAGAAATCAGTTTTTAAGTTGTATTTACAACACTGTTCCAGAACAGTTAAACCCAAATATTCAGATGTGTGCAGCGCATTTTATGGAGGACTGTTTCCTGACAGAGTAGACTACAATGCCGGCTGTTCTGACTCACATACTGTAAGTACGTTTTTTATATTTAAAGAATTTGCCATTGATGATTCAAACGTGAGTTTTGAGCAGTGTAGAGTAGCGCTTGTTGTTTGTCATTTCTCGATCACAAATGCAGACATGGTTTTATGTTTATGCAGCGCGATGCAACGCAACGCGTAAAAAAACAGTACAAGTCATTATAATCCGTAATTATGTCCCCATTGGATGCAACAAATGCCTCATTTTAATGGGTTTTAATGTTTTTGTCTCATCGCTCCATCACAGTATGGTAAGGGGCGTAACATTTCCGTCACACGCTTGAGGTATTCGGCCAATCACAATGCACTGGATAGCTGGCCAATCAGAGCACACCTCGCTTTTCAGACCGATGAGCTTTGTAAAAATCGACGCGTTTCAGAAAGGCGGGGCATAGAGGAGAAACAATAATGTACAGTATGTGGTAAATAATGTGTTTTTTGAACCTTAAACCGCATAAACAGATTTCATTACACCAAATACACAAAATAATGTTCTTTTTAGCAACATCATATGACCCCTTTAGAAATATTTTGTATTTCCAAAAACCCTTCTTAAGAATATTCTTATATTTTGTTTAAACTTAAAAAAGTAAAGTTCTTAAAAAAATCTAAAGTCATAAATAACTAAGAAAAAGATGTGATGTTTAATATGTTGTTTGAAATATTAATCATAACAAAATTCTAAAACGTGTATTAGACTTCCTTTTATAAAACTTCTAGCTGTTGCCTACTGACATTTTTCTTTTCTTTTCCTCCATGTCAAATTAACCAAATATTTTCCAGCAAGTAAAATCTCCTACAACAGTGAATGTAGTTAAACTACTCTTATTATGCCACTCTTTTGGCATAATTTTACATTTGTTTGCATGGTGCAACGTTCTACTTAATAAATTGACACATTTAAGATCTGTCATTATTGAAGGTGTTGTGTTTTGGAACAGTTATCTATTTTTAGAAAAAATAAATTCTCAAAAAATATTTTTGATATACTTTTTTGAAGAATTGCATTAGGAATATTCTTACAATCTTAAGAAATTAACCTTTCTAAACCTTTTTTCTTAAGAATATTCTGTGAATCTGGCTGGGTTTATAATGCACTTTAACAGTGAGAATGCAATTTAACAATGTCTGAATTAGTAGAATTCACATTTTAAGATTTTAATAAATTTTCAAAGCACCAACCTAGGGTTTAATTTATGAAATATAAATTAAATTACCTGTATAAGTTCCCCTGAACTATTTAATCAACTCTTTGAGACTGGTGTTCCATAATTTTCTTGTCTGCTTTATTTATGCAGTGGTACAAGTGCTTCATTACTGAACAAAAAGAAAGGTTACGAAATGCAAGCTGCATCTTTTTTTTTTTAAATCAAATGTTATCATAAGTAGTTTTCAAGAGTAAAATGAGGCTTAAAATCGACCATTATATTCTCAACAAGGTTTTTGGTAATGCATCAGTAATGGCCTCAAAAGTTTCCCTCTGATTGATATACACCATCCTCAAGAGTGTTCCAGATTTCTGGCTGAAATGCTCATGAGTGTCCCTGGAACTGAACAAACTGCCTAAGATGAGTGTCCACTTTCTAAGCGAGACAAGACCACATTTCACAAATAGACTGGAAGCTATGATTACCACATGTATGAGAGATCTTTCAGTGTCCATTTGCCATTTGTTAGCCCTGAGAAGACATTCAAAGCAATTATTTGGGTTGAGAGTATATGATTGCATTTGAAAGCATAATTGATGGTGGCGGATAGATAAAGTACAGTGCAACATCATGTGAAAGACCTCATTGAACGCAGTGGAATAACTGCGATAACCTCAGACGGGATCATAAGCACCTTTCAGATGTCACTAGTCACCTGTCTGTGTTTAGGCCTGATTTAGAGGGACACACTGTGCCTGTGACTGTTTGCAAAAACACCTAAAGTGAAAGCATTTTAGCGAATAGGCTAAAGGTGTTTGATTCTCAGTTTACATGTGTGTCTTTTGTTGAACTAAGCCTTTTTTGAGATGCTCTGAAAAATGCCTAACTACAAACCTGCCTGTCGAAGATCTTTAACAGCTCTATTTAAAAACCTATGGGATCCCACATGTGATTGACTTTAACAATCTACACAGTCAACACTTATTAATATTATCGATCATTTAATTAGCAATCTTCAGGCAAAGTGCACAAGACCCAACTCTCAATTAATTTCAACAGAGTTTGCCATTAGCATGTTGCTAAGCAAACAATACAATCATTTAATAATCATAATCACAATAATCACAGAAAAATGTGTGTAAAATGTTTAATTAGGCTTAAGTATTTTATATACTTATATACTTTTCAGTATGGAACAAGTCTCAAAAATGCTGCCTATTTAAGCTGCTCACTAGGTTTTGGAATGGAGCCACTAAGGTTTCACAGATTCTGCTACTTACCTCCACATCTCCACAAGTTTCCATCGTTTTTCCACCAGTGGGCCTGTAACACAATTTGATCATCCATCAAATGCTGAATATTATCTTTGATTTTTAAACACATGCACAAAAAACAAAATGCATCCACATAGAACCGGAAACATAAATTGGCACTTTATATGGATTAGATTGTGCTGGCCTTTCACAGCTTGAATGGGGCATCAGTGTAATGAAGCAGCAATCAAGCTGTCCAGTGGAATTGAGGGGTGAGTTGCACAAGGCTGAAAGCCTCAGGGATGGACAACATGTTTCACAAGTGATTAGGTGCTGAGGGCGACTGACAGTAAAGATGACAGCTCTTATGGATAATTGTATGCCCATGTGCATGTATATACTGGAGCTGAGTGACTATGTTCAGTGGCACATATCTAATGTATCTGATATTTAAAAATATTACTTGTGATTATGATGATCATATTACATTAATTACAAAATTGAAAGTAATAGCTTTATTATTGTACCTTTAGAGATTGTAAATCCTGATTCAGATCTTATTTGCGCGAGTGGTCCTATTTAAAAAAATAAAGTGTTTATATGAGAGACAAAGATATCACATCTCAATTTGGCATTTCGAGACGCTCCTGAAGTATGTGTGATTGGAAATGCCCTTTAAATCTCTTTTCCAACCAACTGTTTGGACATGTGCGATTTTGCAGTTACGTATGATCTGCATTCTTTAACAGTCTCATGTTCCATTTACCTCAGAAATCTCCATTTTCATTAAATGTAGTGGAACTAACAGCCAGTGCTCTGCTGAAAATCATGAGCATGAAGTTACATCTTCTTTTTAGAAGAATTTTGTCACACTGTTATCACATGCTATGCCCAACCTTCACAAAAGGCTTTAAATCTTTCCAGAACAACTTTTAAAAGCAGCTTAACTGCAGTGCACTTACCGTAAAGAAACAAAGGATTTTCCGTATGCTTTTCTGCGCAGTATGAACATAGCTACTTCTTCCCCTTTCTCTGTTATTGATGTACTGTGAAAAGATCAATGGCAGGGTGTTTGTTAGAAATCTCAGACAATAGAAAAGGCTGAACTCTGCACTGTGCAACACATCTAACCTCGCCAAAGGCCTCATTTATTTGATTTATCGACCGTGTCGCTTAGAAAGAGGAAATGACAGAGTCAGCCAAGCAATTACCAGGCACAGGAGAGGCCCATCTCCCATAATCATAAACCATATCAGCAACCCCTTACACCAGGTTACCACACCAGTACACGATCAAACTTTATCTCGAATATGTATGTCATAGAAATTTTATGCACGAGAGTGAAAGTAATAACTCGCATATGGCAGTCATGACCAATTGCAATTTCATCAGACCTTATTGGTTTTAAAATGCAATCTGTGTAGCCACTAAGAGTGACCGGAATAAAAATCACCTGCTAGCTTATTACAAACCAATGTAAGCACAGTTACAATACTCTGCCAGTATCTGGCCTTGTGGAGGAGACGACATGTGTTTCATAATCATAAACATGATTGCGAGTCAGACAGCCTATATTACAGGCAATTTCCCCGTACCATCAGTCAGCCTATGACTGCACCGCATAGACACAATCAGATCTAATTAACGAATGCAGATTTCTTCATTAAAAGCAGGCAGACACTAATGAGCTGTTGTATTCCTGATAGTGGTTGGTGACTGGATGCCCAGGAATGAGGACAACCTCTGGAAAACCTGCGGGAAATAGCTGCACGCTTCCATTAGCCTCCGCACGGACCCTAGACCTAAAGCAAAGACGGTCCAGAGAACGGCTGGACATGATGACAGCTGCGGTAAAGCTGTGATTGAGGGGCTCCTGCAACTAATGACCCGATGAATTATTATTGCCGTGTGATAGAACCCTTTGGGCCTGGAATGTGAAATGACATTTAACAACTTTTAACAGTGAGGAATGGGATTGTAAATGTCATTTTAAAATAGGTCAGAATACACTAAAAAAAAACTGTAAATTTTGCACTGCAAAAATGTCCTTTTTTGTATAAGTCTTCTTTTCCATGCTGATATATCTAAACATCCTTGAAACAAAATACATGTACTTTTCAAACTTTCAATCAAATTTCAATTGTGGAAAATGTAATTTTAAAAGAGGTCAGAAAATATTGCACTGCAAAAAATGTGATAGGTCTCTCTTTTTCAGTATTGATATGTATATGTCTAACATCTTTGAAAACAAAAAAAATGTACTTGTTCAAGCTTTTGAATCAAACTTCACAGTGAAAAATTTAATTGTAAAGCCCATTTTACAAGAGAACGGAAACTGCTCGTGGTCTCAGCCAACCCAACACTTCATCACAACCTTTCTATACAGCTAGGTTCATCAACCTTAACTCCTTCCAGGACAGTCAGGAACCTTGGAGTTGTGATGGATTATCGGTTAAGCTTCACAGACCATAATGCTACAACAACCCGGTCCTGCAGGCTTGCCTTATACAGCATTAGGATGATTAGTCCCTTCCTATCAGAGCAAGCTGCACATCTCCTTGTCCAAGCTCTTGTTCTCTCTAGACTGGACTATTGTAATGCTCTCTTATTTACTATCAAGCCTCTGCAACTGATCCAAGAATGCAGCAGTCAGAGTGGTCTTCAACGAGCCGAAGAAAGCTCACGTCACACCTCTCTTAATCAGCTTGCACTGGCTGCCAATAGCTGCTCACATCAAATTCAAGGGTACTAACATTCTACTCTCTTCTGCTCTGCTCTACTATTGAGAACCCCCCCCCCCCCCCCCCACCTTGCTATGGTGCCACGGTGCTAGACTAAATGAGACTTTTCAGAGCACTTGTAGATGTGCTCTACTCGTGGGTCTGATGCTTGTTACTTTTGTAAGTCCTTTGGATAAAAAAGCGGGGGGGGGTCTGCTAAATGGGACTACATTTTAAAAATAGGTCAGAAATATTGCACTTGCAAAATTTGTTATAGTATAATCTTTTTTCCAGTATTGGATAGTCTAAATCTTTGAAACAAAATAAATGTACTTTTCAAGCTTTTAATCAAACTTCAACAGTGAAAAATTTAATTGTAAATGCCATTTTACAAAATAGTAAGAAACATTGCACTGCAAACATTTTGTATAGTATAGTTTTTCTTTCCAGAATTGATATGTCTAACATTTGTGAATTAAAATAAATGTACTTTTTAAACTTTTAATAAAAATGAATAGATAAACAAATAAAAAAATATAACATATATAAAATTAATAATTTATGATAAGAGAAGGAAAATAACAAATAAATACATGCGGAGTGATGGTTTTTTTAGTTTCCTGAAAGGGCAGTCTACAGCATTGACCATGAAACATCTGACCACTGGATAGCATTATTGACCAATAAGAATAAAAAAGTGATGTAGTCTTTGCCATTTAGATATTTTTAACTGAAAAACAAGAACAACAACACTCGATAATTAGGAAAATTATGTATTGCAATGCAGTCTGGTCTTAGTTCTCTTTGAATAAGTACCATAATTTGCCATGCACACTTGACATTGTTCATAGCCCAGCGGGGTATTAAGCTGATGTATATATTTGTGTTCTTTCATTTGATCTAGCAGTCCGGTGGTGCTCTGTTCATGTATGTACCCATGTATATTCATAAAGTCTGATATGCACCATAAGGTTATTATCCATAAATGCCAGCAGATAATTAATTAGTTCTATCTTCTGGCTGCTCCCTGTGTCTCATTAGCAAAGCATGGACGAATAACTCCATTCATATTCATACCAAAAATATACAGACCTACTCTTTCTCTGTCAGAGTACAACCGGATTTCTGTGTTGACATTGATGCAAGGTCTAACATTTCTAGTGCTTGTTTTCCCTTTTTTTAAATTCAATTTCTACCTTTGTAACCCCTAAAGTGTGACTATTTGTGGGTCAAATGGTGTCTAGAGATTTGAATGTGTGAAGTGCTCTCAGAAATTCAACATTTACTCAACATTTCAGTAATCTCTGGTTCTGAAAAGAATCGAAGGGACCATTGGCAAATTCTCAGTGTTCAGCAAAGCCAAGTGCACACTACAACATTTATTGATGCTCTTCTAGCAGTTGCACTTGTGAAATACACTCTAAGTGCTACAATAGATTCAGGTCAGTTGAAACCATTTTGAACTATGTCCAACCAATCTTGTAATTGACAGCCTTCATTTGTGATTAGTTCTGCATCATGTGCATCAACAAGACAGAAACAACAGTGAGTCTCTAAATGTACACAGGGCATCAACCTTCAGTCATGGCTTAAACTGATTGAGTTTGGAGGCTTGCTCTGTTAGGCCTATATTAGGCCCTCTCGTGTCTTCATTTCCTCAAACGCTGTTAAAACATCCATTCATTAGTTTTGCATACTAGACATTTTGATTTGACCAAAGCAGTCCTGCATGGTGCAAGTAAATTTGTCTGACAGTTGCAAAATAGATAATTATGTAAATAAACAGGTGGACACGTGTTGACAAATCTGATTGAGAGGCAGAGGTTTTCATTATGGCTTCATTATTTCCTGCCCTTCATGTTGATGACATCACACTGAGCTTCTGAATGCATTAGCTCCTGCCGGACAGCTTACTTCAATCATACACTCCATTACTGATAACCCCAGGGCTTATGATTAACAGGCACTTACTGACATTTAGAGAGTACCTACCAGGCCTCAATGAAGAGGATAACAGTGATTTAGGTATTTTTCAAATGAAACACTTTTTCTTTGAGGTTTAACCTTTGGAATGAGTTGAATATAACAGTGCTGCAAAGGTCTCATGCACTCTGGACTTCTTGAAATGATTTTTTTAAAATAATTGAAAAAAAAGATATTCATTCTTTTATTCAGCAAGGATGCATTGAATTGAACAAAAGTGACAGTAAAGACATTTGTAATGTTACAAATTATCTCTAGAAAAAATTCTGGGCTTTCGACCGTCACAGAAGTTCTGTCAGGACCACTATCGTCAAAGATGATTGACAATTAGCATACAGTTTGGATTGGCGGTATGGTTCCGTTCTGGGCAAGAACTCCCTGCGCATCCATGCAGCCTAGCATGGATGAGAGCAGGGAGAGCAGCGATAACCTCCCCAGGGTAAACAGAACAGAACCAACATAAATGTATTGCAGATATCGTTAAAGTTTAATAATTTTATGTACACATTTAGAATTAGTCTGATTCAAAGGAGAATTAGAAGGCTGAATCCCGAGTGACAGAGGAGGAGTTGGGGATGGAGAAGGGTAATTAGCTACTGAGCAATGTGAAAACTGCTGATAATACCGAGGGACCTTATATATGAATTCTTAGATAGGTGTCGTATTCCCATAGGTGGATGGGGATCAGCTGAGAGTCAGCTGATGCGAGCTGGACTAATGTGACCTGCCAGAACTAACGCTAAGCTTAATTAATCACAAAAAATACAAGAAAAATAAGCAAGCACAAATGTTTCTGACAACCAAAATCAGAATATTATAATGATTTCTGAAGGATGCAAATGACACTGAAGGAGTAATAATTGCGGAGAAAATCAGCTTGCCATCACAAGAATAATTACATTAAACTTTTTATTTCACAAGAGAAAAGTTATTTCAAATTTAAAAATGATTATTCCCAAGTATTACATAATTTGTAATGTATTTTTTGATTGAATAATGCAACATTGATGACATAAGAGGCTTCTTTTTAGTTCACAAACATTAAAAATCATACCAATGCCAAATCCTAATATTTCAAGTTTTTTTAAACAGATCCAAACACTTGCTGAAGGACATTTAAACAAGGTTAATTAATCATGGGTTTTAGTCCGATATAAAACAAAAATTTTTAAGAAAACTGTAAATAATTACTTAGTTGTAAGGGAATTAAATCATTATTAATTCATTCAGGTTATTTCGAGCTCAGGTTTAAAAAGAATCGCATCTGAGGAATTCGAGGTCACCTGATCAAAACTACTTGACTTTCAATAGTTTAGACTTTATGTCACTACTCGACCAGCGAGAAGTGATGTCAGTGTATATGACCAATGAATATGTAAATTGGGATTTCCATGGCCACCGGGTGGGATATACAGTTATGATTATTGTGAGCTCTTAAACAGAGGGTAATTATTATGCGTTAAGCTTAACGAGCTAAGGTAACACGCAAGGAATCTTTTGGGCAAAAGAGTTTGACACAAATATCTGACACCAGACAATTGCTTTTCTTTATAAATGAAACATGAAATATGGCTATTCAGATCAATAAAACTTAAGCTAAAAACACAAAACATACGTTTCAGAGGAAGGAAAAGTCTGGTAACTGGTCTGAGTTTTTCAAGGTTCTCTCCGTTTTCACGAAGGGATGGGAATCCCTTAAGAATCACAGAGCAACTGATCTAAATTCACCACTTCAGCAGGACCATAGAATGATTTTGTTGTTTGTACTGCGTTCTGCTGGTTGAAAGCTGAGGTGATTCCGTTGCTGACGCGGGCTTCCTGGAGGTCTTTGAGGGAAACCCAGTCACTGACGCGTCGGTGACGTCAGGATGACGTCCTTTGGGAAACCCCTCGTTAGTTTGTGATGACGCAGAGGTGCAAGCAATCTGCTGAGAGTCATAGACTTTCAAGTTTGTTGTCGATTTCAACGAAGTATCACTGAAGTGTTGTGTTTTAGTTTGCTGGTCGCTTTTGATGGTAAGTGTGAGCACGCGTGCAGGTGCTCTAACACAGCAACTGGCGAGAGCAGGAGAAGTTGCAAGGGCAGGATAGCGAACCAAAAAAAAAAAAACCCTGGGGATTCGGTCTGCTTCGGGTTTTTGCTCTGTGGAATAAGTCCGTCCCCTGACGGTGGCTTCCAATCGCCTTATTAAAGGGGCGGGGTGTGCTAACATTAACCAGGGACTTCATTATATGAGGCAACCTTAAATAAAATTATTGACACGTATATAAAGTTTCTTAAATGCAAGTATTGTAAATACTATTAAAGTTTACTTCATTTCAACCTTCTGCATTTCGGGTTTTCATTCGTTCAAGATTAAGCTTCACATATTACACAGTTTTAATATCTTTATTTCCTAAAAAGGGGTAATTAAACGCTGGTTAAAGTTGCACCGATTACATGATACACGTCAAGCATATATATATACAACAAACAACCTTCTATTTGTAATTCTATGCTCTGATCATTTTATTCTTTCAATTATTAGCAAACGATTGTCAACGACATCTTGTCTCTTTCCTTGGAATGCGGGGGGGGAAAAGTGGCGAGTTCTCCGGTCACTATCAGGTCAGCTCTGGACATTTCCTGGAAATTCTCCTGCTGGACAGGGAGCCATAAAACTGTCTCTTTTGTTGATCGGAGTTTAGCAATTTATGCATCCACTGGTCATGAGGGTATTTCTATCTGCTCTTTGCAAGCCCGTAAAACCATTTTAAGCACCGTTAAAGTACTGTCCTTTTAGCTTATCTTGAGATATAGCCAAACAGTACAGGAAATGCTTCACCTTCAATGATCCTGCATGAGTTTTATGACTGCAGATGGCTGGGAAGACGAACCTCAAAAACCCTCCATGGAATGTGCGGGTTTGATGTGTGTTTCTCCATCATGTAGGTGGGTCTGTTGTGAGACACA
>JADLZN010012021.1:335249-502976 GCA_018155175.1 Sinocyclocheilus anophthalmus
ATTATGAGTAAGCTACGAGCTAAGGTAACAAGCAAGGATCTTTTGGCAATAGAATTAACACGAAATTATATGACCCAGACAATTGATTAGTTATAAATGAAACATGAAATTTATTGTCTATTCTAGATCACATAAACTTAAGCTAAAAAACACAAACATACAGTTCAGAGGAAGGAAAATCTGTTAACGGAGTTCTGAGTTTCATAGCTCTACCTCGTTTTCACGAAAAGGGGAATGTGGCGAAGTAAACTTAAGAATCACAGAGGAAAGAAACGCAATCTAAAAATTACACCCGCTTTTGTTTCAGCAACACAGGCAGCAAAGTTCAGCAGAAGAGCAGCACGACCCTTAGACATGTTTTACTTGAGTTAGCTCGGGTTGACAGCTGAGCAGCTGTGAGTTGACTCGTGGGTTGACTGCGGGCTTCCTGGAGGTCTTGAGGGGAAAACCCTCGTCCACTGAAGCGTCGGGTTGGTTGGGGGGGGGTTTTCGGTGGGGTTGGCGGTGGTGTTTTGTGGGGTTGTTGGGTTTGTGTGACGTTCAGGGATGACGTCTTTTGGGGGAAGGAAACCCTCGTCGGTTTTCTTTTGTGATTTTTGGACGCAGCATTCTTAGGTTTGCAAGCAAATTGCCTGGAGTCTTTGACTTTCAAGTTTGTTGCGATTTCAACGACGTTATCACTGAACTCCGTGTTGAGTTTTTAGTTTTTTGCTGGTCGCTTTTGATGGTTCAAATGTGAGCACGAGTGCAGGCCAGGGCTCTAAAACAGAGACCAGCGACAGAATGAAGAGTGAGCCGGGAAGGAAGATAAGTTGCAAGCCAGCTAGCTAACCAAAAAAAACCCATGGATTCTGTTCTGCATTTGGGTTTTGCTCTGTGGCATAAGTCCGTCCCTTGACGCTGGCTTCCAATCGACTTCTTACGGGGCGGAGTGTGCATACATTAACCAGAGACCCTCATTTATATGAGGCCACCTATAATAATATATCGATACGTCTATAAAGTCTCTTAAATGCAAATAATGTACATACTATTAAAGTTTACTTCATATCAGCATTCTGCATTTCTGATTTCTATTCGTTCAAGATTAAACTTCACATATCACACAGTTTAATATCCTTATTTCCTAAAAAAGGGGTAATTAAACACTGGTTAAAGTTGCACCAATTACATGAAACACCGGTCAAGGTTTGTTATTTATATCTACAACAAACAAACTTATATATTGTAATCTATGCTTGCTGATCATTTTATACCTGTCATATTAGCAACCGATTGTCAAACGACATCTGTCTTGTCCTGGAAGAAATGCGAGGGAAAAAAATGAGGAAAAGTGTCGAGTTCTTCGGTCACTATCAGTTCAGCTCTGGGCATCTGCTGGAAAGTCTTCTGCTGGACAGGGAGCCATAAAATTGTCTCTTTTGTTGATCGGAGTTTAGCAATTTATGCATCCACTGGTCATGAGGGTATTTCTATCTGCTCATTGCAAGCCCGTAAAACAATTTTAAGCACCATTAAAGTACTGTCCTTTTTAGCTTATCTTGAAATATAGCCAAACAGTCCAGGAAATGCCTTCACCTTACTCGATGGAGCATGAGTTTTACAACTACAGATGGCTGGAGAAACGAACCTCAACAACCTTCCATGGAATGTGCTGGTTTGATGTGTGTGTCTCCATCATGTAGGTGGGTCTGTTGTGAGACAGATCCTACAACACAAATCTGGTTAGAGAACAGTGACTTTAATTTTACTTAAAGATACCATGCCAAACTATTATGGAAGCATAGCGAAATTCAATTTAAAATGCAATATACAAAATGGCAATGCAATATTCAAAATGGCAACACAATATTCAAAATGGCATTGCATTTCTGTATTTAAATGTACATTTTCCATTACCCATACGTGCAAAGTTTGGTGCAAAAGTAAAATGAAAATTAAATTATATAATTGCCATTTCCAACAGTAGTCTTAATATATAAATTGCATGCAAATTTGAACGCTTTATAAGTTGCGAAATGAAAATGAAAATGTATAACACAAATTGATTTGATATGTGTAACATGTTCAAGCAGAAATGGTAGCAAAATGATCATTTAAATGCTATTTGTCCTAAATGCATTTAGACTAACAGTTAGAACACTTAGGATTGCATTTTCATCATGACGCCGTGGGATATTTCAAGCAAAATTCAGTGCGGCTTTGAAAATGCATTCCGAGCTGACCACGCCCACCCTCCGTCAATCATTGCTTCAAGGCAGGGATTGGCGGAAGCGTGGTACGTTTGGATCGTTTGAAACATGGCAGCTCGAGATCTGATAAGATCGTTGAATTCACTGGCAGATGAAGTGGAGCGTGAACAGAGAAATATATGTAGCGTATTCCATGCTGAAATCAATCGTTCGTTCGAACGTCTAACCGAACATCTTGAGCTTTGAGCGTCTTACACTGCGGGTGACCCACGTGACGTCAGCATCTTGAAATTAGCTGGTTTTTAAACATTTAAGGAGCCAAGCTGCTGTGTAAAGACTATAAATGGACATTACAAGCAATACAATAATGATATTTTATACCTAAAATAATACTCAACCATTTCCTGCATCCTGCTGTACTTCCCTGAATAAATATTTAAAGGTGTTGTAGGCTAATAAGTCGTTCTGAGTAATACATTGAAAAAGCTCCCACCTGTATATGACTAAACAAAATAACATGTCGTTTACTTGAGGTTCTGCTATAAATGTGTCTATTAGAAACATTAATTTAAATTAATTAATTATACAAAAAATTGTTTGAAATTAATTAAGACTTCCCGAGTTTTTGAACGGAAGTCCTGAATGACTGTTATTAAAGGTCATTTAATGAATTTTAATGATTTTCAATGCCCCGCAGAAACCCTGCCTTTGTTGGAAATGTAAATAAATTATTTGAATTATGTTTGATTATGTTATAACACTTTTCAGTAACAATATTTCATATTACAGTAAAGTGTAGTAGCTTTTTTTAATTTTCTGAAATATCCTTGTAACACTCAGAGGTAACTTGAACTCTATACTTTATGAAAGGAAAGGAAAACACATTTGGCGGAGTTGAAAACAAACACTGGCCCTCCAGGAGCGGGACTGAGAACCCTCACTAGATCTTCACATTAATTGAATGTGATTTATCAACACCATCTTTAAATTTGCAACATCTGTTGTAAATATATGTATAGGCCTATGTTTAAATATATACATTTACTGTAATATGACATATTGTTACTGAAAAGTGTTATAACATAAGCAAACATAATTAAAATTATTTATTTACTTTTCCAACAAAGGCAGGGTTTCTGCGGGGCATTGAAAATCATTAAAATTCATTAAATGACCTTTAATAACTAATAACAGTCATTCAGGACTTCCGTTCAAAAACTCGGGAAGTCTTAATTCATTTCAAACAATTTTTTGTATAATTAATGAATTTAAATTAATGTTTTTAATAGACACATTTATAGCAGAACCTCAAGTAAACGACATGTTATTTTGTTTAGTCATATACAGGTGGGAGCTTTTTCAATTTATTACTCAGAACGACTTATTAGCCTACAACACCTTTAAAGACTTATTCAGGGAAGTACAGCAGGATGCAGGAAATGGTTGAGTATTATTTTAGGTATAAAATATTATTATTGTAATGCTTGTAATGTCCATTTATAGTCTTTACACAGCAGCTTGGCTCCTTAAATGTTTTAAAACCAGCTAATTTCAAGATGCTGACGTCACGTGGGTCACCCGCAGTGTAAGACGCTCAAAGCTCAAGACGTTCGGTTAGACGTTCGAACGAATGTTTGATTTCAGCATGGAATACGCTACATATATTTCTCTGTTCACGCTCCACTTCATCTGCCAGTGAATTCAACGATCTTATCAGATCTCCAGAATTTCTGGTGAATTTCGCTACCTATATGCTTCCATAAACTATTGCATACTGGCCTAAATCAAATGTAATGCATGATTAGAAACAATAAACATGTTTAGATATGGTTGAATTTTCTTATTTTGTACATATGATCTGATATAATTAAAAATAAAGAGTATGCTCAACTAATAATATACAAAAATGAAATGTAGCTCAATTAGTTTCTTGCAACAAACTTGCCTAAAAAAACAGTACAACCAAGAAGCCATTTTTGTGTTGGCACAGTACATTTAGGTTGTTGATCGAATAAAACAACTATTTTAATGATGATCAGAAGGTTAAATTGTGAGACCTACAAAGACAGAGAGATGGATGAACACATAGAGAGACAGAGAGAGAATGAGAGGAGCCTGTCCCATCTGTTTGAGAGAGCCGTGTTCTGGCTCTGTCTGAGATGCTCATCCTCACAGCCTGTAAGGCATTAACTGCACAGAGCCCTTGACACGCCTCTCAATCTCTTTAATTATTAAGCATTTATCTCAGTATGTCCCTCAGGCGTGCCTTACCGCAGGTGAGGAGGTGCACCGAGCAACCCATGGCATCATGGGAGATTCTGAGCGAGGGCAGATTAGGGAGGAGCACCTGCCAATAGGCTTACTGCAGGATTTGCTCACTGAAGTCTGCAAGGATTCCTGCAACGCTTCACATGTTCACTGTTTTAAGAGTAAATTCAGGTGTGTGTGCATGCAAGTTTGCTTGAGTTTGCACATACATGCATGCTTTTATGGGAAAGGGCTGCTAAAGAATGACTCACAATCTTTCAGGAAGTTGCACGCCCTTGCTTTATCTTAAGTGGGATGCCTCAAAAATGGTGGCTGACTTGTGTTACGTGCAGATTACAGAAGGCGTTCTGCGGCCTTCCGTCTTAGCCAGGGATTTGTTTGCAGAGCATGGCGCCCCAGTCTAGCATTTTGCGTCAAAAGTTTGTATTAATATGAATATGCAAGCTTGTCTTTGTGGGTGTTTCTCAAAAAAGACTGAGAGGAAAATAAATCATGCATGCTTGTTTTTTTTTACTCTTTCAATTTTGAATGACAAATTAAGTTGAATATCCCCATAAATCTTTCCAAACGGATCAATTTCAAACTGAACAAATGCTGTGACCATAAACGGATAAAATCTGGCCATATAAACAATGATTTATGTAGTCAGTAGGGGAGGAATACATTAAGTAAATGCTGGGTCAAGAAACGTTATAGTTAAATCATATCATTCATATATTTGAATCACTTCTAATACATAATAAAAATAGCAATATAGGTGATGTAGTAGCTTACGCCCAGTAAAGCCCTCAAAGGTTTTATCATTATTGCTATCATCTGTCATTATGTTTAGTCATTCACACTGGGTCCCAATGATAGTAATAAGTCCTTTTGTCATAGTGCTGCAAAAACGGGACACACAAATTGCTTGCTTTTTACATTGTGCTGTCATTAAATGGCCTGCATTGTCATTTAAATGCTAAAATGTTGCTTAAAATAACAATTTATTTGACAGTTTTCTTAAATGCTTGTAAAAATCAATTATAAATGTAATTAGGTACAAGTATCCATTTGTTTCTTTTAAGCTAATTACATTAGGCAAGAATGTAATTAGAGCAAAAGCAAACCCATTTAAAACAGCAGTAAAAGCAGTGCGAATGTTTGTAGCCGTATGGTATTTACTCAGTGCTATGTCCAGGCTGTTATCGAGAACTCCCTTAAGGCATGTCTGTGGTTGAAATGCATTAACAACAGAAGCAATAACGACGGTTTCAGCTAAAGAGAAACACAATACAAATAAACATCGTAATCTAGCTCTAATTCCCCAGCTGCCACTGAGAGCGGAGGGAATCGGAGGGCGATATCTTGATAGTTGTCTTGAAATTAACCGAAACAATTGTAGGGAATGGTTCCTAATTCACTCTTTAAAAAGATACAGGATCATTTGAGACCACAGAAGTTTGTAAAGCTCTCCAACTGATGCCATTTTGAGTCTATTGACTGCTGTATGAAACTTTGAAAGATATTATTTTGGGGGGGAAAGTCAAAGGCAATCAGTGTGAAGGTTTAAAGGAATAGTTCACCCAAAAATGAAAATTGCCATTGACTGAAAAATGAAAACGGTCATTAATTACTAATGTAACTACTTTATTCAACAATTTCTTCTCTTCCATGTCAGTCTTCGACGAGCATTCACAACAGTTCCACGACGTATGCCTGTGCATTCCTTTATTTGCAAACATAATAGTACTCTTGAGAACACGCGTGGAAAACCAACACTGAAGTTGCCAGTTGTGTTGCTGTCTATGCAGGGTCAGAAAGCTCTCGGATTTAATCAAAAATATCTTCATTTGTGTTCCGAAGATGAACAAATTCTTCTTGTCTTGCAGGTTTGGGATGATATGAGGGTGAGTAAATATTGACGGAATTTTCATTTTGGGGTGAACTATCCCTTTAAGTTGATAGTAAGTGAAAACAAATATATTCTATGATATCCTTAATCTTTTGTCTCCTTGTGAACTTCATAACGCTAACATACATGTTTTAATATGCAGTCAGGTTTGGATTGTAATAGTGTGGTTCTAAAATGAGGACAAGAGTTTGGTGCATTTTTTTGCCATTCAAGATAATTCATGCAACCTTGGGGTGCATCTTAGCAGAAATAAATCAAAATACCAAAAATCTGGGGGCAAATACTTTTTCACAGCACTGGAAGTACTACATACAAACTTTGCCAAAAATTGCTGTTAAAACTCCCAACGTGACATTAACATACATTTCTACACACAAATGGCCTCATTGGATTTTTGACTCCTTTGATGCCATTTGACTATTGTGTTAATAGTGTAACGTTTCATGATGCACAGTTCACAAAGACTTCACTTTCAATCCTTTTCAACATGGCAAATCTGCATGACCAACTTGAACCCTTTGCGAAATCTACATGCACTCACGTGAAATTCCCTATCACATGGATTCCTTCTGAAATTATGGATTCTGCTCATTAAAATCCACAGAACAACAGTAAATATATTTAGGCAGAGATTCTAAGATGCTATAGACATTGAATCTTAAGGCATAATTTCTTTATGGTATAAAATGTTAGGCTACACACATTTCTTGACTGTAGTGGAATCTGTAACCTTTCCAGGTTTCCCAGTGGGTTGTTTGTGCAAGTAGTGAATTGAACTAGATTTTGAATCGACTAGCATAACCTGGGGGCTAGTAAAAAAAGGTAAGCAATTGTCTCAGGTTAACCATAAAACGTCACATATGCGCTTGCATAGGGTTGGTTGGATTTAAAGACGCTCTGGGCTGAACTTCGTTTTATCTGCTCATTCATCATATCAGACCCATTTAGGAAAGCCTGAGAGGGTTGAATGAATCATTACGGGAAAGCGCAGTCTGCACCCTCAAAACTGTTCTCAGTTGGGCAGCCATTATCTACAGTGTTCACCCTGATTACAGACCATGTGTGTTCAGTGGACAGCCAAGGCCAAGGACACTAATGCCCGGGTGTGTCTGTACTTGCTCTCCAGTACTTACACTTAAAGTTGCAGCACACAGCGGGAACCCCGAAGGAAACATGGATGGTTTCTTTCAAATGTTGTCAGCCATTCTGGTTCTCCATTTCCACAGGTCACCGGATCCAGGACAAGGACAGGAACCTTTAAGGACCATTGAATCTTAACTACATTCATTCCCCACACCACATATCCAGTGGCTGTGTTCCAAAACCTAGTGAGCATTCTTGCTGTCTGATGCCCACACAGGCAATACTAACTGAAACAGACCCTCACAAATGATTTACTTAGGATGCTCTACACAACAGCAACTCATCAGTGCATCTCAGCACTTAAGACAAAGTTATAGGAGGTTCAACACTTGATTTGCATGTTGCTATTCATTCTAATTTGGTAATTTGTTAATTCAAATAAAGCTGAAATAAAGATATAACTATTACACGAAAAACTGGCCAATATGTAAATATGTTTAAGTTGAAGTGCTAAAATTAGATGATAGATAGATAGATAATAAAAATCAATATAAAAGCTGAACAGAAGAAAAACAAATAAAATTGACAAAAGCAAACAAAATGACTAAAACTTCAGCTAAAATGATAATATAAAAATAAAAATAAAACCTAATTGTACAAACATATATCATGTATTTTTATTTTATAATAAATGAAAGTGTTTAGCAATATTTTTGATAATGAATGAATTACTGTAAGTGCAGTTACAATTAACATTTCCCTTCAGATGTGTTTTTCTTTGGCACTATGGGATTGACTCTCAACACTGTTTAACATACTGCTAATTTTCTGCCAGGACATTATGCATTAATTGTTATATATTTATTATAATGCAATTAAGTGTAAAAACCCTGTAAAAAAAAATAAAAAAAACAATACGGAAAATTCCTTCATAATAATTCAGTACATTTAGCCTTTTTTTACAGTCAAGGATGAATGCAATGCCTTAGAAGTTAGCTAAAAGATGTCAACCCTCTGCTGCCAATCTTTGTTGATACGCAAATCATGAAGCCTAAAAATACTGCCTGTTGACAGCTTGCTAGGTTTTGGAACACAGCCTTTTCTTGTTACTATCATAGACAAGTGATCTGTAACACAAATGTGTGCTATGCTTAAAAAAAGCAGAGTCCAAATAACTTAAACTTTTATATTGGGACACTTTTATTTACAGAAGAAAAATTACACTGGATTACAAGAATTCCACAAGTACAGTTGGGCTTATGGAGTGCTCCCTTTAGATTGCTGAAAAGAAATGGGCAACATTCCACAATGTTCTATTGCGCTGAATGTGGAGAGCCAGGTGTATATGAAATACAATGCTGAAATAATGCAAAAAACTTTTTTGGGAGAAATTTGTTGGCCCAAACTAAAGTGAACATGAACATGGATCTCGAGACTTAATTCTCAAACTCTGGTAAAATGAGCATGCGTCTGAGCAGTATGCCATTCCCATCCATGTTATTGCAACACTAAAATCCTGATCACCGGCAGACACCTCATCTCTCATATAACCAAAGCACCTTCTCTCAAAAGATCCCAAAATGGCATAGATTTGATTTCCAAAAAAGCTAACTATATAGCGATACCTCTGAACCCAGTTTCCTGGGCATCTGCCCTTCTTTAGCTCTTGATATCTTTCAGTCAGTTGGACACAATATCTTTTTTGAAAGATAGACAATTTTGATAAAACATAATTCATAATCAGTGATGTGTGACACTAAGACAGAACCTGGAATGAATCATATTTTTTTCAGTTTGTGAAACATTCCAAAGAAATAACCATTATATTTACATTGGTGTACTTGAATAGGTATTTATAATGTTTTTCTTATATTCACGTAAAACTTGGCAACCTCTACTTTCTTTACATGTCACTCTCATTCTACACTCCATGCTCGCTAGTACACGCATCCAAACACCCCAAAGACAACACGTCCATGCTCAGATGCACCCACTTACAAACTTTCACACGCTTCTAAAGGGAATGCACTCTTTTTTTGTTTCCGAAATATCTTGACATGAAAGTATGACTCAAGCTATGCTCCTTTGACTCTGATGAAACAATAGCGTTTAAAACGAGGACATATTTTCATCCACAAAAACACTTGTAATCTATGACAAATTCATCATTCAAGCCGAAGAGTTGGGCATGTGTCAGCGCTCAATACCGGGACCACCCATGTACCATGTACTCAGTTTGAGGTCAAATGTGGTTGATCCTCACTTTACTACTGAGCATTCGGTAATTTCTTTGCATTTGGGCGAGACATATAGTGGCAAAAAGGCTAGAAAATAAACACGTTACCCAAACAGTGACCCAAAACTACAACACGGACCGCAAAAAGAGGTGGGGGATTTCCACACGTACTGCATTAAAAAGCGATGATTGCGCAACCACACTGGAAAAGTGCAACAGCCGGATCCCAAAGAAAGAGGGAATGAGAGAGCAAGAGAAAACATGAAGCTTACGGCGTAAACCCAACCTCTTTAAGTAACAAAGAATCAGACTCAAAGCAACAGCAAAGCCTTGAAAAAAACAAAAACAAACCAAAAAAAAAAAGAGGCCCAAAACAAGCAAGAACAAGCACAAATAAACAGGAGCCTGTTTGTTGAGCGGCAACCTCCGAAAAATGTTTCACAAAGCAGTTATCGTGTGGCCTCTTCTGATACCCCGACGACGAGTCTCTAACAAAGGATCTTACAATTGGTTGGCGTGTTCTTGCTTGTATTCTCATTAATTTGCTTGCCGTTGGTCTCCGGGTGGCTCACTTTGCATGTTCTTTTAGAGGATAGCAGGGCCTCCATTACGCTTTACTGTCCTCATGTGTCATGTGTAGGCTGTTGTCACCGTGAACTTTGATTTCGATCGTGTCTGGTTTCAGCGTCTCCTTGCCGTTTTCCTCTTTTAGTGGCAGTTTCCTGTGGAAAGAAAAAAAAAACGGCAGGTGCACAGTGGTCAGTTTGACAGGGTCCACAAAAACACATTTCCAATTAACAACTGGATACTGTGGATCCCCTGAGGCTAAAATTGAGACTTAGGGTGCTTTTTGCAGACCAGAGTCCATTTATCACCACAGGTCGGTTCATTTGGTTAGTTTTATTAACTTTTCATGCCTGAAAAGGTGGCTTGGGGTCAGGTTTGTACCCAGCACTGAACTACACAAACAGATTTTGAATGTTTTTGAAAATACTCTCTTATGCTCAAAACATTATATTAAATCAAAAGTTACAGTAAAATATTCTGAAATATTATTAACATTTAAAATTACTGTTTTCTATTTAAATACATATTTTAAAATGTAATTTATTCCTGTGATGCGCAGCTGTATTTTCATCATCAGCCATTGCATCAGTCTTCAAGGTCCCATTATCCTTCAGAAATCATTCTAATATGCTGATTCGCTTATTATTATCAATGCTGAAATTGGTGTTCACTGTGATACATTTTTTTACATTTACATTTGAAACTGATTTTTTTTGTAACAATGTAAACAATATCTACGGTCACTTTTCAATTTAATGCATCCTAAAAAAAATGGGCTATTTGTGTGATCCTCTTGGGCCACATAGTGAGCACTGTGACGCACAGTCGTGTATGTGCATTATCTCAAAGACCCCTGTGTGGCTCTTCATCACATAGGATTATACTGGAAAGGAACCAGCCTCTGTTCACTGGGATCATTATCACTCTAATAACATTATTAAAGTCTAGGCCGGGGCCTTTGGGTAAGTATAGAGTGCATACAGATTACGCATAGTCTGTATGAAGGGGGGGGGGGGGGGGTGGGAATTATAAGCCTCAAACGTGCTGCTTGTTATTGGAGCTGAAGACAATCACAGCCCTTAATCTCTTTGAACTTTTAGCCAAGTAAACCTGACAGGAGTTTTTCCAGCTGGGAAAGACTTAGACTGGCACTGCATAACAACAGATCAGTGATCCTGCAAATCAAAGGACAAAGTCTACAGAGGAAATGTGTCAAGAACCATGAAGACACTAGCCAGGGGCAAAAAACGCATAGTATACTCATCAAGCAATAAACCATAGATTGCATAAGTCAAAGGAGTGATTCATAATCAACAAACTGATAAGACTGCATACTAAGTACTTCTTTGACGCACATGCAGAAATAAATACTGATTAACTGCTACTGTACAACTGTTGCTCTATCACACCCGTCTCTTTCTGGCTAACTTGAGGACTTTGTACTGCAGCATGTCTTGCTGGCAACTGATGACAATCTGTTATAGCCAGTGTAAGGTTTACAGGTAACGTTACTTTTACGTTTACTTAAGTTATGCACTTCAATGTGGTACTCATAACAAAAATTAATGATGTTACATTATTACTTTCTATGGAAAGTAGCATAGTCGGGGGAAGTAGGGGAAAGAGGGGCCTAATGGTTAGAGAGTCGGGCTTGTAACCCAAAGGTCGCAGTTTCGAGTCTCGGTACCGGCAGGGATTGTAAGTGGGGGGAGTGAATGTACAGCGCTCTCTCCCACCTTCAATACCACGACTGAGGTGCCCTTGAGCAAGGCACCGAACCCCCAACTGCTCCGGGTGTGTGTTCACGGTGTGTGTGTTCACTTCTGTGTGTGTGCACTTTGGATGGGTTTAAATTATAGCACTCATCGCAGTATGGGTCACTATACTTGGCCACATGTCACGTCACTTTCATGTTATTTTTTCTAACTGATATCTGATTGAAGTTGTCATTTGAGGAAGTTTTACAAGAAAATACCATTTCAGTTTTTCTACTTCAAAAACGTTACATTCAACTTAATGTCACTTGCTGTTTTTGTAATCGATTGTGAAATTTACTTGCAATTTTTTTCTGGAAATTATTTCACCCATTATTTTTTTTCAGTGTTGCTTGAAAATGATTGCCAGCTTTTTAGTTTTTTTTTACTTTTAAATATTAATTTTTCTTAAATATGCTATGGCATATAGGCTGTAAATAAGAATTTCTATAAATGTATTTACATGGGAATTAAAGTCACAGAAAACAGTGTATCATGTACCTGTACGTTTGACATTTTTGTAATTTCTAAGAAAAAAAAAATTCAACTGAATTTGTCATTAAATAAAATAACTTAATTAAAAAGGTAATTCAATAAGTAATATCTTGTTGCTTGTAAAAGTATTTTGCTTTATTTTTTAAATCTCTTGAAATAGCGTCAAATTTTCATATGATGAAAATAGCGTATGTTAAATAAATGCATAACTGATGCAGAAGGGATACTCACAGGTAGGCAGCTTTGCCCTCCTCTAGCTCTTTGCTCTTGCCGCCTGTGGCTGTCTTTTTGCTGCAGAGCTTGCGGGTGATGCACATGAGCATACCGCACTGGCGCAGGAAGAAGCAGCTGACGTCCACTAGCACGAGCAGCAGCAGCAGGCCAGCTAACCCCAGCCCAACCACTGCGCCCAGGCCTAGGCCGCTGAACAGCGAATCTGCTGAGACAGGATGCAAACATAACCATCAATGATGCGCCTCAACAACACAATACTCTATCTGCAGTTATTTTCAAATTTCAGAGATAAAATCCAGAGTTAAATTGTGTAAAAAATAAAATAAAATAGTCATTGCCAAAAGCAATTGCTGGAACTGGGAAGGGATGTAAACGTCAATTAAAACATTCATTAAACATAATATAACAACAATCTTCTACCAACAATACACTAAATGTAGGCACGTCATGTAATTTAAGTTTGCATTGAGTTTATCTTTAAGGTGATGCAACTTTGGTGACATTTTTAAACTCTAAAGACTTTGCATGAGAAAATGAGGCTGTCTGAGAATCTATTCAGAAGAAAACATCCATTTTGAAGGAACTTTCTGGGCAACGCTGCTGCTCTAAACACATCAATCACACATGCTGTAGAAAGTAGCATTGCCATTAGCAAAAGCATCCCAGAAGTCTGTGGTTTGATCTGGACACAGTGACAGGGCATCAGAGTGAGAAAAGTGACACATGTTAGATGGGAGGAAGACAGGCATACTAAACAGAAGAGAAAACTGAGCAATTCAGTAGCTGTCTGGTTTTATCCAAAGCAAAAATATTTTTCAATATCAATGAATCAACCTAAAGACAAATTTATATCAACAAAACTACTTTTTTATGGGTTAAAACAGGTAGAAATAGTTATTTAAGGCATCAATTGCAGGTTTCCACTTTTGCAGTGTAAAATAACAACTGTAAAAACCACTAAACTAAAACTAATAAATAAAAATATATATAAAACACCAAAACTAATAAAAATGACAACAAAATCACTAAAACTTTAACAAAATTTAAAGTGAAAACAAATTTTAATTGAAAATATTAACAAAAACTATAACAGTGTGTTGCTTAAATGACACCTCAAACAGGAATGTGCATTTCAAATTCTATGAACAACATCAACATTACAGAAGGAACTGTGTTTATAATTGTCCTCATTTAAACCTATATGATTATGACCTCAAAACTTCAGATTAGGAAGATCGTTTGTCCATCACGATCTTTCGACTATTTTCAGATGTCTCCATGCAACAGCATATCAGTTCATACATGAACAAGCTGCTTTCAAAGACCTCAGATTTATTGACCCTGGTATGGTTTTACTTTTGATGCATGACTTATCAGCCAACGCATCTGTTTTTCACCATCTTGAGCCTTGCCCTCCCTGAGAAATGTGTCCCCGCTCCTATAGCTGATTTGTTGTTGATTTATAACATCATTAGAAGCTCAATTTAGCATCTCGTTAATATCACTTATCCTGAAGTTCCACAAATGGGCGTGATCCATCCGCATCGGAGTTCAACGCACTCAATTAATTAAGTACGAACGGTGATTGAGACTCAGCAATGAGAAGCAATAACTCAAGCTCGATTGATTGTGTCTGGACTGAAGGGAGGTCTGTGGGTGGGATCCCAGCAGATGATTGACAAGGTAATGAAGCTTGTAATCATGTGTGGGGCTTAATGGCTGTGTCACGCTGATACATGACTAAGTAGGGCTTAAACAGAACCACGGTTTTCTAGTTTGGAACACTTTTACATGGAAAAACTTCCAGCGTGAAGTATAGGCAGAAGGAGCGTGTGAGACCCCGTTAATGCACTCTCTTCAAGGTTGAAGTACTGTATATCCCTCAGACTTTGAGCTGCGCCGCTTAATCATTAAAACACTTACCTCTGCACTTACGACACCAATAAATGCTGAAAGCTGGAGACAGGAAGGGGTTTTAAAAATAGACTTCAGTCAAACCAGAGTAAATCTGTTATGAGGAGGTTTCAGATTATAGTAAAATACCATGGAAATTACACCCTTACATTGTGAATAGCCCCGTAAATGTTTGGCAAATGCATTTGATGTGCTATGACAGGAACAAGTAAGCCTCTTTCTAAGTGTGCTACAGTCATTACCCTTATAGTTTGATTATATAACATTTTCTCGAGTGTAATCAAACTGAAATGGTGTGCGTACACACACAGGTTTGTTTTTATGGTTTATGGGGACTCTCCATAGGCGTAATGGTTTTTATACTGTACAAACCGTATTTTTTATTGCCCTACACCAACCCTACACCTAAACCTACCCCTCACAGGAAACTTTCTGCATTTTTAGATTTTCAAAAAAACTCATTCTGAATTATTTATAAGCCTTTTGAATTACGCAGACACTGAAAATGTCCTCATAAATCACCTTCTTGTTGTAATACCTATGTCATACCCATGTTATTATACAAATTTGTGTCCTAATAAACCACATAAACATGCGCACACACACACACACGCGCGCACGCGCAACACTTCCACACCTGTTGAAATATTTAAAAATGTGTATTGGGGTCTCTATGCCACTTTAAGTCAAAATGAAATCAAAATAGAATAATAATTACCATAATACCTGTTCTTGGTTTTATTGTGAATTTTCGTTGTTGCTTATTCCAGCAAAAAAAAAAAAAATGCATGGCAAACTTTAATCACAATATAAGAACTTTCTCCCATTCTGAAATGACGTTCACTTCTGTGCTGACATTATCAGTCCCAACTTTTTCAACTCTTTGATATAGAAATCCTTTTTCATGATTGAATCAACTTCTGATGGACAAAATAAATTCCCACCCTGCTTTTCTTTCATTTAAAATTTAGCTTCACTCAAAAATTCAATAATTTAAATAAGAAAATAGGATTGCAAATGCAATTTCATGATAACTTAAATGTCACATGGGGACAGGAAGAAGTCTAAAGAATGCAAATCAGTCAAACCAAAGTAAATATCTTCTAAGGATCAACGCCGACAATCACCAGAGTACAGTACGTTCCTTCATAGACATTCCAAGACTCAATAAATCATGCCGCGAAACCAAATGCCGACCAACGGCAACAAACGGCGACAAAGGTAACACACTCATCTGACCAAACCCGACAAACATGTCTGTTATCGTTATTCAGTGCCGTGTGACTTTGCCTTAAGATAGTAAAATACTGTGGAAATGATGCCCTCATGAACAGCCAAGCAAATGTTTTGCCAAATGTATTAGATGTGCCATGAAAAAATATAACTTTTTTTTGTTACAAGCTACTAAACGGCCAAAGTACCCACCTAGCCCACCTAAAATGGCACTTTAATAGCTTTCTGGGTTGTATTAAGCGAAAACATTGAGCTGACCAGTGACAGTTTGGTCCTTTTTTACTAATCAACCCATAAAACCCAAAGAGCACTCCATAAAATGAGACAGTTTTCTTATCTTTAGGCTGAAAGGCTTCCTTCTGGAGTCCTGAGGTAATTTAAAGCTTTGGCCATTATGGAAAAGTTCTCGAGTTTAAGACTCCTCCTCCTCTCCTCACCCTATGCTGGCCCAGCAACCCCTGCACTACCTACACAGAGGACACAAGCCAAGCATGACTCCATAATGATGGTTTAAAGACTCTGACGCTCATTAAGACGCTATGCTTGACGAGCAGAAGGGACCCTCTAGCCGTTAAACGATTAATAGACCGACTGCCGTCAGGATAGCCATTATCAGTGGCAAAGATGTCTTTGCGCAGCATGAGGTTGGACTGATGGGTCAGAACGAATGAAATGGGTGTCAAGTGGCACCAATTAGACGTCACTTTTCCATACCTTTAATAGAATTCTCTATAATGCTTGAAGTGTATCAATGAAAATTAACATTATAGTAACCATTTCATTACACTCTTAAAAATAAAGGTGCTTCAAAAGATTCTTCAAGCGATGCCATAGAAGAACCATTTTTGGTTCCACAAAGAACCATTCAGTCAAAGGTACTTTAAAGAACCATTTCTTTCTTACCTTTTTATAATCTGAATAACCTTCTTTCACCACAAAGAACCTTTTGTGAAACAGAAAGGTTCTTCAGATGTTAAAGGTTCTTTATGGAACCATTTAGACAAAAAGGTTATTCTATGGCATCGTGAAGCACCTTTATTTTTAAGAGTGTAGTTGGTTATGTACGAACACAACATAATTCCAAATGAATGTCATCATGAATTTCACATTCAAATGGAGGCTCTGAAATAATTTTTGCTGCTGATTGTTGTTCTGTATGTTTCAAAAAACATCTTTCATTAATTTTATTTTAACATAATTTTTTCATACAATAATGACATCATGTACTCACCCTCATGCAGTTTCAAACCTGTATGACTTTGTATCTTATCACACATTGTTTAGAAGATATTTTTAAAAATATTTTAAAACTCTACAATGTTTTTCCTTTCTCTGTATTGGAGACACATTGTTACTTGTGTTATTTAAGGAAATGTCTGATACATTCTGATTTATAACGTCACACACCTGGCTTTAGAATGAACGGCTGTACTCTGGCTAGCTGGATGGACTTATTTATGGTCAGTGTGATCAGCTGTAATGGACAGCAGTAAAACAACAGGTCCATTTTCATTTGCTGGAATCTTTTCCAGCTGGAACTGTCAACAAAGAGCCATTCTAATCTTATAAGAAGTCAAGCCACATTAGGAAATAAGGGCTTTAATGGACTTGGTTTCAGACTTTTTCTTTTAACGAGAACAATATGACATGCCCATAAATGAAACTCAATGTTCTATTGTTGTGTAATGAGAGAATAGAGAGGGCAGCACGTAGAGATGCTCAAGATTAATAGTCTCCATTGACCTGACCTCCATTGATTTACGATTATCTTAATTAGGTCAGGTATGCCATGAGGGTATTAAAACCTCTCACCTTTTTTACAATGTACAATGATACAAATTTACAACTCCCAACCGCAAAACATTATGCAATCCTAATTGTGATTCCATGCTGTGAACTTCAAAACATATTAAACCGACTGCAACTAAACACATTGCACCAAGGAATGTTGTTAATACTAAGTGACCCCCCCCCCCCCCCCCCCCGCCGCCGCCAGAAGCCTCAATACTTTTTTATAAAAGGAGAAAAAAAAACAGCTGACCGAGAGATAAAGATCAGGTCGACATCTACTTCTGCAAACTTAAGATCAATCACTGATACCTGTTTTCACTGCTCCAGTTAAAAATAAGGAACCTTGTCATTAGTAATTCTGCTAAATAGCCCTTCAGCATTGACAAAGACTTATTCAATATGTTTATCTTTCCTTGATTGCTTTACTAGTCAATATTTCGAGCTATTATGTGCAAGATAAGGATTCAGGTAAGTCAATGCTTTTGCATTTGACCCTCTGTAATAAACCAAACTATGAACACAAACTGCTTTATGTGTCAGTGTTCTACATTAACTGGTTCACTGCACTCTTAAAAAGAAAGGTGCTTCACAATGCCATAGAAGAACCTTTTTGTCTAAATGGTTCCATAAAAAAACCTTTAACATCTGAAGAACCTCTCTGTTTCACAAAAGCTTCTTTGTGGCGAAAAAAAGGTTCTTCAGATTATAAAAAAGTAAGAAAGAGATGGTTCTTTAAATAACCTTTGTTTGAATGGTTCTTTGTGGAACCAAAAATTGTTATTTTATGGCATCGCTTGAAGAACCTTTTGAAGCACCTTTATTTTTAAGAGTGTGGTACAAGGATAAACCATGATTAGTGTTTGGAATCTGAGTTAACAGGCTGTAGTTATTGCATCAGAGTAAGCTGGTTTATTTGAGAAATGCAGAAAGATTTCTATGCTACTTTTGACATGAATTCAAATAGTTTCTTCAAACATGTTGCATGAGAAAAGCACAATCTATTGTTATGCACTTCACATTTAATGGATCTTAAAATGTATACTTCTGATGACAGAAAACAAATAAACTTCATGTAACTGACTACAGCACACCACTTCATCAAATCAAGATTGCAATACTGCATCCGGAAAGTCAAGAAAAGTGAAGCATGTCCATTCTACCATTTAAAGGTTTATGGTCAGTATAATTTTTTTTTTAAAGAAATTGATACTTTTATTCAGCTAAGGTGATCAAAAAGACATTTATGTTGTCAAATGAATGCATTTTTTAAAACCTTCTATTCGTTGAAGAATCTTCAAAAAATATTTTCATATTTTCATGAAGGATCATGTGACACTGAAGACTGGAGTAAGGCTGCAGAAATTTCAGCATTGCCAAAACAGGAAGAAATTACATTTTAACATACATAAAAACAGAAACCATTTTTATGAAAATGTAAGTAATATTTCGACATCAGTTTTTACTGATTTTTGATCAAATAAATGCAGCCTTTATTAAATGTCTTACTGACCCAAAACTCTTGAATGGTAGTGTAGACCTGATTTTAGTCCTGTACAATTACATGTAAAAATGACTGTTAGCATAATTCACTGTATTCATATACTACCTTCATGGCAGCAACATTCTTCACAAATTCACAGACTGCAAACTATTCCAGTTACTCATGTTGTTCCTCATCAATACTGAGAATATACAATAAAGTAGCACGACAACATCTCTGCCAGAGGTGTACCCAGAGAATAAAAATTAATGTGCATTATATTTTGAATCACTGGGAGAGAGAAACCTTGTTTTATGTTTCTCATATTACGGGTAACAGAAAGTCGGCCTGTTTGATTTATGATACCAGTGTTTAAAAGTCATATCAATTTGAAATCCTACTTGACTCCATTTAATGAGTGCTGCGTTGTATATCTCTGTATGTGCGTATCAGCAACATCATTAAATGCATTCTCTCAAGCGATGCAACTGCTGACATTTCCCATAGTCATAATAAACCAAAACAAAAGAGCCTGTGGATGCACAGAAGATGGAAAAGCCCTCATGCTGGTGGCTTATACTGTTCTTTGTAAACACCAGCAAAAAGGAGCTCATTAAACATAAAACTCGGGGTCGGATTGCTACTGTTACAGGTAGAGAACAAATGAACCACTCAGTTTTTCCTCTTCCTTTGTTGTTAATAATGTGCAAGACCTTTATGGACAAAGAGGCTGGTTTTGGCATGGAAGGTGGCCAGGATAGTGAGATCAGCTCACAAGCATGGACAATAACGCCACCAGAAGGGGCAATGAACATGGCTGAGGCTCAGCGAGCCATTGGTGGGGGCAAAAAAAGTTAATGGCTTAGTCTTTTGGGCTCATTCCAGGCAAGGTGAAGATGGAGCAATGTCAACACAGACACAAGCACAACAGTGACAGAGAAGCTCCGAAGACGTTCACTGCATAGATGGGCTGCACAGGGAGATGTCCACGTCCAGTTGGAGGGGGCTCGCAACACTGATCTGCAATGAGATGAAGGGGAGAGGGAACGGGAAGGAAGAGGGAAAGACATGCAGTAGGTGTGTGGAACCAGCACAGGATGGTTACGCACACAGTAGGTCACGCGAGAGAATGAAAAGCGGTTTATTCACAACACCATAGCAGTGGGTTAGTAGAATAGATGATTACAAGAGTGCAAATGAGATAAACAGATTATTTGGGTGCAGGTCAGGAAATAACCAGGGGTGAATGTGACAATAATGTTGACATACAAGCGAAGAGTGAGTGAGCAGTCCAAACCAGTGTCCGTTGTAAAGGTTTGTTTGATTGAAAAGATCGCAGGGCGTTTATAGGCACACAGAAAGGGAAGTTTAGTGGCAGCTCATTGCAAAACAAAAAGCCCAGCGATTTGCGATGTGGCCCAGAATGCGTTGCATAATTCATTAGGTGGGAATTCGAGAGCAGGATTGTTTAGAGTGAAACAACGAGACGAAGCACAATAGAATTATAAATAAGAGCGTGGGCCAGTGGGGATGAAGGGGTGCAGGTGGAGAGGGAGAGAAAAAGGAAAGGATGAGGAGGAGTTGGGAGAGAATATACAAATGACACTGAATTAACAAGGTAAATCCAAGCTGCTGAGAAGCAGTGCTGTCAACACACACACTCTCTCTGATGTATACCTATGCATGCACTGACACTGCCTCTAGGAATATTTCATACATAATTGGACAAGTCCAGGCAAAATTTAAATATCATCTGTCAATATCATGGCATTTTTCAGGACAGGCATTTTGTCCCAACAGCAGACTGCAAGGCATATTTTGCTTATCATGTACTAAAAAGATAAAAAGAAATAAAATGACTGACTTGTTCTATCTATCTAACTATCCATCCATCCATCCATCTTTTTCTAGCAGTATATGGTGGCATTGTGAGGACATTGTCCTCACCACTTTATGAAATAGCTTGCAGCTATACTTTTGTGTTCATCAGTTGCATCCCCTAATATAAATCCACTCACGGACAGCTGCAATTTTGCTTGCTTCATTAAAACAAACATTGTTATTAGAGAAGATATGAACCTGGGACCTCATACACTCAAAGCAAAATGCTTACATCGACACCATTACACATTTATCCTCTATTCCAAACATCTATCAAATAAATGAAAAAAATTATAATAATTCAGGGATCAACAGTGGCAGGAAGTTAGAAAATATCAACGTACTGTACAAAAAAATGTTGAAAAGTTTTTCCAGCATTTTTGCATATATTTAAACCACCAGAACCATTAAACCACAATCACAATACCTTGACCAGAACTTTTAAAATGGTCTTTTTCACATATTTCCAAATAAATTTTCCTACCAGGTGGGAAAACGTGCTCTTTTGTTTACAGTAGATCATGTGGCTCACATGGTTATAATTTAGGCGTTATTTTAAGCGTACAAAAAAAGAAAATGTAATGTTTTTAGCTGAATAATTATCTCCTTTCTGAGATCCCGCCCACAAAGGAACAGAGGTATTGAGAGTTGACAAGTAATCGATATACTGTACTTCTTTAAAATGTTTTACCCTTATATTCGCATTAGAAAATAGTAGTTCTGCCTGTTTCTTTTGGCTGGTTGATCACCTTCATCAGCTATCAACACTATTACCCTTCATCCTTGGACCATTCAGAGACAACCCATTGGCTACATAGTGCTTCTGATTGATTCTTGAATGTTTGTGATTTCATGGTGACCACAGGTCTGTTGGGATCAAGTAAGCCAAATATTAAAATCCTTTTCATAAAAGAGATCCAACTGCAAAATGCACATGGTCAATCAGCCAATCACAGTGACATGGAGGCACTAACTGCTAGACAGTTAGACATATAAGCATAATTGGTTTATTTTTGTAGTGGCAATTTCTTTCTCGTCCATTTTTTCCTACGGGAGATAGTGCTTCCTCTGACAAATCGCTTATGATTAGGACAGAGAAACAGTTACAGTGGGTTTCTTTGTACGTCTGATTGTGAATGTGGGATACACAAGCTCTATCAAGCGTGGGTGGGTGGCAAGTGTGCTGAACTGTAGCAGGGCATATAATTATAATAGGAGACATATAATTTCAGCTATAGATATTGTGAGTGGGTGATGAAGTGCTGTAGGTAATCGGACTCAATTTGTCATATGGAAAAGAGTACTGTGCGTATTTTGTGGAAGTGCATGTACCTGTAATGTCAGGTTTCTGAGGCATGGAGAACTTTACAAAGGTGGGTTCAGACAGGCCTTTGACATTGCGTGCGGTGATTTCCACCTCATACTGTGTATTCCACTGGAGCGGTTGCAACAACACGAAATCATTCACCCCTGGAACCAGTTTAGTCATCCACTGTTCTTCTTTATCCTGCAAAAGCCACAAGTGTTTCATAAAATTTGCACAAGCATATGAGTATATGATATTAATATTTGCTTTAGGGCACATTTGTTCTCACTGTACTTATAAATAAATAAGACAACTTGTTATTGCATGTGAATGTTCAGGTGCTTAAATAGTGGCTACATTCTATTCTGTGTGACAATTTTGAAGGATATGGCTGAAAAAAGTGCAAGTATGACGACTTACTTTGGGTATACTATCTATAAATATATATATACACAACACACAACCACACAGCATGGTCAGAATTGTTGGTACCCTTGGAAAATATGATAAAAGAAGGCTGTGAAAATAAATCTGCATTGTTAATCATTTTGATCTTTTATTAAAAAAATTCACATAAATCTAACCTTTTATTGGAGCATAAGAATTTAAAATGGGGGGAAATATCATTATGACAAATGTTTTTCTCTAATACACATTTGACACAATTAACGGCACCCTTTCAATGCTTTTTGAAACCTCCATTTGCATAATAACAGCTCTGAGTTTTCTCCTATAATGCCTGCTGAGGTTAGAGAGCACCTGACAAGAGAACAGAGACAATTCCTTCATCCAGAATCACTACAGACCCTTTAGATTCCATGTTGGTGCTTCTCCTCTTCAGTTACCCCACTCATTTTCTATAGGGTTCAAGTCAGGGAACTGGGATGGCCATAGCAGAAGCTTGGTTTTGTGCACAGTGACCCATTTTTGTGTTGTTTTTAAGGTTTGTTTTTGGATTATTGTCCGGTTGGAAGATCCAAACATAGCCCATTAGAAGATTTCTAACAGAGTCAGTCACTTTTTGATTTTTGATCTGTTGGTATTTGATAGAATCAAAAATGCCATTTATCTAAACAAGATGTCCAGGACCTCCAACAGAAATATAGCCCCACAACATTAAAAATACAGCAGTACATTTCATTGTACACATGGGGTACTTTTATCCCTGTGTGCACCAAACCCACCTTGAGTGTTTGTTGCTAAAAAGCTAATTTTTTTAGTTACATCTGACCGTAGAAGCCAGTCCCATTTGAAGTTCCAGTCGTTTCTGACAACAGAATATGCATTTGGATTGTTTTTGGTTGAGAGCATTTTCTTTTCTTGATTTTTCTTCTTGAAACCCTCCTAAACAACATGTGGTGTAGGTGCTGTTAAATTTTTTTTTATTTTTTTTTAAAGGTTTTCTGACCCCGAGACCCAACAATTTTCTGCAATTCTCCAGCTGTGGTCCTTGGAGAGTCTTTAACCACTCAAACTCTCCCCCTCACCGTGCATTAGGACGATATAGACACAAGTCCTCTTCCAGGCAGATTTGTAACAAATAGTTGATTGGAACCTCTTAATTATTGCCCTGATGGTGGAAATATGAATTTTCACTGCTCTAGCTCTTTTCTTACAGCCACTTTCTGTTTTGTGGAACTCAACAGTCTTTTGCTGCACATCAGAACTATATTCTTTTGTTTTTCTCATTGTGATGGATGATTATGGGAATTTGGCCTTTGTTTTCCCTCCTATTTATATTCCTGTGAAACAGGAAGCCATGGTGGATAATGTCATGTTCATAATTCCTTCCAAAAGGAAAAACAATGCAGATTTATTTTCACAGCCCTCTTTGACCATATTTACCAAGGGTGCCAACAATTCTGACCACGACTGTATGTGTATGTATGTATATATATATATAGTAGATAGAGTATATATTTATAAGTATGGTTATACCACGGAATACTCTTGCGCTCTATCTATCATTCAAAAATATAATATACTGTCAGTGGGTACGGAAAGTATTCAGTCTCCCTTAAATTTTTCACTCTTTGTTTTTTTGCAGCCATTTGCTAAAATCATTGAAGTAATTTTTTTTCCTCATTAATGTACACACAGAACACCATATTGACAGAAAAACACAGAATGTTGACATTTTGGAGATTTATTAAAAAAGAAAAACTGAAATATCACATGGTCCTAAGTATTCGGACCCTTTGCTCAGTATTTAGTAGAAACACCATTTTGATCTAATACAGCCATGAGTCTTTTTGGGAAAGATGAAACAAGTTTTTCACACCTGGATTTGGGTATCCTCTGCAATTCCTCCTTGCAGATCCTCTCAGTTCTGTCAGGTTGGATGGTAAACACTGGTGGACAGCCATTTTTAGGTCTCTCCACAGATGCTCAATTGGGTTTAAGTCAGGGCTCTGGCAGGGGCATTCAAGAACAGTCACAGAGTTGTTTTGAAGCCACTTCTTCGTTATTTTAGCTGTGTGCTTAGGGTCATGGTCTTGTTGGAAAGTAAACCTTCGGCCCATTCTGAGGTCCTGAGCACTCTGGAGAAAGTACTTGGTACTAGATATCCCTGTACTTGGCCGCATTCAACTTTCCCTCGATTGCAACCAGTCGTCCTGTCCTGCAGCTGAAAAACACCCCCACAGCATGATGCTGCCACCACCATGCTTCACTGTTGGGACTGTATTGGACAGGTGATGAGCAGTGCCTGGTTTTCTCCACACATACCCCTTAGAATTAAGGCCAAAAAGTTCTATCTTGGTCTCATCAAACCAGATAATCTTATTTCTCACCATCTAGGAGTCCTTCAGGTGTTTTTTAGCAAACTTGCACTAAGGAGAGGCTTCCGTCGGGCCAATCTGCCATAAAGCCCCGACTGGTGGAAGGCTTCAGTGATGGTTGACTTTCTACAACTTACTCCCATCTCCCAACTGCATCTCTGGAGCACAGCCACAGTGATCTTTGGGTTTTCTTTACCTCTCTCACCAAGGCTCTTCTCCCCTGATAGCTCAGTTTGGCCGGACGGCCAGCTCTAGGAAGGGTTCTGGTTGTCCCAGACGTCTTCCATTTGAGAAATGGAGGCCACTGTGCTCTTGGGAACCTTAAGTTGCAGCAGAAATTTTTTTGTAACCTTGGCCAGATCTGTGCCTTGCCACAATTCTGGCTCTGAGCTCTTCAGGCAGTTCCTTTAACCTCACGATTCTCATTTGCTCTGACATGCACCGTGAGCTGTAAGGTCTTATATAGACAAGTGTGTGGCTTTCCTAATCAAGTCCATCAGTATAATCAAACACAGCTGGACTCAAATGAAGGTGTAGAACCATCTCAAGGATGAACAGAAGAAATGGACAGCACATGAGTTAAATATATGAGAGTCACAGCAAAGGGTCTGAATACTTAAGACCAAGTGATATTTCAGTTTTTCTTTTTTAATAAATCTGCAAAAAATGTCAACAATTCTGTGTTTTTCTGTCAATAGGGGTGCTGTGTGTACATCATGGCGGGAAAAATGAACTAAATTAATGATTTTAGCAAATGACTGCAATATAACAAAGAGTGAAAAATTTAAGGGGGTCTGAATACTTTCCGTACCCACTGTACATACACATACATACATAAATAAATAAATATACATTCCAGTCAATCTCAGTCAAAATCCAGTTGGGTTATTTTGATTAGGTAAAAAATAACTAAAACATACAGCTAACTAACACAATAAAACACATTCAATTGAAATGTTGTGCATCATAATGCGATTAATCGCAGACAATCATGTGATTAATTGCGATTAAAAATTTGAATCGTTGCCCAGCACTATATATACAGTATATGGTTATATCCACAGAATAAAGCCAATACTTGCGCGCATCTCTGCCTCTCTCTAAAATATTAAATTATGGTTATACTCACATTATAAAGCCAATACTTGCTCTTTCTCAACCAAATTGTCAAATTATCACACAAAGAGAGTGAATAACAGAATTGCAGATGAAAGTGGCCTGAGAGGCCATCTGCTCCTTTTTCCTTGCAGCAACAGATAAAAAAAAGAGATTATTTTCTCTAATCCTCAAACTTTTCCACACACTTAAACAGCTGAAACACTCTAACGCATCCATTATTCTCTTTGTGTCCCTGCCTGGAGAGCTTCTGAGCATGAGTGTGTGTAATATAAATAATGTGTGTGTGCTTGTGTGTGCCGGCTGTTCTGCTGGCTAAAATTTTTAAACTAAGCCCACACAAGCTGCCTTCAAAAAGTCATTGCTTTTATATTTTGACATTTTCAAAACGCCTCAGCTCTTTAAAGGCTAAATGGTTGAAGTCTTTAGGCGAGCTGTCTCCCCAGGCTGTGACATCTCCATTTCCCCAGTTCTCACCTCCACATGCACAGGCGATCAGAGACAGAGCAAATGAGAGAGAGCGATATAAAAAGAGAAAATAAGGGAAGAGTACAAATAAGAGAAGGAAAAGATGCCAGCGGACCCTATTAATGTTGAGGAGGAAGCGAGGCATCACCAAACACAGTGAGACAGACAGAGATGAAGCAAATGAGGAGACGCTGATGCTCAAAAGTGGAAAAACAAACAGAAGGATTGTGTGAGAGAGAGAGAATGCTGTGGTGAACGTGTAAACATGCTAGTGTGGTAACACTTGATAACCTCATGACCTGTAAACAAACTTTTTGATTGTGAAACAATGGCGACAATACACAAGGAACAAAAAATGCAGTGTCACATAAGGCTTTTTAAGAGTTCTGACACTTTATGGTCTCAGCGCTTGCTCCAAGTTAGATCTACTCTAAGTGTTTTGTCTAATTTGATGCCATTAACAAATATTGGCTGCAAAAAGTCATGCGATATTCAAGGCTTTGGCAAAAGGGTCTTTTTCGGGATAGTTTGCTGTTGTTTAAACTTCTGCAGTTAGAATCTATGTGACTGCCCTACCAGATAATAATATTACCAGCATAATAATAAAAGTGTTCTTACGTGTACACAGATGCTTTTCATATACTTTTGGATATAAATATATTTGTTTTTACCCTTATCCTAACACAACCTTTCCTGTACAGCCATTTGTGCATTATAGCTCATTGAACTCAACTCAGATCGAGATACATCGCACATCAAGGGATATTTGTTGTTCTGAATTAAGTAAGAGTGATTGTAGGTATTAATATAAAAAGAAATAAACTAAAGAAAAATAAAGAAAGAAAACAAAAAGTGCTTAAAATAATTTTGTTATTTCCCTTGTTACAATAGGCATAGATCAGAACCTGACAGGAAGCAAAGTGGGAGAGAGATGGGGGGGGGGGGGGTGGCTCTAGCAGTCGAGGTTCCAGTGTAACAGTGCGGATACACATATGTACAGCTGACTCATGTAATCTGTTCCTGTATTAAAGGTGTTCATTGAGTTTGAACTGGTTTTGAAAGTGACATACTTGGCATCTTGTTTCTCAGTGTCTCTCAGACAAGAGCACAGCGTCTTTAGTGAACATCATATGTTCGAGAGTGATGAAAGGCTGTAAAGGAAATGTTGTGCAGAAAGTCTCTATATGAAGATGGTTTGGGCGTGTTTTATGCAAATGACTATCCTTGGGCCTGTGGTAGTTGACTTAATATAATAATCCAAATTCATTAAAGCCATGTTCACACAGCAGCAGAATACGGTTGTCAGTCCTGTTGAGCCGGAATACGGTACGTCTCAAAACCACAGGTGTGACAGCCGCATTCTGTAACCAAACTCACACCCGTAAATTTTCAGGACTCACAACCACATTCTCGGAGCACACGTGCTGTGTGAACGGAACAGGACTTGACAACTAGTTGTCTGTCACATCATACAACACGAGAGAGAGCCGCTCTGACGCACAAACGCGTGTCTACGTGTTTTCACGTGCGTTTTCGGTAACTTACAGTGATGGAGAAATGAGCTGCGTGTCATCTGAACGTTGTAGAGCCCGTCAGTTTTCCACCGGAGTCAGTTTTGTGTTCTGCACACGACTCAAATACTCCACTCTCCACCCAAATTTAAAAGCTGCTGTTAGTTTTATGCACGTCGCCATCTTTGATTTTACTTTGGTCACTGTCGCTATGGTTACTGGTAAGGAATACGGGCTTGACTCCTGTTGCACGTTCATACAGACAGTATTCTACACACAACTGTAAGCTGCTGTGTGAACGGGACATTTCGAGACTCACACCTGTAAAGAAAATGCGGTTGGCAATCCCAAAAATGGACAGTGTGAACGTAGCCTAACATTAGAACAAGGTAAAGAACAAATTCATGTGCATACACACACAAGCTGTGAATTAGATGAACATTTTTAATGAGAAGTTCTTCTGTGTGTACAAATATGAAATAATCTGTGCAATAATTAGTAAATGAGAACCATCATTTGCTTTATTTCACAATTTAAGACACTGATTGTCCCAAGAGGGAGGTTTGTCAAAACCTGACCCCACCCCCCACCCCCCCATAACCATTCCTCTCTCTTTCCCACAAAGCACTTCCACAGAACACTTCAATGCCGTCATACCTGACACACAACAGTTTAGTCAATGAGTGAAAAGCCCCCAAAACAGCAAAATATCTTGTGCAAGAATTAGTGAAGCATGTTTTAATCCATACTGCTGTGCGTGCTGGTGCATAAACAAGGGGCATGGGCTCAAACAAAGAGATGCTTTTTCACTGCTCATTATTGAAACCATCACCCACTCGTCTCTAAGTCTTTACTGGAATAACACCCTCTGCAATCCAGCTCAGTCTCACACTCTACACTCACAAACAAAAAAACCACAGGATCCCGTTTAGTGCTGCTCCAGCTAGTTAATGGCCAAGTACACTTCAATTTGTAAAATAATGTTCTGCTAAACACAACCAATCCCCCCAACAAGTTAAAGTCATGAATATATCAATTTGTAAAGGGATAATGTTCAGTAATCACATTCTCACAACAAACTTAGTTCATCCATGCATAACAAAAAAGTCATGCTGGGTATGTTTTGTTTTAGAGGATACTGTAATGCTTTTGTTATATATTTGGATCAATTTGACAGCTGGCTCATTGTAGAGCTGCGATGGCTTTAATTAAATTAAATAAATTTATTTATTTCTAATTAAGATTTTTTTAAAGGATAATATGAAATCTTAGTGGCATAAAAGGATAATTATGACCCACATTCACTTCACATTTCTGATATTTTCAATATTTTTAATTATTAAACTACAAAAGCACAATAGTTTTGTTCAAAAGGGGTCATTAAAAATGAAAAAGTCTCTTGTGCTCTCCAAGGCCATTTTTAAAAACAATAATACAGTAAAAACAGTAATAGTGTGAGTGAGAATTATACGTTTTAAATACTTTTATATTTTAATAAATACACATTTATTTTATTTATTTATTACGCCAGTCTTCAGTGTTACATAATGCTTCAGAAACCATTCCAATATTCTACAGTCTATATAGTCTAATCATATTTGGTGCTCAAGAATAATTTCAAATTTATTATCAGTGTTGAAAAGTGTTGTACTTTTTAATAATTTTCTGGAAACTGTGATACATTTTTTTCTGGATTCTTTGATGAAAAGAACAGCATTCATTTGAAACAATGTCTTGCTGAATAATAGTATTAATTTCTTATTAATTTCTTCTCGTACTCAGTCTTTTGAATGGTAGTGTAGCTCAGCTCACTTACTGTTTTGTATTTGACAATATACTCCAGGATGGGCATTCCTCCATCATCCTGCTTGACCAGACCCAGTCTGTATGCCTTCCCCACCCCTCGCTGACCCTGAACCGAAGGGGGACTGGGCTCTCCTGAATATTGAACAAAGACAAAATAATGTATGAATGGTCCACATCCATATTCATAACTGGTTACAAACTAACTCAATGGTTAGCAGCAACATACTACTGCAATAGTGTAACGGCTAAAGGTTGTTTTTGGCAACCTACAGCATTTAAGGGTCAAAGAAGAGGGCACTCACGTATAGGCAGAGTTTGAAAGCTCTCTGTGCGGCTGAACTCCCCTTGACCTTTTCCGTTCACCGCGGCTACTCTCACCTCGTAGGTCGTGTTGGGCTCAAGGTTAGTGAGCAACACGACTGCTGTAGAAAAAAAAGAGAGAATGATAAAGACAGAGAGAGATGTAAATGATTGTAACGGACATACTAAGTCCCAACTGGTCTCCTAAATCATGTACATGGTTTCAAATGATTGCTTTCTCCAGTCATGCTCTTGGCAAACAGGCCTTTTCTGGAATATGTAGTTCATGAGTCCTTGAAGCAGCCTTATCTAATATGATTATTGAATGTTTTCTTAAAGTTCCCGCAGACCCATCTTGGTGTTGTAAGTAAAGAAAAATCAATTTAAGCACTGTAAGTTCAAGTTGGACTGGAGTTGTATCTCCCACAGCTCTTCTCACTCTTCTAGTGTGGCCCTTGAAGCCAGTATGAACTGAAATTTTGGGCAACTCTTTTTGAAGTAATGTGTTTTGTGTGTGAATGTAGTGAGAATGAAGGATTCAAGTTGAATTCAAGCTGATAAAAATCAGCATAAAAGTATAATGAAAGTAATTTTTTGTGCTATGCTCCTGCCTAAGATCCGAAATGAACTACAAATGGCACTATTTGATTTGGGATATACAGTGGAGAAGAAACTTGTCACACATCCATGTGACCTCAGAACACCGAGTACGTTTACATGGACAACAATAATCCGATTTTAACACGATTAAGACAATACTCTGATTAAGAATCTACTATGTAAACAGAGATTTTGGCATTCGCATTATGGAAGTGCAGTATAGACATGTACACACCTTAATCATATTACTGTCGTGTAGAATTTTTCACCGCATTTTGTGACAGGATACACACGGCAGTGTTCAACCATTTGACGGCAAACAAAAGAGCATGGCTTCAACACCGCTGTCGTCTGTTTGCATGTATAGCATGAGAAATAATTAACTGCACTTAAAGCTTTCAGTAAATTCAAAATGAAACACCCAAACCTGAAATGGATATATAACGAACCGCACGATAGGTTTATATGTGATGAAATTTAGAGGGGAGTTTGGGATGGCGTAACTTGGGATCATAAGAGTGCATTATAAATCGATCATGTAATATGAAATGTAAAAACGGGAATCATGAATAGGAATAGTCATAAAGAAAATTAAAACCTTATCAAAATGTCTTATTCAGATAAGGTATAAATAATAGTTACTGATGTCCATGTAAACGTAGTCACTTAGAAGTTGTATGGACTACTTTTTTCATATATTTATGGTGTTTCCTTGCATTTTGTAGTTTGAGAGCCAAATGTTCTTTACTTTTCATTATGGGAAGACAGTGGAAATTAACTCTTCAAAAATTATCTTGGTAAAAATTAATATGGAAGAAAACAAGTCATATATTTAATTTTTGGGTGAAATATTTCTTAAAATTGTTTTTGAAAATAAGAAATGAAAACTATACATGTTCTTTAAATACTTTAAGATATGTTAAGCTTATGAAAAAATATTAAAATATTTAGTATCAACGTCTTTTGAACACTCAGATGCATATGTTTTGAGTGATTCCTTAATTTACTCTTCAAACAAGACTACCATTCAAAAGTTTTTGGTGGGTAAAATATCTATGTTTTTGAGTCTCTCATGCTCACCAAGGCTTCATTCACAAAAACAGTACAATTGTGAAATATTATTACAACTTAAAATAACTATTGTCTATTTGAATATTTAAAATATAATTTATTCTGTGACGGTAAATCTGAATATTCAGCAGCCATAACGCCAGTCTTCAGTGCCAATTGCTTCTTCAGAAATCATTTTAATATGCTGATTTGGTGTTAAAGAAACATTTCTTATTATAATCAATGTTAAAAACAATTGTGTTGCTTAATATTTTTGTGGAAACCATGATGGGATTTCAGGATCCAAATGTTTTTACAGGATTTCAGAAAGTTCAAAAGAACAGCATTTATTTTAAATAGAAATCTTTTGTACTGTCAGTTTTGATCAGTTTATTGCATCCTTGTGGAATACAAGTATTTATTTCTCTTTCAAGAAAAGAGAGCGCTAATCAGCAGTAAGTGGAAACTACTGCTTTGTTTGGTGGTTTAACAGGCATTGATAAAACCCAGCAGTGGACAACCTTTGTACTTACTCTGCGTCCCCTGTGATTTCACATCCTTCCAGTCCTGTGAGCTGATGTCTTTGTATTTGACCAGGTAGTGACTGATGGGTACGCCGCCATGAGAGTCTGGTTTCGTGAAGGTAACGGTGGCCACGCGCTGTGCCACAGAGCTCAGCCGAACAGAGTAAGGGTTTGAGGGAACATCTGTGACAGAGAAATTATGGGTCAGGGGAAGAGAGACTAACAAACGACTCCATTTATGTGCAGAGGCCACAGTTTCTGAGAGTATCAAAGGATCTGGTTGTGTGTTTTTCTGTGGGGTTGAAAACACTGTTATAGAGATGCTTTCAGGGCCTTACAACCCAAGCTCTCTCAGCATGAGACTTTTCAGTCCACAAACACAGTCAGCTAGAAATGACTGCACTGTACTCCTGTCTTACCATCTTATAAAAAATAAATGTCAATGAAGGTTGAAAGTTAAGTAATGTAGGATATCAGACCGAATCAGACAATCTAAGATTTGGTCAAAACCGAGTTGAGGCACGAGGAGTCACAAAAATTCCACAGAGGCCCCAGACAACAGGATGTTATAAATCAGACCCCAGCCTCTCTGAAGCAAGCTTAAACCTAAGACCCTGTCACAGAACAGTTTTCAACATTAACACAAAAGACCACATTGACAAGTCCAAGGAGGTGCAATTGTGGGGACAAGTTATAAGAATAGGTCAAAAGAGATGACAGCATGACGCCACATGGGAAACATGTGCCACAGTGATCACAAGATTGTGATTGACTTTTCCCTCCACCTAAAGACAGAGAACAGAACGTATCCTTACATCCACAGAATGCCAAAGAAACTTCATTTCCATGTAAATATGCATCTAAATGACACTAAAAGGACCTAAGCAACTAATAATTGCTATGCATAACTCCATATTATTTATCTAACCCACATGTTTAACCATCATGCCTTAATAATTTATTGTGAATGTATTTTGAATAACTATTGAATAAAGTTTAAGAATTGCTATTCATGTTTAATATGTGTGTGTTTGAATCTTCATGCTTAAAACGTTTCTTCCAATCAATTCTTTGTAAAATGCATCATATTCTTGTTATAGAAATCATATCCAAATGTATACTCTGCCAGAGCGGGAAAAACGCAGATCATGTGAAGGATGAGATAACAGTTGATTTATGAATGGGGAGGAGAAATATACAACCCCCCGAGCAAACAAGACATCTAATTGGGCAAAACACCATTTGGGGTGTGTTAAACAGCTGGTTTATACTAGAAACAACCAGTCAATCACTCTCTCGCTCTGGGTTCTTTGGTTCTTCTTCAACCCCTTCTTTGCTCTTACTTCCTTTTTAAGGAATGTTGAGCTATGTTTTAGCTGCTTCTTTAGTTTTGAGCGTGGTGATGGCGTACCGGCCAGCTCCCTCCAAAAACCATGAGGAGAAAAAGCCACATGGTCTCGTCAAACTTTAGACATCTATTTATTTCTTTAGTTTGTTTATTTCCGTGAGAGGTTTCGTGTTCTTGAGTTAAGCTAACCGCGGGGGTTCGGGCAATTATCCGGAAAGAGTGCGATGTCTAATCTTCAAATGCGACACAGCTCCGAGTCGCCAAGCCAACGTCCCCAATCACTGGCTTCCCAAGACGAACCCCAGCTAATCAGCAACCTCGGGAAAACCCTTTCAGCAACCAGACAAGAAAGGGAACCCCGCAACACAGAAACGCAAGTACCTCCAGATCCTAGCTGAAATGGTGCATTTAATATAAATTTTAACCTCATTGAGGAACTCATGCGAGGGTTAATTAAGTGATTGATAGTTGTTCACATCTATGCAATTGCACATATTGCTGTAAAATTGGGATTTCACATTTTCATTCTCTTTAATTATTTTCTCTCTCTTTCTGAAAACTTGTGTGAATGCGTGTGTTTATGTGTTAGATTAGTTCATATTTTCTTAGATTTATCCAATAAAGCCTTAATTATATGGAAAAGAGAAGTATCTTGTGTTTTGAGCTCACAAGTTAATGTCTTAAACTGCATCTTGTTACATGTGCTAATTAATAGAGTTTTCACTATATTTTGGATATAAATAACCATTGCAGAATTGATGTCATACGGCCCGTTCAATGAATCGCTGGCCGTCTCAGTGATCAGCCGTAAACAGTGATTATGTCCTAATTCCCTTACATATTAATGGTGGAGTTCCCGTTAAAATCTTAAATGATCCCTTTGAGCTAAATTATTGACCTGATTCCCTTACAGGGTTTTGGATGGAGAAATGCGGGCAGAAACCTAAAGTGTGGCATAAACCAAGTAGTTATGTCATTTTCCATTGCTGCGGATGAATATGAGAAGCTTCTGTTGAGACTGGTGTGTGTGTGTTGCGTGTTTGTGACGTAAGCAGCGCGCGACCGCTTGAACACAGAGAAGGCTGTAACTCGAGTCCGCCTCTTCATTATTTAAACTGCATTAAGTGTAACTTCAAGTTAACATCTGAGATCGTGCAATAAGGTGGAAATTGAGCGTGTTCCTCATTTTTTTGTAATGCCTTGTTTTATAGCTGAGTTGATTTCATTGCGTGTCCCAGTGTTTTTCAAACGCTATTCTCTCTGAATCTCAGGCACCGTTAGCTGAACAACGCTAAACTGCAGTAGTTAAAAGGGAAATAAATAAAATAAAAAATAGTTTGAGCGTGTTCCTCAATCTATTTATCAAAACCTTATTATTCATAGTTTGATTTGCCAATGCGTGTCCCACTGTCATGCCATGCTATTCGATTCCCTGAGTTAAACATTACGAGATAATGCTTGCCTGCCTGTGTCTGTTCACAAAGTAAATTTAATTTCGCTTAACACTGCCTGTAAGTGAATATTAACTTTGCACCAACAGCAAAGAAAACCTGTTGTTTAAGTGTCCACAGAAACTGGCACAGAGATTTAAAAGATCTGCTGAGATCGTTATCACTGTTCGCCTAACTGCAGCACAAAGCTGCTATCTGAATAAAGTTAAATCTTCCTCCGAACAACCGAGAGTTTAAGCGCCACATCGCAAAACCAACCAAAAACGGTGTTGTTATTTGTACAGTGTTGAAATGCGCCGACACTTCGTGTAATACGCTTAACTGTACTTGCAATGCAACTATTCACATGCTAGCCACTAGAGCTTGTTTTGGTTGCCATAGTTACGATCGTGACACGGAAGTCTGAACCTACTTCCGAAGCAACTCTGAACTGCGCACGCGCAGCACATCGACGATATTGTAAACAAACCCCACGGGTGGCTAAGGTAACGAAACAGTTGTTTACATTGAAGTCTATGCTAAAGCCTTTAGCCTCAAAGGTTAGCAGTTAGCATTGACATCCAGTGGTTGAATTCAGTGTCTGTTTGGGCAATGATAAAGTGATTTAACCCTTTAAACATTTAAACTAATACACCTGTTGGTCTCTTTGTCTCTCTTATTCCTCTCTTTTCTCACTTCTTACCACTTTATCCACTAAATACTGACTCACAATTGTTAATTGTGCCAAATTCAAATTTAATTAAAACATTACATTTATTTGGAATCATTCAAATTTCCCCCTCAGATCATTTCATATGATCATTATTTCTAGTATTCCCTCTTATGCCTAATCATCGTGGGTATGAATAAGCCTTGAACTTTTAAAGTTTAAGTAAACTTATTCTACTTATTTGATTTTATTACCCCTATCAATAAATTCTATTCGGACTTATACTTACTCATTATTTTATTGCGTTTTACCCCTTTTCTTCCTGTGGTTATACACTTAGCCATTATTGTTTTATTTTGATTTCCTTCGTTATTTAATTTCCTTTTTACTTACTTTGCCCATTTATTACTTTTTATTTTACTTTACTTACCATTCTTTTTCCTCTGTAGATCCTAGCTTGGGAACGACACACCCTAGCCCTAATATGAGACAGTGTTATCCCTCACTACGAGTTCAAATAAAATAGAAAGACAACGTTCTTTCCCTCAAATTTTATTTTTTTTGATTAGTTGTGCAGCAACTAAGAACAACAACATTCTACTCGTAGTTGAGCATAACAGCATCAGAGCCTGCTAGTGGACGCGATCCACTCAGGTTACTGAGTAAACTCCTGAGCTCTCCTTCCCTTTTCTCCTGTCACCTCCTGCTTTCTTTCCTCTTTACTCTTCACATTCGTAGGGACCTGTAAGAACCATCAATAAATTCTAAGTGAATGAAATACACAATCTTGTCAAAGAAGACAAATCATCCTTATGAATTTGATTGTAATCAAACCCTCCTTCATTCTTCCTAACCTCCCTACATTTGAAAACGCAATACAAATTTTAGCATCTCATCCAACGCTGAGATCGATTTAAGAGAGATAAGTGTTGAACAACTGTCGCCTTCGCAGCCTCCCTGGTGAGCGGCCCAACTGTAAGGTGTACGGTGTCAATCCTCTCAGACTGAGAAAAGAGATATCAACATTATTATTGCATTCTTTTGTCTAAAACAGAGTTAATAATATTGTTTACCTTCTTGATAACCACATTCAATGAAAAAAAAAAAAAATTCTCTTAACCAAAAAGGAAATTTTTTTTTTATTGAATTGTTTTTACCCTTTTCTCTCTTTTTCCTATTCCTCATTAGAAGTGACAAAGTCTTCGCATCCCTAGTCTACTCAGACACCCCGAGACCAACACAATCATAACCACACTTCACTAGTGGGTCACAGTCACTGATACCACACTTAGTTGTCCCACCACACATAGGCTTCTACTCTACACAGATCTGTGTCAGTCTCTCTTCTCCCCGGCGTGCCAAAATGCCGCAGACTGCAAACCCCATTGCCCATGGGGAAGATGTGAACACTTGGCTGAGAGGCATGACAGACAGCCTCACCCCAAGACATTTGAACTGTTATTATTTTTTATAATAATCCTAATCCTGAGAAGATTCCTGACATAAGATTCAAGCCAGAACAACAACCACGAGTTAGTCAAGATCACCAGCTCCCTAAGCTTTGTCTTCACAACCCAGCTGAAACTGAGCGACAAGCATCACCCACCTTCAAGAGGAGCTGACATGTGCTCAACGCCGCATAGACAAGCTGGGAGTGAAAGTTCAAGATCAACTCAAAGCACCAAACGAGAGGGAGCAGGAAACAACGGAGCAAGTTATGAAACTCCAAGCAGCCCTGGCAGCAGCACAGCTCGACCAACAACATTAAAAGGCTGTCCAGAAAGACCTGGTAAACAGACTCCAGTATGCCGAACAGCTACTAGAGAAAGCCAAGAATCACATCAGAGACAAGAATGTTGAAATTAGTACCCTGAAAGACCACCTTGAAAGGTATAGAACTGAAATGGACAATCTGACCCAACAACTAGACGATACCAACGATGAGCTCTACATGGTCAGAAAAGAACTCAAAGATGCTTATGAGCTGAAACAAGAGCCAAGAAAAGAGAAGCATCTCTCAGCCTCACCACTGCTGAGCAGAGCAGAGTCCCATATCCAAGAACCGGCATATGACGAAAGGCGCGAAGGGCCACAACCCAAAACCTCACCTGCCTTCGCCACACAACCCTTTCCTGCCAACAAAAGAATACCTCCCATCCAAGCAGACCTTGGAGCTGCACATGGGATGACCATCAAAGACCTCAACAAGCTGTCTAAAAACATCAGCAGTTTCAACCCAAACTCTGCAGAGGGCCACGACATCCAGGCCTACCTGCAAGATATCGAGTTTTATCTGGAAATGAGACCTCGTGTGACTGACAGAGACAGGTTATACCTCCTAAGAGCCACATCAAGTCCTGAGGTACGAAACTTCCTAGATCGACAGCCCAGTCAAACAAAGTCAAGCTACCAGCTACTTCGTGAGGTCCTGATTAAAGAGTTCACAGACCCTGAGTCTGAACATGGACTGTTAACTGCTTTGGAGATCAAGCACGGTCGACAAGAGGTTCCACAGGCTTACTACAACCGACTCCGACAAGCCTACTTTGGTGCACACAACGAACCTGACCTCGAAGAGGATGTGAACTTCAAAAGCCTCTTCCTAAGAAACCTGCACCCTGGAGTCAGCCACCATCTAGGCGTCATGGCCTGTCCACGCTCCATGACCATCCAACAGTTGCGTGACCTAACACAGAAGGCCTACAACAAGCAGAAGATGGCCTCAAAGAAAGGTAACAAAACATCCACACTCTTGAACTCTGTAACCAAAGACTCAAGCCTGGCACTGGACGACACCCAGTGGCATCACAACACCAGAGTCTTCCATCAAGAGCACAGAGAACGTGACCCCCATGTCCACGACAGCTTTCAGCCCAGCCGCTGGAAAAATCCATGGGACAGCCACGCTTCTCAAGAAACCCAAAAGATAGGAACAACTGGAAACCTAACCAGACATCCAAAGGTAATCGCCTGACTCATCCAAGAGCAACTCGTGTGAGTAAGCGACAACAAAACCCACCTCAGCACCACTCAGACATGCACAGTGCTGAGTATGCAGAAGAACAAGACAGCTTACCATCAGAAGACATGGAACAAGTCATGAGACAAATGAAAGAGTTCCTTCAGGGAAAGCTGAACATGGATGACCACAAAGTAGAGTCATGCTCGCTGTGACCAGCGACAGAACGGAAGGCCGGTGATCACCTGGCACACCACATCAGAGATGACAAGCACCTGTTCAACAACCCCCCAGAACGAGCAAGTCTCTCACGGCCAATGTTTGATGAAACTCTGAGGTACCAAAGAACATCACCTCAGTCACCCATCGCTCAATAACAAACTGTCAAATCAACTCCAAGAACCACATTCCTGTCTGTGCAACAGCAACCACCCAAGCACAGAAGGTCAGAAAGTCTGCCACAACCAGAAGGCATCACGAGAAATGCAACATAAGAGACAAAGTTTGCACCCCAGCTTCACACAGCCATGCAAAACTAGCTCTGACTGTCTGCTAAAGAACTTCCTGCCTTGCTGGACTGACCCCATTAGATCATGGACACGCCCTCACCAAAGCCAAGGAGCGAGAGCCCAGTCTTCAATGACATACAAGAAAAGGGGGGAGACAACACAGACTGAAACAGATCTGACCACACATACACTACACCATTAACACACACACAACATTACCTACACCCAGAGGTAACCACATCTACTGATAACACATTCAACTAACATTTTCTTCCCACAAGTAGAATATCCAAATTTTAGCGTAACATAAAGTTACATATGCCCACCATGAAGAAATATGCAGCCATCCTCACAATAGGTAGAACACCTGACACTAATTTAAGGTACATGACACACTAGCTGCACACGACATCCTAGCTCAACAGAAGTTGTAAGCCATGCTAGGAAAACCCACATCAGCTTTGTTTTTGTTTGTTCTTCTTTTACCTATCCCTTTTCCTTCCCCTCTTTCCTTAGTAGGTAAAACACCTAGACACCCTGCAAGGGTCAAACGTCTGATATTAGGATTGACTCACCCCACCTAATATCCGCCAGTAATTCTAAACCGAATGGAAGCCAGAGAGCTCCATGCACGATAGGTCAATTCATTTCATTGCAAATGATGTTACTAGAAAATTAACGGTAAACGTTTTAAATTAAGACAACCTAGAAGAACCAAACAAAGTTATCCGCAAAATTTGATTGACGAATCAACGTACGGAACCAAATTAGAACAATTTCCAGATTGAATTAAAACATATTTCAATATACTAAACTATTTTGACTAATTGAACTTTACCACCTGTACATAAATAACCTGATGCCTGCACCAGTACAGTAACTGTCATGGAGGTGTCTTGTTGTTTGCTGTGGTTGTCTGCTTCTTCTGCCTTTGTTTCTCCAGCGCTCGCCGATGTCTTCAACTCAACACATCGCCGATCGAAGGGGGGTATGTAGGATATCAGACCGAATCAGACAATCTAAGATTTGGTCAAAACCGAGTTGAGGCACGAGGAGTCACAAAAATTCCACAGAGGCCCAAGACAACAGGATGTCATAAGTCAGACCCCAGCCTCTTATGAAGCAAGCCTAAACCTAAAACCCCTTGTCACAGAACAGTTTTCAACATTAACACAAAAAAACACATTGACAAGTCCAAGGAGATTGTCAATTTTGGGGCAAGTTATCAAGAATAATGGTCAAAAGAGATGCACAGCGTGACCGCCACATGGAAACATGTGACAGTGATCACAAGCTTCGGATTGACTTTTCCCTCCACCTAAAGACAGAGAACAGAACGTATCCTTACATCCACAGAATGCCAAAGAAACTTCATTTCCATGCACCTAAATGACACTAAAAGGACTCGAGCAACTAACCATTGCTATATATAACTCCATATCATGTATGTAAACCACATGTGACATATCAGGTCTTAATCATTTATTGTGAACGTATTTTGAATAACTATTGAATAGCTAAGGGTTCATATTCATGTTTAGTATGTGTGTGTTTGAGAATTCATGCTTGCAACGTTTCTTCCAATCAATACTTGGTCAAATGTATCATATTCTTATTATAAGAAATCATGTCCAAAATGTATACTCTACCAGAGCGGGAAAAACGCAGATCATGTGAATGATGAGATAACAGTTGATTTATGAATGGGAAGGAGAAACATCGCAACACCCCGAGCAAAGACGAGATCTAATTGGTCAAAACACCATTTGGGTGTGTTAAACAGCATGGTTTAAATACTAGAAACACCATCAAACTCTTCTCTTCGCTCTTGATCTCTGGTTCTTTCTTCACTCCCTTCTTTGCTCTTACTCTCCTTTTTTTAGGGATAGCTTTGAGCTATGTTTTTAGTCATGCTTCTTTAGTTTTGAGCGTGGTCTGGCTTACACGCCAGCTCCTCCAAAACCATGAGGAGAAACGCCACCTGGTCTCGTCAAACTTTACATCTATTTCTATTTCTTTAGTTTGTTTTATTTTCCGTTGAGAGTTTCGTGTTCTGAGTTAAGCTGAAGCCGCATCTCCCAGAAGAGTGCTGTCTAAAACTCCAACTGCAGACCACAGCTCCGCGTCGACAGCCAACCCCAAACCACTGGCTTCCCAAGACTGAACCACCAGCCAATCAGAAAAGCGGGAAACCACTTTCGGCAACCAGACAAGGAAGGGAACCCCGCATCACAGAAACGCAAGTACCTCCAGATTCTAACTGAACTGGTGCAGTTAATCTAAATTTTAACCTCATTGAGGAACTCAGTGCGAGGGTTAATTAAGTGATTGATGGTTGTTCAGGTCTAAGCAATTGCACATTTTGCTATAACTTGGGATTTCACATTTTCATTCTTTTTAATTATTTCCTCTCTCTTTCTGAAAACTTGTGTGAATGCGTGTGTTCATGTGTTAGATTAGTTTATATGTCTTAGATTTATCCAATAAAGCCTTAATTATATGGAAAAGAGAAGTATCTTGTGTTTTGTGCTCACAAGTTAATGTCTTAAACTGCCGATCTTGTTACTGTGCTAAAAATTGTGTTTTCACTATATTTTGGATATAGATATCCATTGCAGAATTGATGTCATACGGCTCGTTCACTGAATCGCAGGCCGTCTCAGTGATCCGCCGTAAAACAGTGATTCTGTCCTAAATCCCTTGCATATTAATGGTGGAGTTCCCTTTAAAATCTTAAATGATTCCCTTTGAGCTAAATTATTGACCTGTTTCCCTTACAGTAAAGAGAATAAAAAATCTAATGAAATCATAGAAGAGAATTAAGCCAAAACAGAACATGTTACAGTGGTTTAAACAGAACTAAAGGGCATTCTTACAGCTTAAAGGAACACTCCACTATTTTTAAAAAATAGTGGAACTGACGGAAAATGAAAAGTTGCGATTTTGTAGGCCATTTTGGCTAGGAACTATACTCTCATTCCGGGTTAATAATCAAGGAACTTTGCTGCCGTGCCATGGGTGTAGCAGGCGCAATGATATTATGCAGTGCCTGAAAATAGTCCCCAGCTAGGTAACTTCCAAGGTGACCGGCACTAAGTTTGTGTAGTTGGTTATGTTGACGGAAGTTAGCCTATTTTCAGGCGCTGTGTAATATCATTGTGCCTGCTGCACCCATGGTACAGCAGCAAAGTTCCTTGATTATTACGCCGGAATGAGAGTATAGTTCCTAGCCATATCGGCCTAGAAAATCGCAACTTTTCATTTTCTGTCAGTCCTAGTACATGATGTTACTACGGAAGAGTTAAGTTTTAAATAGGAAAAATTATAGAAACTCTTGGGTCATTTTTGAGCGAGACGCTAACGGTCTAATCAGATTCAATGATCTATGCTAAGCTACAGCTAAAAGTGCTACCGCCAGACCAGGAGATCGGCTGAATGGATTAGAAAACGGTAAAACTCAACTGTTTGACTCTAGAGGAGTGGGAAAATTTGCCTATTTTCTAAAATATTGGAGTGTTCCTTTAAAATCCATGGTAAAATCATGGTAACACAGTGCCTGTTATGACACAGTGCCTATATGTTAAAATATAATAATCCCAATTAAATTAATAACACAGATATACACTTTATATATATTTTCCAGTCAGAATTTAAAATAATTTGCTCCATATGAAAAAAATCAAAGTAGGCCTAAACACTATTGCTAAGCGTTAAATACAGTTTAATTCAGAAACTGTCAATACAGCAGTATTTTGACTTCAATTTAATTGGTCCACCTCACAAGGCTTGAAAACCGCTTGAAACACTACAAAATGCTGAGAGTTCAAAGTTAACTCAATATGTAATCTTTTTTTTTTCATATTTTCAGCCGATTGTGTGAAACAAGCTTAAATCCATCCACATAATGGTTTTAAACAGGATAAAATGTGTAAAACGTAGAGCAATACACTATTACTGAGAGATGAAAACTTTATCAAACTAACCAAAATCTGATAAACTAAAGCACTACGTGCGTGGGATACATACAGTTTTATGAATGACATCTGTTTGAATTGTGTTTCTTCAGAAGTAGATTCAGTGCAGGCTTAATCATAACAGAAGCACCAAAATTAGCTCATAGTCATCAAGTAACACAAATCGTCATGTTGCCAATCTGATAAAAAAAAACGTTGTACTCTGCCTGAACCTCTCATGCATGTCGTTTACAATAGGTGGCATGGAATAGTTTTATAATTCGTAGCCATTTTTCATGCTTGGTTTTCATGTTTTTTTCTTTTGCCTTGCCAAGCCACAATGCACAAACTGCTCTGAATAACAGCATCTGAGAGTGGGAGAGCTGAGACCGCCGGTGGAGAGAGAAATAGTAAAATAAAACAGGGAGAGGCAGCAGGAAGATAGAGAGAAACAAATTTGTGTGTGTAATAGAGGATCATGGAGAGGAAGTGCCAGTGAGAAAGACAGTAGGACAGAGTGAGACATATGGAAGAAGACGCTAAGATGGACAGAAAATAGAAATTGTGCCACAGAATCCACTTCCACCTTTGCCTGTCTGCTAGTATGAGATATACAAGAGGATACAACAAAGACAAGAACATACACACATATACATGCGTTTTTATTAAGTTGTACACTTCAAGACGCAAACAATATAGTGGACAACAATCCGTCAGAGTGATCTGCATTATATTTGAAGTCTACTGCCATAAGCTCTTAAAAGCTCGAGTAAAAACATTATTGCCAGCTGTTTGAAATCCAAGCATGTTTTCACCTGATGTTCAGCCCATGTTGAGCTCTTAAAAGTGTTTGTCACTAGCTGGCATCTTCTACAGGTCGAGCAACTGCCATCAAGATGAATAGGAATACTAACGGTTAACTTTCTCAATAGTAAGTTTGGAATGACCTCTATTTTCAAATAATGGCAGATGCTAAAAGTATGGTGAGCATTTGAGGATCCTGTTTGAATCTGAAACTCTTTTTTCAATTTTGCTTAATTAAAGTCACAGAAATTACACACTTCACCTTTAAGACTTGAAAGGATCATAGTGACATCATAGTGAAATCTTAACTTGTGCCACAGTGTTGACAGTACTCTGGAGTTTCTACGAATGACCCATATTTTTGTCTCTACATGTTAAACTGGAATAAAAGAAAGCATGTTAACAAACACCTTTAAAACCTTCACCTTTGTCCCACAGCTATATACTGACAGATGCATTAATCATATGGATTAGTTGAACCTGTGGTAAACACTCACCTGCTTGTGCTAGGATGAACTCCAATGTGGGGTCTGGCTGTACAGTTGTAACGGCCAAAAATCTGTCTGGACATTCGGGTACCTGGCCCAAGGTGTGTTAGCTGATATGGCATACTTTTCTTGCTGCACGTGCTTGTCTGGTTACACATCTAATGTCAGTTATTGTTGTTATGTTGTTCATGTGTTCATTTGACACTAATCTTGGTTAGTAAACATAACTGCAGAGGACACATCTGTTTCCAGAGAAACCAAGTGTTGTTGAGTCTTGTCTAGTTCAGATGAGTTTACAAAAAAAGGGCAAATCTGCTTGTACCACTATAAATAATCTTCTCTGCCCAGTGTGATCTGCATCACTGATATACTATTATAGTTCTTGTTAATATTTTGAAATAAAGTTTATTTTTACATTTTAGTACAGTTAAACAGTACTTTAAACGAAAGGGAATACTTTAAAGAAAACAGGCTGAAATTGAATAAGCTCAAGTTTTTATTACTGTATAGATTGATTCAGTTAACGTTTATATAAGTAATGTTTTTTATGTATTTATTTATTATTTTTAGATTGAGTTATCGATAAAACCCTTGCTTGCTGACCATAATTAATTTCCACATCTGATTAGCTCACTACACCTGTACGTTTTAGCAAAAGATTTTCACAGATTGTGCATCAGAATCTAGTGCCAACCCAACCCAGCACCCCAACACGGTTTTATTGTACAAAAGTAAAAAAAAAAAAAAAGTGTAAACCAAAAGTTGAGAAAACTTAAAAGTTCAAAGCAACCAGCTTTAGCAGATTTTTTGAGTTTTCTCAAACTTGTTTTTGTAGGAGATTTTTGAGTTTTCTCAACTTTTTATTGTATAAACTAAAACAAGATGTTGAGAAAACTCAAAAGTCTGCTGAAGCTGGTTGCCTTAAACTTTAAGTTTTCTCAACTTTTGATTTTTTACAGTGTGTCCTTAAACAAAAGTTTAGAATTATCATGATCAGCCACCTGTAAACTGTACATACTGTACAAAATGGTTTTATAATACCGCAGATACTTTTATTCCTTTATATTTTTTATACAATAATATTTACTTATTTTAAATATTTAAATGTATCTTATTAAATGGGTAATCTTTTCAGTATTCTGTTATCAGATTTTTTTTAGTTTTAACAATCTGAAGGCGCTTGCAGCAGATTAATTAGAAATATCTTAAATTATAATGAAAAGTAAATTAATGATTAAAAAAAATATAATAACTAAAACTGCATTTAATATTCCTATAAATATATTTATACATAATATTTTTACTGAAAACAATGTGGTGAACATCTTATGGTGGTGTACTGAAGTCTGTAATAAAATTAATAAATTAAATTCATTGCTGTTAAGACATTATTGCATTTTGTTTAGAAAAATATTTCCAATGATAAATAAATAATTTTACAATTTTAATAATTAAAATGTAACAAACAGCAATGTAATAAATACATGTAATTTTAAAATGACTCCTAACTACTTGAATGCCACCAGTGGGCTAAGGCCTGGATATCATTAATGTCTAACTCTCCTGGCTCTCTTATCTAGATGAGCAAAGACGTAAAAATACAATAGGAATGAAAACATTTTTAAAAACTGGAAACAGCAGTGGGTGGATTACTGTACCTCGAGGAGAGATCTGCCAGGGGCACTGTGTACACGCATGTTTCCAGCACCCTCACTAGGGATGGTCAACTTTTCCCGTCTCCACAGCATTGTGGCCGGAGGGTTAGACATAACATCACAGCTAATGTTGACTGGGTTCCCTTCCCACGAGAAAAATATAGTGTGGTTGGTCTGGAACTTTGGTGCATCTGTGAAAGAACAGTAAAGGTGTGCTCAGTAATGGCACGCCGAGTTCTTCTAACAGTCATCCATCAAAAACTCATTCAAGATTAGCTGCCCGAAGTCTAAATTAAAATCTAGCATGTACCAGGCAGGTAGGAGCTTCCACATACGCGTTAACCAAACGCTTTATCATGGAGTTCTCTTCCACCCGGGTAAAATTGGCTCCTAATCAAACTGAAACTGAAGCATGGCCACTTCTAGCCGGTTGCCTCTAATTATTCAAAACAACCTGCAAAACCTCAAACCCCCTCTTCTCCCACAATGCAGTGGGTGGAGGAAGATTTCATTTGGCAGTATGTCAGAGAGATGCAATGAGGCAGAGGGTGTGGGACAGAGAGTACTGTGGTATTGGGAAATGCTGCATTATATGTGATTTCTCAGTCGTACACCCACCCACACACACACACACACACACACCAACACACATACAGTACACAGACACACAGAAACAGCACACACACAATCACACCCATTTTTTCCATTAAAGAGATTGATGCAGCCCACAGTGTCACATCGGTGACGGATTGAGACTGAATGAATGGGTATATTAGCAACCCTGCTAGATGGTCCGTTCCACTGCACCCCATAATGAGATATATATCTACCCTGCTGCTGCTACTGATTCTAAGGATACAGGATACAGAACTGTAATTTTAATTTTAATTTCGGGAAGAAGAATTTAAATTAAACACATTGAATTGTTTGTGTGTTATATTATTATTATTATTATTAGTATTCTTCTACATTAATTTGGAGTACAGATCACCAAATAAATCTGTTAAAAAAATAAAAATATATATTATACAATTTTAAAATTTAAATAGGAAAACAGTAAAATTAAATTAAATTAAATTATTATATATATATATATATATATATATATATATAGGGCCCTATGATTTCCGCGATGTGGAAAATTATTATGAAAACATTATTTTTAAAGGACTATTTACCAGAAAAATAATTTCCCAGAAATAATACTTTTTTTATTTATTATTTAGCAGAAAAATAAAAAACATGTCATAGGACTTAACAATGTAATTTTTTGTTAACTTTTAAGAAATGCTGTTTCCGGATTTCAGACATCATGATTTCAATTAATTAGACATGTTTTTTTGATGAATACAATTTAATTTAACCATTAAAACAGAGTAAAAAAAATGTAAATGGAAAAACGGAAACCAGAAACATAAAACAGAAAAAAACGGAATTTGAAAAAAAAAACAAACAGATTTCATAGGGCCATATTTAAATAATAATATGATAAAGGAGGGTACAACTCTACACTCACCTCCATGTTTAAAGTTTTGAAAACCTTTGTCAAGGTACAATTTCTTCAAAATGAAGAATGTCATATTTATAATTATAAAATTATCTGAAAAGAATGTGGTGGACATATTATGGTAGTGTGTTAAAATCTCAGCAAAACTGTAATACAATCTTAACAGTATTGAACGTTGTTTAGAAAAATAGTTCCAATTTTAAATAAATAACCAACTAACCTTTAAGTGAATAAATATGTCACCCTGGACCACAAAACCAGTCATAAGGCTACATTTTTTATTAAATAAATAAGCTTTTCATTGATGCATGGTTTGTTAGGATAGGACAATATTTGGCCGAGATACATCTATTTGAATATCTGGAATCTGAGGGTGCAAAAAATCTAAATATTGAGAAAATGGCCTATAATGTTCTCCAAATGAAATTCTTAGCAATGCATATTACTAATCAAAAATGAAGTTTTGATATATTTATGGTAGGAAATTTACAAAATATCTTTATTGAACATGATCTTTACTTAATATCCTAATGATTTTTGGCATAAAAGAAAAATCAACAATTTTGACCCATACAAATGTATTGTTGGCTATTGCTACAAATATACCCCAGCGACTTAAGACTGGTTTTGTGGTCCAAGGTCACATATGCTTAATTAGTTCAATTTAATGATAATTTTTTTATGAAATGCAGTTCTTGAATTTTCCCTTTCCTGACACTTAAATTCAAATCCCAATTCAGTTTACTGCAAAGTGTGACCAATTCAGACCACTCACACTCAATATCCAGGAACATGCTCTTCTGATGTCCACCGATCCTGCTGAGAGCCTCACAGTCAAAGCGTCCCCAGTCAGATAGCTTGACTCCAACAATAGTCAGCATGGATTCGCCATAACGACCTCGCACCTCCACACGGCCGTCTGGACTCTGAAAAAAACATCACACGCTTCACATATTTGAAAAACAGATAAACCCGATAATCAGAGAGTCAAGGCTGTAGGATTAAGTATAAAATCGTGTAACAGCAAGATTTGGGGATTAAGGCACTCACAAGGACAGATCCAAACCACAGAGTTTTAGAGGATTCATGGGAGGGAAGGGTGCAGAGAGGCTTTTAACACACCTCAAGTGTTTCATCTGCTTTTCCCTCACATTTCTCTTGGTAAATGAGTATAGAACCATTTCTAACTTCACACACACTGTTGTCCGATTTGTGGCTTTGGGAGTACAAATGTTCAACAGTGGTAATTCTTAAGTTAAACTCAAACCTAGTTCTTCCATAGGGACGCATATTCGTGTTAGTACTGCATCATGTCCTGATCCCATTACTCCCTCTAAATAAAGAACATAAAGCTATAAGACACAATTAAGGGATGTTATGAGAAAACCGGTGTTACATAAGAGGTGTTATATAGCCTATATGCCTGTATAAAATAGCGACAACAGTATTGTGATACAAGGCACCAACGCTGCCAAAGAATAGTAGATGTAGTATAGTTCATTAGCATAACCGTAGGTGATATTGTGCATACAGGCTCTGTGCCAAAGCAAGCAGCCTATCTATGCAGGATTTTAAGGCATGATAAATATGCTACCAAGGATGTTCCAAAAGGTGGGAAGCGTAATTATGCCGCCTTCAAAGATACCTTCTAGTAGACAAATTCTAAAGCAGCATGAAATTGCAATCTCAAGCTAAGAGCATAGAAAATCAATCCAAGATGGTTTCTGTTAAAAAGTTGTTGTTTTTTGAAAGTAAGAAAGAAATGAATGATTTTATTCAGCAGGGATTCAAATATTCAAATATGTTTCAAATAAATGCATTGTATTCATCAATCCTGAAAATAATGCACTGTGATTTTCACAAAGATATTAAGTAGCGCAACTACTGATAATAACAAATGATTTTCCTGAGCACCATTTTGGCATATCAGAAAGATTTCTGAAGCTTATGTGACATTAAAGACTGGAGTAATGGATGTTGAAAAATCAGCTCTGCCATTACAGGAATAAATAATTTCACAATATTAATATTTTTACTGTCTGTTTAATCAAATAAATGCAGCCTTTGGTGAGTGTAAGAGACTTTTTTCATTAAAAAATTATTTTATTAGAAAAATCATTCCGAGCCCAAATGTTTGAAAGGTAGTAGTATTTTTATGCTTCGAGTATTGCAATGCTAGCTAAGCATCATGCTAAAGCCAACGTCTTCTAAAATGAACAGAAATGTCCCTTTGTGTGGAAACTGTTATGTAAAACACTAACCCTCCATTTTACTACAGCTTCAAATACATCAGGCTTTTTTGAATCACTGGCAAAACAAATGTAAATCAATGAGAGGACAAGAAACAGCATATTCCCCAAAATAGGAATACACTGTCATTCCCTAAAGAACTACAAACAGTCCGAGACCCCTACAAACGTGGATCTCAGACTGTTTAACCATCTTAAAAGCAAACAAGTCGAGGAGACATCACACAGATCTCTGTTTCGCAGACCACAACACTGCTCTGATGTAAATCAACTCTTCAGTTTTTCCCACTGTCCTCTGAAGCGTTCAGTGCATAATAAGCAGTAGAGGGATGTGTGGCGGTGTCAGTTTTGATTAGTGAGAGTGAGCAGTAGTGTGGTTAACGAGAGGCAGTGCATGATGACAGTTTTGAGGCCTGTCTTCCTGTCTCAACACCTCGCTCATCATCCGAGCTGACCAAAATTGCCCTCAGTCAGTCACTAATCTCCACGCTCACGCTGACACATGCATCACAGCAGCCAGAGCCATTTCCCTGCCGCTCCCTGCTGAAAGAAACAGGTCACACCAGCTTAAAGGGATAATTCATCCCCCAAAAATGAAAATTCTGTCGTTCCAAACCCGTATGACTTTCTTTCTACTGTGGAACAAAAATACGAAATTTGGTACACTGACTTTCTATGCAATTACAACGAAAGGCTTTCAAGCTTCAAAAAAGATGGAAAAGCATAATATAAAAGTATCATAAAAGCAACCCATTTGATTTGTACATCGTATTTCAAGTCTTTTGAAGCCATGCAATAGCTCTGTGTGAGAACAGAGAAATTTAAGTCAGTATTCACTGACACCAGATCAATAAGTCACGGGTTGAACTTAAAGACTGGGTGAGTTTGATTTGTGAGCAAATCATTCAGACCAATTCATTAAAAAGACCTGATTCAAATGAATGATTCTTTCATGAACCAGACACTACTTTTTTTCATAAACTTGCCAAACTCACCATTTTATCATGAAAACACCACAGAGAAATGGCTAGATGCTCTGGGAGTCTGGCTAGTCTATTTGTCACCGTAATCTATCAAACTGTATCAGAAGACTAGTCATTTGCACTACTTTTGCAATACATTTATGGTGCTTTTTTCATCTGTCAACCTCACTCCTCATTTACTTTTATTATATTGAAAAGAGTATCCCCAGGATGTTCTTTAGAAATCTACCTTTTGTGATCCATGGAACAAAAAAAATCAATTTTTAAGCAAACTATTTTTTTTAGACTGGAAAGCTGGTTTTTGGAACATGGTAGTTGTTTCTTGCTGGTTCAAAGCAGTCCGCCGCAAACAACAAAATAAGACCCACCACCGGATCAAGGATAGACTGGCCTTAGGCACCACCAGGGCTTTTTTTCAGTGGCCCAGTCAATAAAACAAATACATCTACATATTTATATAACAAACACTACAGTTCGAACGTTTGGGGTCAGTAAGATGAAATGAAGAAAAATGAATACTTTTACTCCGCAAAGATACATATAAAAAAAAGTGACAGTAAAGACTTTTACATTACATTGTTACTAAAATATTTCAATAAAAATGCTGTCTTTTGACTTTCTATTCAAGGCAGAATAATGAAAAAAAAAAAAAATCAAAAAACAGTTTACACAAAAAAATATGAGAAAACTGGTGTTGATTTCCGCTCCGGCCCCCTACTTTTTCAATGTTGTAATAAGACATTGTAATAACATTGTAATAAGACATTGTAAACATTGTAATAACATAATAAAAAGAAATGAATCTTGAGCACCAAATCGGCATATTTCTGATTTCTGAAGGATCATGTGAAACTGAAGACTGTAGTAATGGCTGCTGAAAATTCAGCTTTGCTATCAGAGGAATAAATTTCACTTTAAAATACTTTAGAAACAGAAAACCGTTATTTTAAATAAAACAGTACATTTGAGAATTATTTACTGTGGTTCTACTGTTATTTTTGATCCGCCTTGGTGAGAATAAAAGATGTTTTTCAGAACATTTTAATGGAAATTCACCTGACCCCCAACTTTGGAACAGTAGAGTATTGTTGTAGGATATCAGACCGAACAGGGACAACTCAGATTTGGTAAAAGCAGGTTGAAACATGAGGAAGCCGAATTTCAAGAAGGCCCAGACATCAGGAGTCTCAATAAATCAGATCCTAGCATCTAGCCAGTCTGAAGCAAGCCTAAAACAACTCTTTCACCGAACAGCTTTTTAAACAGTAACACAAAAAAAGGAATCACATGATCCATAACAACTTCAGGAAGGAGATTGTCAAATTTGGTGCAAGTAACCAAGATTAATGGTCAAAGAGAAGCACAGCATGACCATAACGTGATGAGAACAGCAATCACAAGCTCTTTGGATTGACTTCCCCACCTAGGAGACAAAGAACAGACTTTCAGAGATTCCTTACAGACATCTTAATCTCTGGTCTTCATACATTCAAATACATTCACAGAATAGCACAGAAACTGCCTTTCCATGCACCAAAATAAACTAAAATGACTTGTGAGCAACTAATCATTTCTACGCAAAACTCCATATTATGTATCTAACCCACAACTTAGACTATCATGTTTTAATCATGTATTGTGTATGTCTTTTTAATAACTACTGAATAGCTTAAGGCTTCATATTCATGTTTAGTATGTGTGTGTTTGAATCTTCTTGCAGGAAGGGGAAGGCCAGGAAACGTTTCTTCAATAATTCTTTGTCAAAGGTTCATATTACTGGAATAGAAATCATGTCCAGAAACCCCCATTATATCTGGTAAGAGGCGGAAACACTCGGACCATGTGCCTGATGAGAACATTTTGATTTATGAATTGGGAGGAGAAATATACCACACCCCGAGCAAAGATGACATCTATTTGGTCAAAACACCATTTGGGAGGTGTCAAAAAGCCCAGTTTAAATACTCAGGACACCATCAAATCACCCTCCTCTTGCTTTTTTTTTGGTCATGGCTTCTAGCCGTGCTTTTCAGTCATTGCTTTTTGCACTCTTTGAGCGTGCTCTGGCTCACACGCCAGCCCCTCCAAAACCATGAGGAGAAACACCACATAGTCTCGTCAAACTTTACTTCTATTACTTTACTTTAGTTTATTTTCTTTTCTGTTGAGAGTTTTGTGTTTCGAGTTAAGTTTTGCCTAACGCCGTGTCTCCAAAAGAGTGCCGTCTAAAACTTACGTCGAAAACCCCAACTCCACGTCGTCAGACTACGCCCAACCACTGGCCTTACCAAGAATGAACGGAAACTTTCCAGCCAATCAGCGCAGCGGGGAACCCCCCTGTCTGCAAGGACGACAAAAAGGGAAAACCGTACGGCAACGCAACGCAAGTACCTCCAGATCCTAGCTGAACTGGTGCATTTAATATAAATTTTAACCTCATGTGGAACTTGGGATTCCACATTTTCATTCTCTTAAACTAATTATTTCCTCACTTTCTGTCTTTCTGCAACTTGTGTGAATGCGTGTGTTTATGTGTTAGATTAGTTATATGTCTTAGATTTATCCAATAAATCCTTATTTATATTGAAAAGAGAAGTATCTTGTGTTTTGTGCTCACAAGTTAATGTCTTAAACTGCCAATCTTGTTACTGTGCTAATTAATAGTGTTTCACTATATTTTGGATATAAATATACATTGCAGAACTGATGTTATACGGCTCGTTCAATGAATCGCTGGCCGTCTCAGTGATCAGCCGTAAAACAGTGATTCTGTCTTAATAAAATCTTAAATGATTCCATTTGAGCTAAATTGACCTGTTTCCCTTACACTGTAAATATACAAAGTTTTAAAGGAAGACATTATTGCACATTAATTTTTATAGATCAGTCCTGCAGTCAACCTAAACCAGCTCAGATCTTGGACCAGAAATAAATCTCATAAAAAAACACATTAAACTGGTTTTAGCTAAATTTTTTATACACAAAATGTTTAATTTGTTTTTTCTGCATGAAGACATCAAGTGAGTCACATTATTCTAGGCTTTTAATTGGCCCCCACAGACTGTGCTAAAGCGCCAAATGTCAAATCTCTCTCTGCACAGCTCTACCATTCAATTCGTTCCTAGCAGTGAATGGTGTCCATTTTGAACTCTTACTTTAACCGTTCAGAGTAAAACGGAGGGGAGGGAAGAGGCTCCCAGATCAATTGTTTGCAACTTTTGAATTCAGAGCACAGGTTCAGTCCCGGCCCCCGTGTAATTGTAGCAGACTAACTCCCCTACCTTACCTCCACATCCCCACACCTCTGAAAGAGCAGCTTAAATCAAACTCATTTTGTTCATATTGAGTGGCGGCAAGCGTCGCTGCTCTCCTACACCTCTTTGTATGAATTCTCTTTCATTTCCCAGCCATGCAGGCTATTCTAATCACTATCCGAGCAGCTCTCGCTAGATTAACTGTGATGGGGAGTCTTTTCACAGTTCCTCCCTGGAGTCAGGCTCCGTTTGCCTCTATTGTTGACGCCAACAACCCACCTTTCACAGAATTCTAATGATCTTTGACAGTTTCTGTTCCCATCATCTTTCCCGCCTGGCCGCTGCAATCGCATTTGCCATTCTGCAGGCCGCATTCACATTCAGCACAGACACGGAGCATGCCGGTAGGAAATGCAGAGCATTAGTGGAGCACAGAAAGCCTTCGTCAGCCTTCAACCGGTACACAGACTGAGCGTGCCTCTGGGCTGTGTCTCTGCGTACTAGTCTATTATATCCTCTAATGTCCATGACTATTACAGTGGGCGTGAGCAAAGACCGAACGTCACACATATCTGGCAGTTAATGTGCTGGTAAATTGCTGCACTGTTTAGTGACTGAGAGGAAATGGTGGTTGAAATAACCTGCAAATACAATACATTGTGGAAAATATTTTTTTGAAGTTGTAAATCTAACAAAGATTATTGGAGTACATTTGACAATTAAGTACTATTTTTTTTTAGAACAGGGGTAAAGGTGGGGTGCGGGGTCAGAGGGTCTTTCTACTTCTTAATTTCATGTTTAATTCAGTGGGATTTTTTTCCCCAGTGTTCTTTAAAGTAGTTTTTGGTACACTCTAAAAAATACAGATGATGTTCGTAACACTCAAAAAAAGAAATGTCTTGTTGCTGTCCCAAAGTTATTACAACATCACGTTTCATCTCATCCTAAAAGCCCACCACCCGCGGGATGCCTTCAAAAACTTTAGTGCCAGTACAATTACAACAAAACAAAACAAAAACAAAAACAAAAAAACAACAACATTATTTGGCCAGGATGCCACGCACACAAATTGATAAAGGTGTCAGTTACAGACACTGGAAAAAGGTTAACACCACATTTTTTTTTTTTAAATAAAAGTGTCCTTTTGAACTTTCTATTCAACAAATAATCCTGAAAAAGGTGCATACACTCCAGTTTCAACCGACCTTCTATACTAACATAACCGCAAATCAGAATATTAGATGATTTTTGAAGGATCCGGAGTAGGCTGCTGAAAAATTTCAGCTTGCCATACATTAAAATACTTTAAAAAATAGTATTTAAATAACCCTTCTTTTCAATAATTTGCGAACTCTTTAAATTACTCTTATATGATACTATGCATTTAACCCCATAAACTACTCGCAACACTTATCAAATACACTGAGGCCTTTGTGGGCATAATAACTTTTGAAAAACAACAAACCACAAAACCTTAACATTTATCGTGCCCAACACATTCATGCACAGATTTAACAACAAAACAAAACTATTTATTCTAGAATAATATTCACTACTTATCACATCCCACGACCCAACGCCCCACAGTGCACATCACACACGCCTGCTCTCCTCCATGAGATTTCAGGCAAAGGTTCACCTTCAGCCTTGCAGGAGATCATAGCAGCGCTGCCTTCCACCGCCGTCACATTCCTTAACTTAGTAATGTGGGGCTGGACTGCAAGAAAGGGGCAACAGAGGAATGTGACAAAGACAAAAGAGAAAGACACAGAACTGGAAAAAACACTCAAGCTTAGATTACAATAGTCATATGATATTCGTCACTGACTGCCTTTACACACAGCAGAATGCAAAATCTGCGATGTAAGCATCTTTTCATTTCAGAATAAAAATGCAGAATGTGTCTCTATGAGTGTCATCTATAGAATATATATACATACAAAAAAATATTTTTTTCCTCTGGACACTGAAATATATTCTACTACTACTCAATAAAGATTTCTCTTTGAGAGTACATACAGTATTGCACTTGGGTAACGATTCAGTAAATATCAAACTGAACTTTGTGTCAACAACATCATTCTGGTCTGACAATCAAAAATCTTTCATTTTTGGCACCCAGCTGGAAGAGAAAACAACAGAATATTGCAGAAAGGTCAGCATTTTGCTGTCTGAGGTTCAGAAAAAGACACAGCACATTGACAAGCACAACACATCTGTTGCTATCTGAATCTAACAGGCTCCCACTGGTAAATAAACATTAGTAAACTGCAGGGGTTGTGTGGCATAGGAACACTTAAGATTCTCATCATAAATCTATGATAAGGCTTGTCTTGTGTAGCAATGCTCATTAGTAGGGTAACTGATGTACAACAGCGGCAGCCTTCAAGCAAAGAGGTGACACCATCGCAGCGTTTAACCTGATAAATAAACATCAAAAAATGCTTTCCCGCAGGGTGCACAATAATAGCAGATAAATAAAAGAGAACAGCAGAACAGTGAGAAAAAATCTTATCAGCATAATCTCTTTCTCTTCCTATGTTGACATTAGGGATTAAATCAACTATCAATTAATCTAAGAAATGAGCATAATCCTATTGATAAAGACTGATTTGCATTTAGATGTTCTTCAGGAACTACATGTTCATATCCATGCAAACAGATGCCAAAATCCACTTTTTAACAACTTTTTAAAACATATTTGTCAATAGACAGCAAATGCAATGTCAAAGAGTTTCAATTCACACTTTGAACAATAATCATCATTTAAGAAGACTACTAAAATACCGCAGGGAAAAACCCACAAACATATCAGTAGACAGCAACAGTGCTGAGATAAAGCGTGATGAGGCAATCCGGGATGCCATTCATTGAAGCCAAAAACTAGTTTTATGAGCATGCAGGAAACGCAGAAGAAGCGTGCCTAGCTGAGTGGAAATCCTAGCAGCCCTCGCTCGGTTAGCTGTCAGGGGTCATAAAGGAAAGTTACGACTCGGATTCCCAATATAATTTGCAAAACAAAACTCTCATCCAATAACAGAGGCTCATTTAAATGAGTTGCTTTGAAGAATACCCTTTGCTTGCACATGGAAAGGATTCTGATGACTACAGAATAAATCTCCATACATTTACATGAGCAGACAAGGTGCTATCTGAATAATCGGTGAAAATGTTGGCAGCTTCATGACAATTGAAATCAAAATTCCTTCCCATAAAGAATATGTCACCCATTCTCATGCAATTTAGGCCATCTGTTTATGGAAGAAAAGCATGTCGCATGTCGCATGTCGCATGGCAGGACTGGAAAAGTGAAGCACAGGGATGTAGCTGTCAATCACCTTTCAACAACATCAGGGTTCCTGCTGTTGCACTAGCCTTAAGGAAGATAGAAAGTTTTTTTCCCCCCTCAGGAACCACGGATGCTGACAATTATACGATTTACTTCATTCAACTATAGCCTAAACTAGTGTTCAGAAAGACACGCAAATGGGGCATCACTGGCATGTAAGCCATAAGATCAAGAGCTATTAATATAAAAGGTTGATTTAGATGTATAGAAATATACATCTATTTACTAAATGTTAATTCTGTAATAATATACATGAAATTTATTTTAAATGTAGACTACCATTCAAGTTCAGGGGGTCAGTATTTTATTTTATTTATTTTAGAAATTAATACCAAGACACATTAAATTGATAAAACACTTTCTATTCATTAAAAAAGGTAGTGTATATTACAATTTTTGTTTTATTTTTTATTTATTTATTACTTTTAGAACTGTGCCTATCACCCCATGTTCACTCTGCATGTGTGTATATTTTAACACTAAAATAATCCCCCCCCCAGCAATTTCAGAATGTAAACACATGAGCTAACGAGTTGATTTTTCATACTTAGGGTTTTGCTGCACATGTAAACATACTCAATGACCCACAACTACAATTATCACCACATGACAAAACTCAAAGGGAACAATAAACACAATAGCACCAGTGCAAAATATGCAGTTTGTGAATAGTGTTGTGTGAACCTGGTTTAAACAAGAGGTGCGAGGGGTTCTAATTGAACATGATTTATTCAGCCATTGTTACATGTTTGGGCACGGGCGACATCACCAAAACACAACTCTTGGGAGAATCTGTTTGTGACCCAGTTTAACTTTTTTTAATGAGCAAAAAAAAAAAAAGTATAAATAAATAAAATAAAAGTAAATATAACAAGAAATTAAAAGGAAAAGAGGAGAAAAATTAGAACCTAATCCTGACAAATTCTGGCCTTTCCCTCTCATTATATACTAGTCTGTTGCTTGAGATGTTTCATTTTCAAATTATGTTAAGGTTTTTTTTTTTTTTTTTTTGTTTTTGAGGGTTTTCCAAAAAAAATTTTATTGAACATAATTACCAGGACCAAAAAGGTGCTGCTTAATGTGACAGGGTAACATTCCTACTTTAGTGATGAAGAGTTTATGTACACCCTAATAAAAAAAAAAAGGTTTTTGTTCTCACCCCAAAAAACCTGAGAAAACAGAGTTCCGGATGCTCACTACTGCCTTGTTAGAGGACTTTGAAGGGTGTTTGTTGGCAAAAGCAGCAGCAAGCCCCCCCATCGTCCCTGTTGGAATGTTCCGAACTCGTGAGCGTCGTACCTTCGAGCTCTCATTACATACCGCGCCGAAATTCATGGGCTGCAACCCCCACCCCCTTCATGACAAAGAGCACACACCAAACCTATACAACATCGTGTGGTTGTCAGTGAACAAAGCCTAAATTCCCAAAACACTGTGGGGGGGGTTATTTATTCATATCGCAAGGACAGGAAAAGGGAAACTCTCCTGACCAGCAATCACAAAAAAAAAAAAATGTTCTTATCCCATTAATGCAAAAGTTAGGAAAGCAAAGAAATGCCCAGGTGATGGGTGGTCATGTACACATACATGGAGGAGATATTATTATTCTGAACATTCACTTATAAAACATACATCTTCAGGAATGCTGTCGACGGTGGAGGAATCGAGAATAATGAAACATTTTTGGGGGAAGATTTTACACCCAGCGCAGCTTCAGCTGTCAAAATGTAGGGGAGGAAAAATGAACGGGAAAATGAAATCTATTTTAAACGCAGAGAAGAGAGACGAGATGTGAGAGAGAGAGAGGAGGAGACCTGTCTTTGTTTGTGGTGTGTGGATTGAATACCAGGGGAAAGGGGAAGCGGAGGGGAAGGGAATCAAAGCATGGCTTCTCTGGCTTATACAGACAGAAGACAGAGTCAACACGAGAGACCAAACAAACAGACGGTGAGAAATGATCCTTTCCCAAGTCGCTGCTTACAACAAAATTGTTTTGTGTTTGAAACTGAGCAAGAGATTGTTTCTCAAGACAGAAGGACATTTAAATGCACTTAATTGTGGTATGACACTAACACTAATTACACAAGGTCAAGGGTCTTGCAATTGCAAGGCAAAGTGAAGGACTCAAGGGCCACCACAATTGTTTGTGCTAAATAAAGCAGGGCGTTGTGATGTGTATAGTAGTAACTTGCCAAGTCTCCTGGTTGTCCCTTATTGGAAATCCATATCTATTATTTTAAATTATTATAATTAATGAACAAAAGAAATAATATTAACTATATCGTTATACAGGGAGGGTGCACACGTGATTCAGTTGGTTCTCATGAGGGCCACCCATTGGGAAATTTGGTTTGGTTGCTCACACCCATGCACTAGTTGTGACTCATTATGTTAACTATAAAAATAAAAAATAATTACTTAAATATTGATAATTGATTTATTAGCCCAAACTTCATTTATTTTGATTTGTGTGATAATAAAAAACCTAATAAATAGAGTTGATGATTTACATTATATTTTACAATTTTTTTAAAAAGTGAGTATTAAATAAAAATACAATTATTTTATAGTACACTTAAAACACCCACTTTCATTTTTCCTTTTTTATTTTTTTTTTATCTGAAAAAAAAACAAAAAAAACATTTCAAACCAAATTTCAAACATAAAAAGGAGTTTAAATGTATGTGTGACTCGTTAATTTACATAAATATTCAGGTAGTGTAAACAAATATTCAATATAGTTGGTATACGGAATATGTTTATGATTTCCAGGTACAATAAAAAAAGCTGTGAATGAATGCCTGCACGTTTGCTAACTGTTAAAAAAAACTGGTCAGTAGGAAAACATTAAGTACATTTAGATCTTTAACTCTATAATCACATACATTTATTTATAGCATTATTTTTTATTATTATTATTTTGACCAGAATAGACTTTACTTCCTCCACAGTCCTTTTTTTGGCACCAGCACACATGCAAAATGTTTAGCAGACGCAATCTAATTAGTGGTGCTTTTGTCATGTCGCAGTGTATCAGTGAGTGGTTTGGTTAGGCTCATTCATTAAAGGTCAACGTGTGAGAAGGCTCGGCAGGGACGCGTCATCTCGACATTCTCATCCGAGCCGAGGTAATTGCAATGATTGAGAGCCTGTAATCAACGCATTGGGCTGCTGTCACTCAAAGCCCACACATTAAGGATGGAATAAATATGTCCATTCCCAGTCATCACAGCTCTTTCTTGGCTGCGTTACCTCGATCCTGTTCCCCAGTTCCTGCTCCTCCAGTTTATGCGTGACACCTTAACTCATCAAAACTCTTGATTTCCAAGAGGAAAAATCTTTCTTCTTGTATTTTTCTTTTCATGAAAATCAGAAGGTGTGGTTAAATAATTATATAAAGTTTTCAAAATGTTTTAGGGATGAAAACCAAAAATGTTTATATACTATTATTAATAAAAAAAAAAACATATAAAATTCAATAAATATAAAATAAAATAATGATTTTCTGATTCATTTATATAATCAAACTTAAATACAAAAAGTAATATAAAAACACTTCATTATCGTAGTAAACAAAAGCATTAAATACACAAAAATTGCCTTTAGATATCTATACTGCATATTATTTGTTTTATTTCTATATAATTGAAAATAAACCATCCGTATGCTCTGATTTTGCGGCGATGGTGATTAGTTTGTCATACCTGTGCCAGGTAACATCAGGTTCAGGTGAGCCATAGGCCCGGCAGGTGAAGGTCACAGATTCTCCATAGTCCGCAGTGGCGTTAAAGGACTGCTGCGGCACAGAGACGACTGGTGGAACTGTTTGAGAAATAAAAATATTATATGGTGTTTCTGTCACCTCTGAATTATGCCAACTTGTCATTTCTGATTTTTGAGTGTGAAATCTCTTGGAAGTTTTCATGTTATTTCTCAAATGTTCTAGTCTCAACAAATACTTATTCAAATGACATATTCATTCACAAGCCATCAACATGTTCTCGCTTCCTGGGAAATGCTGGTTGACAGCATGTGGCACCCATTGAGCTAAATTAATGCTCAAATGCTGTTTTCATGAGATCCAAGATTCAAATGTCTCTGTACAAATTCTGGTCACGCTGAAAAAAATGCCAGTTTTAGAGTATATGACAACACAAATGCTGTATTATCCTGTAATGTAGTGAGTTTTCATTTATATTCCAACACACACAGGCACAGCAGTTAATAGAACTAACTCTTTATTCACTCACCTTCATCTCCAGTGAATACAGATCATCAACAACGTGATCGCACTCAAAATGCCTCCTCACGAGCCAGAAAAATAATAAATAAATACATCAGCCAACATCTGTGTCTAAATCAATAAATCCCGAGCAGTCCACTTAATTATACAGTGAAAGGTCAATGGAGAAAGACCTCGGGGTCAAACGAGAGGTCAACCTGGATGACCTCAAACAAACTTCCACTAACAATCTCACAAAATAATATATATATATATTTTTTAAGAGTTCATATTCATGAAAAAACGACTTTTCTTTGTAAATGACTGTTTACAGCTGAAAGTATATGCGTGTGTGTCTATTAAAGCTCCATATGTGAACTCCAAGGTCAGGCAGATAGCGATTTTCATTGGCACGGTCTATTACGGGAATGTGCAATGATTTGAGTGAGAATTTTTATATTTCCATTTCTGCAGAGAATTGGAAGGTGATAAAGTAATTTCAGACTGAACCTAACCCAATTTCGACTCATTCAGAAATTATTCCGCCATGCCCTTCAGAATGAGGTAATTCACCTGAGATGGAACGACGTTCAAATAGTTTCAATAATAGGCAGCAATGTTCTTCTGCAAACATCCTACACTGATTTTTAAATACAGCATTTTTGTTCCCTTTTGCAATTTTCAGGTTTAGGGAATGGATGGAGCCATCCTGTCTGAAAAAAAGGCATCATTTTGAGTTGTTGAGACTGGTTTAAAGACATAACACAATTTAATGGAGTGTGCGCCGGGGTAAAAAGATTAGATTAAATGGATGTTTTATTCATGGTCACTTTCAGCCTGACTTGGCAGTATATTAACACATCCCTCTCATCCTCTATTAGAAATCATAAACGCACACACTATTTGCTTTTCCCTCTGCACATTATGGGTCATTCATTAGGTAAACCCAAACTGCTGACAGCCAAGTTCAAATTAATGCCACGATAGTTTTGCCATTTGCCATTTGTCTTCAGAGCATCAATGGCGTGCATTACTCCTACAAGGGTGCTTTAAAGCACAAATAAGTGTTTTTTTTGTTGATGAAATGACAGCTGCGGAGGTGATGGGGACCATCATCATTACGGCTGGGTCATTTTTCTTGTTAACTCCAAGTTAGTTATAGGGTTAACATCTCACACCGAGCAGCTCAGCAAGATTGTACACCGTACATCCAGGGTAAATATTATAACATCGGAACAGGCGAGTCCTCCAATGAAAAATGCTGTGTGATGAGGATGTCTGTGTGAATGGACAGCTCAAAGATCACACCCAGGGCACTGCAGATTTGTCGGTTTTTATCTTTCCTCTGAATTTGATCATACAAATGCACTTTTTCCATTACTAAGGGGAAGGCTAACTTCATCATCAGTTTGAGTTCCAAACCTTGGGCATTGAGCATTTTGTGCTTCTGTAGAAAGGCACGAAAGGAAACATTTAGAAGACTCTTAAAATCAGAGTAAAAATGGACCCATATGACTTGACAACCATATATGGCAACTATATAAGTCTTCTGAAGTCAAACGATAGCTTTATTTGAGAAAGAAATTGAAGTCAAAATTAAACATTGTCAAGTTTCTAATGCGCCAAAGACAGCAATGGTGACCGACTCATTCATGAATCAAGAATGATTTGCAGAATAAAATTATTTTTGAGATTTTTAACAGAGCATGCAGCAAACAGCAGCTTGAGCTGATACGGTTCTTGAGTCACTCCACTACGAGTTAATTCGTCACAGCTTCACCCACGGGAAGATAAAGCTCATCAGTGAATAACAACTTCTATTTGGTCTTTTTGTCACAATCTCCAGCTGGAGTGCCCATGAGCTCCTCTAGAGGGCACTTATGGCTTCTACAATCTGCATTCACTCAGGACTACCATTTGCCAGATAATCAGGGTGCCGGGACTCATCAAGGGAAATCACCTGTATCTCATCACATCAGTTCATGCTGTCTAACATAGTAGGGGATATAGAATAGAGCACACACTCTCTGGCTTAGCAGGTGTGATTGCTGTTTAGCCCTTCTTGTTTTTAGTTGCCTTTCTTGTGTTTTGATCCTTGGACTGTTACCTTGCTTTTTATTGACTGCTGCCTGCCCTGACCATTGCCTGTCTTGCTGGATTACTCTTTTGCCTGTGCCTTGGGTGTGATTGTTTGCTGGTTTCTTACCCTGCCTGTCCTGCCTACGCTCTTTTAATAAAGCCTGCAATTGGATCCCCACTTCATCGTCATGACTCCCTTTGTTACACTTTTTTACCCACAATTCTATTTTATCACTTCATATGATTTGGAATAAATATATACAACTTTTAAAGGGGTCATATGATGCTATTTTAAAGATAATTATTTTGTGTATTTGTAACAGAATATGTTGACATGCTTAATGTTCAAAAAACACATTATTTCAAATACTGTACATTATTGTAGGTCCTTCATGCCCCGCCTCTCTCAAATGCTTTGCTTTCTACAAAGTCCCTCCTTCCGACAAGCGCATTCTGCTCTGATTGGCAGCTGGACCCAGTGCATTGTGATTGGCCGAACATCACAAGCACGCGTCGGAAATGTTATGCCCCTTACCATAATCGCTTCAGCTTTCAAAGTAAATATCAAGACCGTTAATAATGTTGTTAGTTTTACCATCATTTCAAGCCCGAAAGGGGGACAGAGTCCCGTGACAGACACAGTGATGATGCAGTACACAAGCCACGGTTCAGACAGCTGACGTGCTATGATTTCTGACAGGCATGTTCACCTCCGTGTGTGCCCCTGTTCCCCTCACACACACTCAAAGTGTTACTCAGCGCTGCGCAAAACTCCGCATTTGAACAGTCAATAGCAAATACTTAAACTAATAACAAAACATACTTAAATTCGCTGATTCAGAAGCGCCAAATTGTCATAGCAAAGTCGGAATTAACCCTTTTTTTTTTTTTTTAGAAATAGCCTTTGTGCACAGCCAGCCTTGTACTCTTCTAGGTAAGTACTCTTCTTCAAAAAAATGTCGGTCATAAAATGCGTTGCACAAATTCGAACATGTGGGTTGTGCTGTTCTGTTGTAAATAAATCTTAACCAATGGTTCCACATTGCATCTACTTCCGGAAGGCCAAATAAAAGTGATTTGGTTTCGCACTGAAACACACACAGAGTCTCCCTGACATGGCTGCATCAACACTTCTGCTGTTCCTGAAACCACGCCTTCTTTCTTTGCGTGCACATTTGGCGGCATTATGCTAATATTTCCACATAGTGACGTAGATATGTGGGGGGCGTGCTAGAACGAGGCGTTTTAGGAGGGTGTGGACAAGTCTTAAATTTTATAAAGAATATCTATTTGGATTTGAGACTTTAGTCTTTGCAAACTTTACAGATCTTCTTTATGCACCAATAGCTTGTTGTAACACTCCAAGAGAAAGGAAAACTTGAAATCGCATCATATGACACCTTTTTAAACTATTTTTTGCAATACTTTTTTAGGTTAAAAAGTTGGCTTTATTGTACAGTAACTGCATGAAAAAGAACAACCAACACAGTCTTCAGGATTTCCCTTCTCTTTCTCAGAAGGAAAGTCAGTCATAGGTTTGGAACGACATCTAAGTGAGTAAATAATTACAGATTTTTAATTTCTCAGTAAACTATCCCTTACAAGGTTTACCAGAGGTGCCTACAAAATGTGGAATTGTGATAAGAGTCATGGAGGAAATACACACACAAAAACACACAACACACACTGCACAGCACTGGGCTGTCATGCACCGAAATGGTTCCAACAAGATTATCATTGACTTTCTTGCCAATCGATGCCTATTTTCCAAAGGCAGTAATCTAATTTAACCTATTCCCAGATACGCATGCCCAACTGAAACAGCTCTGCTAATGTGAGACACAATTGGGCATTAAGACATCAAATCAAGCCAGAAAACCATCTACCATAGACTGAATTTTAGCATCAACAATTACACACTTTCAAAGGCTAATAATTCAGCTACAAATAAAAATGACTTTGTAGATTTTGAAGTACAAAAATCTACCGGAGTAAAAACCACTGAGATCTCTTTAATATCTTAATTGTTCCTCTGAGGCAGAGATGAGATTAAATAGAAAGCAACTGCTGCTTACGCTTCCTGTTTCTCAAATGTTTCTCATGGAAATAAACATCTCAAAAACATCTCAGGAATATTAATATGGATTCAAACATGTCTGATAATTATTTAATTACTGGACTTACACTTTTGTTCAAAAGTCTGGGGACAGTAAGATTTTTTTCTTTCATTTAAAAAGAATATGAAATAGTTTTATTCAGTAGGAAGCATAGATGCTTGAAAGTGACAGTAAGACATTTACATTTATTTATGTGAGGATATAGCATATTTCAAATAAATGTTGTTCTTTGTTCTTTCACGGTTTCCACAAAAATGCAACATTGCACAAAATTGATAATAATAAGAAAGCAAATGAGCAGCAAATCAGAATATTAGAATGATTTCTGCAGGATCATGTGACACTGAAGTCTGGAATAATGACTGTTGAACGTTCTGCCCAACCAAGGAATAAATTAAATAAAAAAAATATATTATCTTATATGATTTATATATATTATCTCTATATCTATATATATTTAAAAAAATAAATAAAATAAAATAGTTATTACTGTTTTTACTGTATTTTTATCTAATAAATGCAGCCTTGAAGAGTAGAATAGAATTCTTTCTTTCAAGAATTCTTGAATGTTATTGTATGCCATTCAAATGAATTTTACAAGAATTACCTCATTTTTATATTTTATTCTCAAATCATTTTCCAAGAAATATCATCAACAATATTGACACTTTTATGCAACACTTGAGAAATACTCTAAGCGATCAAACAAATTACAGTGCTGCTCATTCATGCAATCTAATTAAAAGAAAACTTCTGCATAAGAAATCATCTCCGTTTCTTGAACAGTCACTTTCATTTCATTTCTATTCATATCTATATTCATATACACACATATCACGCAGGGGCCGGGGAAAGCTAAGCTCTCTGCAGCCTAACTCACACATTAAAGCCACAACATTACAGATATTACAGAGACGCTGTTTAGTATGTATGGCCTAGGCATTTCAAAGTCATCTCAAAGTGTCCAGACTTTTCAACCGACAACACGCATCCAGCAAAAGCGGCTAACTTTGAAAAGATCAAAACGTCTCCTAGAGTACAAAGACATATTAATTTTGTATTCCCTATCTAACACTTATCTGACCAGGGGCTTCAGAACAGCCCCGCAGAGTGGCATTTATTTTATGTCGGTCTCTGATATGTGTTGTCATGTTGGCTGGATTATCGGTCATGCCTCATTGAGCACCATGATTGGATCAGCAAGGAAAATATCAGAAGTAAACTAAACAGACACCCGTTCATGTTCACTATCATTGCATTAGACAAGGACATGCAGACGGGGTGATGTCACTGTACCGTTTCCTTCCCATCAGACGGCACAGGGCTAATGTCATTGAGATAACGGAATGCGCGTGGCTTTCATTTGAAAGATAGGGCTGGAACGACTTTATGTTTAAAGGAACAGTTCACCAAAAATGGAAATCTAAAATATTTTGTGAATTTGTGAAGTGACGTGTGGCCACCTATACTCGGAATTAGTGCTCTGCATTTACCCATCCAAAGTGCACACACACAGCAGTGAACACACACACACCGTGAACACACACCCGGAGCAGTGGGCAGCCATTTTTTGCTGCGGCCCCCTTGGAGCAGTTGGGGGGTTCGGTGCCTTGTTCTCACCTCAGTCGTGGTATTGAAGGGGGAGAGAGTGCTGTACATTCACTCCCCCCACCTACAATCCCTGCCGGTACGAGACTCGAACCCACAACCTTTGGGTTATGAGTCCGACTCTCTAACCATTAGGCCACGACTTCCCCGATAATAATATAATGTATTATTTAACCTGACAGATCTCAGTAATGACTACTGGATCCATCTCAGCTTCCCAAACTCACCGTTAACCACCAGGATGATGTCCCGGAAGTCAATCTCTCCCCTGGCCTCAACTCTGGCCTCGCAGCGATATACTCCTTCATCTGCTTTAGTTACTCTCTGGACTTGCAAATTGTTGTTTTGTAGGAGCTGAAACTCTGGAGAACAAAATATTTGATGGCGTGTTAATGACAGGCTAATTTTGCCTTCAAAGGAGCTATATTTATTGCTGGCTGAAATCACATTTACATAAAACACAGATTTATTTATTTGTTTTTTTACCAGCTTGCTTGTTAATACTTGTCACCATTAAGTTGGGAAAGTGAATAATATTTAAAAATTCTTGCAGTGATCAAGGTCTCAAATCCTTTACAATAATAATACTTTAAACATTCATCCATTCCTTTTTTTTCTGACAATCTTTTCCCATTTCTCAAATCAGCTCCAGAGCAGCTTGAGCTCTACAAAAAATTTCAACAATTAAAGTAACAATACGTATTTATCTAATCTATTTAGCTGCAAAGATGTGCTTTACAATGTAGGTGATAGGCAGTATATATGGCAGATTACTTACTCTCAGTATCTTCAATGATTTCCACATTGTTGTAAAACCAGGAGACCACAGGAACGGGGGAGCTGGTGACATCACAGACCACTTCAGCCACGTCACATATTGGGAGTAGTGCACCTGTCGAAACTCCTGAGGAGACCTCACATCTCTGAACGTCAGCTTCTCTGTGGATCAGGGAGGAGGAAAAATGTTGTGAAATGCTACTAATGTACATTAGCATTCAAAAGTTTGGGATCAGTAGAAAATAACGTTATTGAAAAAAATTAATACATCTATTTAGCGAGGATTATTAAATCGATCAAGTTACAGTAAAGACACTTATATCGCAACTAAAGATTTCTATTTCAAATTAATGCTGTTCTTTAGAACTTTCTTTTCATCAAAGAATCCTGAAAAAATGCATCACAGTTTCCACAAAAGCAGCACAACTGTTTTCAACATTGATCATAATAATAAATGTTTCTTGAGCCCCAAGTCTGCAATATTTCACAATAGTAGTTTTTGAAATAGCATAAAAGCATAAGAGACTTAAAAAAGCAAAAGTATTACTATACTATCTCTTTCGAAGTTGTAAATAACAGATTACTGGAGTATGTTTTACAAGAAAATACTATTTCAATTTTTCTACTTCAAAATTTCACATTTTATTCAGTGTGTTACTTGCCATTTTTTGTAATTGTCTGTCAAATTTATTACACATTTCTGAGCAAAAATGATTTCTACATTATTGTTTTTTTCTGTGAACATTAGGGCTGGGTAAAAAATATAGATATCTCGATTTTAATCGATTCTCATTTTAAGAAACGATATCGATTCTTAAATCCTAAGAATCAATTGGTCTAGCCTGTTTTTAGTTAATGGACGGAACATTGAAGGGCACTTCCCCATCCAATAAATCGCAATAAGCATTGTGCTTTGGTACTTTTAATATGAAACAAAGTCTCAGATTTCAAATGTCCATTGTATTGCAGTATTCAAACAATAAATGCCATTTTGGAGTGACAGATCTCTGTAGCGCCTCAGATCAACAGACGCAGCAGCGCTAGGCACACGTGAACTAGTCATCTCCTCCACATTAATACCAGTTTCAGCACAAAATAAACATGACTAAACACCCGAAGGCAAGTTAAAAGAAAGAGTATAACTTTACAAGCCGTATCCTGTCTCATGTAATCGCTCAATCAGTGTTTCAGGCTCGCAAAGACGTCAATATAACAGCTTGTAAACAATTCATGTAACATGCATTACATTTACCCCAGAAAGCATATTCAGTGACCATAAACTCGATAGTCAGTCAGAAAAATAAACTGTAGAGAGGAACATTTTGCTAAATATATGCACCATATAACATTCATTACAATTTTTTTACCGTTCTTTAATATTTTATTTGTTTTTATGACAGCCACTATTTAAATGTGTATATTTTAAAAAAACTAACTGACGTAATTGTAACGTAATTATTACAAAAACTTCATTAAGTGCAATTTAAGCAGTTGTACAGCACAAATCAGTCAATTTTAACCTTCAATATTATAATGCATTACCAACTGACTCTCCAGCATTAGTTGAGAGATTTTTTTTCCTTGAGAAAATTTGGCATGTACTGTACCAGTTATGTATCCAAAATAATTGACATTGAATCTAATCGAATCGAAAGCTTGTGAATGAGAATCGAATCGAGAAATTTGTTTCAAAACCCAGCCCTAGTGAACATACTCTGACACAATGCCATGGTACTTATGTAGGAGATTTCAGGTGTGGGTGACTTCAAATCTTCCTTGTGTTGGAAAGGTTACTTTGGAAATGTCATAGGTTACAGATTTCAAGTTACCCAATGTAATAAGTAGTGTAACTATTTTAATTACTTTATTAAAGTAATGTAACTGATTACATTGGATTACTTTTCTAAAATTCTAGTGAATGTTTTTAACTGTTAATCATTTACAAACATTTAAACCAGGCAGGGTGATCCTTACAGACTTACAGTAGTGCTCACCATTTCTGTAACACAACATTACTGTCAGACTTTCAAAATCATCATCACTTGAATTAAGATTATAATAATTACATTTTAAAGCACAGCCACCTCAAAATCGGACTTTAGCAGCTGTTTTTACTTTCAGATCATTCTGAGGTTAAATACAGATTTAAAATAACAACAAGAAATTGTTTTTTAAATTAAATCTTTGCATAGCTATGACAGGAAATACTGGCATCTAACAATGCCTTGGAATTTTTTTTCTCCATAACAATAATAGATTAGTTACATTTATTTTGTAAGTAAATTATGTAACACCATTACATATCATAAAATACCCAAAATGAAAACAAGACAAACCAACATGTCTGATTAAGTTGCATGCTGTTAATTGTAATGGATGGGGCTGTATGTTGGGTGGAATTTGTACGGATTTAATTTGTAACACTTGAAATCCAAGCGGTATGAAGATAAAACAAAAAACACATGAGGGCTTTGGAGAACTAGTTCAGACCCCCCAGTGCGGAAACCAAAGAAAAATCAACGAAAAACAAGGGAAATGTCAACACCTACGTCTGCTTGTCATAAATCAGGTGTGCTTCCACATAGTCTCTGATTATTCACAATTCACAGCCACATTCTGACACACCAAAACCACATTTTGTTTGTGTGGGAAGCTGCTGTAAACATCTGCTACATCGCAGTATAAGAAAATGTGTCTTCAGAGGGCTGAAAGATGCAGCACACCCTCATCAGCACAGCGGCTCTGCGTATTGATCTGTGAGTAATGTCTGTTTACACATGGCTCCCACTGCTCTAAATACAACTTCTAATGGAACATAGGCAAATGCCAAGCTTGGAACAAAGTCAGCCACAGAGAAGAATGTGAAATATCTCCTGAAATTTAGCAAGGTCTACTAATTAAACACACTGAGGATTAAAATGACATTCTCATACACTTAAAAAAAGAAAGACAGAGAATCTGGAGTGACAGATCGCTGTAGCGCCTCAGATCAACAGACGCAGGAGCGCTAGGCGCATGTGAACTAGTCATCTCCTCCACATTAATACCAGTTTCAGCACAAAATAAACATGACTAAACACCCGAAGGCAAGTTAAAAGAAAGAGTATAACTTTACAAGCCGTATCCTGTCTCATGTAATCGCTCAATCAGTGTTTCAGCCTCGCAAAGACGTCAATATAACAGCTTGTAAACAATTAATATACATTTTTTACAAGCACTTTTATAGCACTTTCACATCTTTTTTATTCCCAATTCATTATATTTGCATAAACCACAACTACTACTTTCTGTACAAATGTCTCAATTTTGTTGTTAAGGAAAGTTGTGAACTATTCCTTAAAGGAGTATTCATGATCACACCACCAAACTATTCTCCCCCATCCGTGCTACTTTTTTCCTCTCAATAATACTAGTTCTTTCTCTGTTGTGTGGCGGCAGCTGTCTCATTGTTGGGGAATTTACATTTAGCTTTACATCAACAGATTTGTCAAACATCTTCGGATGGAACACGTCCATTTCGCCTGCATTATGAAGCTCTCTTTGAAAGCTTTTGGATGTCCTCTATTCACAGAGAAAATCAAAACAGCTATTTCAATGGCAGCATTTACAGTGGTGGAGGGGTTTTTGTGCTAACACACATAATGTCCTTAGCTATGTAATGGATTCCCACATAGTTGTGCCAAGATGTTGTTCCATTGTAATTTGCATCAATATACAGTAGTCTTGAATTGCTTTTATAGCCGGGACATGTAACAGCATGCTTCCTTGTAATATGCTGAATATGTAAATGTATGATAATTCGAGGTAAAAGTTTGCATCAAATATAATCTCCAAAGAGAACAAATGAGGACAGATAGAGGGCTACGGAATAATTTTTTTCTTCAGGTGCAATTTTTTTCTGATATCTTTGTATTGATTTCAGCCATGGCTGAAATTGGAATGATGTATGTTACTGGAGACAAACAAACTAGAGGAAATACATGTGTACCTTAGATGACAAGCTATTTCAAGACATTTCAAAACATACCATCTTAAGAAAACAGGTGAACTGAAATGCGAACATCACTGTCAGAACTTTACTTCCACACATGAAAAGCCAGCTTGTTATTTTCTCTGTTTATTTGTAAAATAGAGCAAAAAAGACAATTATCTAGGTATCTCTGGCTGGTCTCTCGGCACAAATGTGAGTCTGGGCTTTGACAGTGATGGGATGTTGAAAGGGACAGCATCCCCACCGCTCAGAGACCACAGGCGTGCCAGGAAGCTTGGTATCCCCTGGGTGGATTCTGTGTGCCGAGTGCCATGAGCAGGAGAGACAAAAGCTGCTTGCTTTTCATGCTGAAGAGCCACACAGTGTTGAATCACAGGTGATTTAGGATCTACATTCTTAAAATTCTCTAACTGGTTCTGTCTCTAAGCACAAGCAATTTATAGTAAACACTATAACATGTAACAACAATGTGAATAGATTTGTTGTGTTCTGGTTCACTGAAGTTCAGTTCTAGCTCATGCCATTTTCTGATCCCATTATGTCTCCTCACTCTGCTAAACTTGTCAGCACATGTTTGAAAATGCATCAATTAAAAGAAAGAAAGAAAAATGCATTTCTCCAAAATGACCAGGGTGCACTTTGCTCAACAACAGAAGATGTATCTTACATATAGTACCTGAATTCAAAATAATCGTTCAAATATTTTGGGCTCAGTAAAATGTTTAATTTTTAAATGGGAAGAAGGAGCTTTGCTCAGAAGGCGGAAGGGATTGAGTAGAAAAAAACTAGGATAAGAGAGGGACTAGTGGGAAAATTGTATTACATGGAACAATAAACTGGTGTTAGTTTAAAATATATGGGGATAACAAAGGTAAGCGATGCCGGTGATGGTAAAGATGAAGGGCAGCGAAGACGCCAGTCGGCACTGTAATAGGATCCTGAGAAAGAATTATAATTAAAGAATGAGTGGGGGTTAAGAAAATGGTAATGGTACGTAAAAGGTTGACAATAACAATGAAAACAATTGAGGCTTGGGAGGAAGTTGAATGTACAAAAAACATTTATTGACTACCCATCAAAAGATTGTGCGATCTTATAAATGTCTTTACGTCACGTTATTAATGTGTCCATGCCTTACACATCCACACACACACACACGTCTCTCTCTCTCTCGTCTCCTATATTATAATATATATATACAGTATATACACTATTGTGCAAAAGCCTTAAGCCACTAGTATTTTCAACAAAACTACTGTTGAACATATATAACTTTATTATAACAACAAAAAAAATGGTTCCGTTAACTCAGTTATTTCTATTTTTGCTGTAGTGTGTCAGTAGGAATTATCATTTTACATTTCCAAACATTAATTGTTTGTATGCACAAGGAGTCTGACAATAGCCAGTGCTCCACACAGAGATCTGATCTCATCATCATCCAGTCTGTCTGGAACTGCGGACCATGAGAAAGAACACAGGACAAATACCAAGACAGACTAAACGTTGATTTAATTTAGTTAACAGAAGTTAATTGCTAAATAAAATCTATTTGTGAAATTATCTTTACAACATTTGCACACACAAGTGCCTAAATCTTTACAGTACTGTAGCTTTGTAGGTAGTTTTCTTGAAGCGTCTTGGAGATGTTACAATACACAAATACTAAAAAATTGTATTCTCCTGCTTGTTCATAGAGTAGATAATTAAGATGATGCAACACAGTTCTTGATTTTTTTTGCACTTTACTTAATCCTAGTTATTTCTTCTTTTTAAAAGAATTCTAAACAAGGAAAGGTTCTGTTGAAAAAGCTTAATGTAATTCTGTGATTTAAATGTACATAAAATATTTTTACGAATAAAAACAGATGAATTCATTAAAAGGCATTTTGTGAAAGTTCAATATGGGACATTATAATATTTTTGATATTTTATCCTAAGCCCCAAATTTCTGATCTCTTTTCATATGCGTTTACATAAATTAAGTTATAAGGACCATGATGACAACAAAAGGTGAGTATGAGCAGATTTATTTGTTAGTGTCTGATACTCACGGTAGATTTCCAGCACCACAGTGGCCTCCTGTGTATGTCCCTGTGCGTCGTTGGCCTGGCACCGGTAGATGCCAGCATCTTCTATTTTGGCATTATAGAGGGTGAGTCTGGAACGAACACCTTCATTGTGCAGGGCCACCCGCTGAGACGGGACCATCCGCTCCCCCTGCGGGTTATACCAGTCCAGACTCACAGGCTCCCCAATCACTAAACACACACAGAAAAAATGTAGAGAACAACTTGACAATAGTGATAGTATAAAACACTTTTTTTAGAAAGTTTTTGGCCACGTTTCACTGCCATTCCATTTGGTGCTGCTAGTGGTGCAGAACTTCCCCTTTAAGGATATCTCTTAAGCCTCTGGTAGCAGCATACACTCTCTCTTTGTCTCTCAAACACACACACACACACACACTGCGATAAACAAAACCCGTCATGTGCTTTGCCCCGCAGAGAACGGCTGGCCAAGCACACACTTGGTACCAAGGTGCTTGGCGCTGTAAATCCTGCTCTGCTGGAAGGTCATAAAAAGCATCAGCATGGTGCAGCACTTCTTCGCTCAAAGCATCAATCAGCTACACAACGGGGGCCTTCGGCTGCACTACGGGGGAGCGTGAGTCTGCGGCTCCGGGCAGACGGGCAGGCCTGAGGATGCAACCGGCCCCGTGACGCAGCTCTGCCAAGGGAGAAACGCTGAGAGCGGGCAGGGAGTTATCAGTGAAGGAGCAGAGTCTGATCCGAGGGACGTGAGGGGTTCAAGGAGAGGATGAGATGACATAATCTCAGCCCGCTCGGCAGACACTGGACCATGGAGGAGACTGAAGGGGTTAGGATGAGATGTTAGGGGTTGAAGGGCTCAGGGACAAAGCAAAGCTTAGACAAACTTAACTGGATCTCCTGTTTCACATTCATTTGTCTTTTAGTTTAGTTAAGTTTGGGGAAGTATTAGAGTTATTGTATGGCATAGTGGTTAAAGATCTGGGCTGACAGCCAAAAGATTGTAGGTTCAAGCTTTGAAAGGGGAGAGAGATCCATGAGCTATCAACACTGTGCCCTTGAGCGAGACACTTAACCTACTTGTCCCAGTAATAAGAGCACTGTCAGTCACTGTTAGGGCTGCATGAAATTGTAAAACATTGACTGATATTTTGTTTTGCAGTATAAATTGTGATATAAAAAATACAGGAATTTTCACCAGATGACTTGAAAACCTATATTTGGAAAGAATTAGTAATTGTAACCCTTTGGGAAAAAAATACATTGATTTGGGTGGTTTTATTGCATCTGAATGAATGAATGGAGAAAAAAAAAAAAAAGAAAAGCTGAACAACTTTTGCACTTTTGGAAAAAAATAATCATTCTAGAATGATTGGGCAATTTTGTTCAGAAGCCAATCTGCATAGAAAATTAAAATGACAGTATTTTTGGAAAGAATGAATCATTCTAGACTGATTAGGATGATTTTGTTGGTAACTGCAAATGCACATGGAAAAAAAAGCTGAAAAATTACTTTTTACTTTAATGCCTTTACAAAAAACCTGTCCTTTTCAGGGCTGAATGATTTGGGAAAAACTAAAAAATTTTTATAAATATGTTAACACTTAGGTTATACTCTTTCCATGACCCAACTCAAAGCTCTTTTAAACAGTGAACAGGGAGAAAAAAAACTTACTTGCATTTTCAAAGGCCAAATTTCCACTATTTTTGACTCATTCAATAAAACTAAAATAATATGATTACAAAAATAAAAAGAAAATACGAAGATTTTTTTTTTTTGCAATAATACTGTAGCGTAAATGAACACAGTGCTGCATTTACTCTGAAATGGCAAGGTATATATATATATAATTAAATCACAATTTGCACAATTTGCCTAATGCTTTAAGCCATTTCTCGATAACGGTTTTATTTCGATAAGCCATGCAGCACTGTCACTATAGATAAAATAATCTGAAATAATGACCACTTACTAGCAAAAACGTGCCTATATACTGTGACCCGGTTTTATTTAGTAGTTCAATATGTACTGAACATAGCTCTTTGCTCAAAATAGGCGGGCATTATATATAATAGGCTGGATTCAAGTGTAGGACAAGTCTTTTACAGTTATCCACCATTATGTGCTGTATTCACTCTTCTGGAGTAAATAACTTCCAAAACATGTAGCACCCAAATTAATCTGTCCTACTGAATCCTAAAATAGAACTTTATAAATACATCAAACCAATACAGTTTCTCTTACACTCCCCTGCATATCCCAAAGCTATTTTTGAAGGTGAGCATGCTGGTTTGCCTCAGCTAGTTGACCTGAAGGTCTGCGAAGCATGTGTGCACCTTCCATATCACCAGATACATACCAGGTGTGCTAATCCCCCGCAATCTGGCGGGCGTCCAGCAGGGGTCAGCATGCATCACCCTGTTTAAAGCACGCTGTCAGGCAGAGCCTGGACTCCTGGAGCTCACGCAGCAGAGCCCTGCAACCTGACTATAGCAGCTCAGCCATGTGGAAAAGAAAAACAACACCCAGCTTCACCACAAAACCTGCCCGACATAATCTAGCCCTGTGCACATGGATATCCATACACGTTTCCTCCAGTACACTGTCCAAGCACAAACTTGCCTGCAGTGTGCAACGAAAGACGGCCTAGGAGCTGCGGATTACAGACAACACTTGACTAGTTTAGAATGATAAGGAACTTTGAGCAAGGGAATTTTAGGTGTTCAGACTACAGACAAAGCTGGTGATTTATAGGAGGGGGATTCAAACTTTTTAATGTCAATGGCCCCCCACATTTAGATCACATATATATATTCTCACGTGTATAAGAAGCATTTATACTGTGTTAGAAAAATATTAATTGTGTGTGTGTACACCACCGTGTTTTTTTTAAAGGTGATTGGGTTGTGAAAAAAAAAAAAAATGGGAAAAAAAAAAACAAAAAAAAAAAAAAAAGATTTGGAAAAAAAAAATTACGGGAAAAAAGCTACCTGAAAGCTGCATTATTTGATATTAATAATACATCAACAGTCATAGTTAATATTGTTGAAAATAGTGACCCTGACCTCAAACCAGGGGTTTCAGTCATTAGGGTCAATTTTTTTAAATTGGATTTATACATTATCTGAAAGCTTTCCATTGACGTATGGTTTGTCAGGATAGGACAATATTTAGCCGAGATACAACTATTTGAAAATTCTGGATCTGAGAATCTGAGGGTTTGCACAACAATAAAAAAAAAAAAAAAAAAAAAAAAAAAAAAAAAAAAAAATCAAAATATTGAGAAAATTGCCTTTAAAGTTGCCCAAATGAAGTTCTTAGCAATGCATTTTACTAATCAAAAATTATGTTTTGACATATTTACGGTAGGAATTTTACAAAATATCTTCATGGAACATGATTTTACTTAATATCCTAATGATTTTTAGCATAAAAGAACAAATCTTAATTTTGACCCATTAATCAAAAAAAAATAAATAATAATAATAAAATATATACACCAATAATATAATACCATAAAATAAATCCCCCCCCATTTTGCCCCCCACCCATTTACATAAAAATATAATTAAAATATATTACTATTAATTATAATTTAATATTAAATAAATTATTAACATACCCCCACCCCAATGAATTCTAAAAATAAAATAAAATATAAAAAAATTTTAATATACCCCCCCACACCACAAAATTACATTACAAATGTATAATAAAAATACTTTACACCCTCCTCAAATAATGAACTTAATATTTAAACAATGTATTTTTGGCTATTTGCTACAAATATACCCATGCTACTTAAGACTGGTTTTGTGCTCCAGATCTATTTATCTATCTCCAAACTTTTGAATGGAATTTTTTTTCTTCTTTTTTTTTACTAGTTGTGAGGGAAATTTAGGTATCATTTGCTTTACTCTACTAAAGAGTGTTCTTTAAACTCTCTAAATGCCTTATTAGTATGCTTGAGTTGTTTTGATGTACTAAAAGCAGTCTGTGTCAAAGGTGCAAAAAAAGTGTGAGACAAGAAATGCTATTTTAGAGATACCCTACACCCTAGCTTCTTAGAAATGCATCTAGGGGACATAGCTGGATACCTTAAATTGACACATATGTTGAATATGCATTATGATTGGTTGAGATAACTAACACCAAACATTGTGATGTTGACAGCTCTTAAAAATACATTTGGTAAAATTCCCTCAAAACAACCTATCACCTGCCCCCTTGAAAGTCCCTAGACTCCCTGATCTATTTTTGTAAAGCAATCAACATGAAAACAGCTGTCAGTCCAAGACAAAATAATCAAACATACTATACACATGCAATCCCACGTTTTGCCCTGGTCATGAAGAAAGTCTTAGTCTTAGAATTCAATACTGCTTACAACGGGAGAAGTTATTTAAGCTGTTCAACCTAAATAAATGACTACTCAAGTCAGCACTACGTAAATTGTGTGCATTGATGCATCTATCTCATATACATCAGCGTCAGAGACGTGATGAGGTGGTGCTGCTGTGTGCTGTGCTGCGAAAAACTGCCCTGTTGCATTGTGAAAAAAAAACTTGGACTCTTCGCACGCTAAGCTCAACTTGTTTTTCTTTTTAAGCGGATGACACTTTGGAGCGGACCAACCCTGGAAACAAACGGAAAATAAAGAGAAAGAGAATGATTGAGAGATGAGCGATAGCATAAGGAATTCAGCAACTACGAACCGCAGGTACAACAAGAGTGCCTCACATGTTCCTGCCACAGAAATCACACCAAACCACAGGCGGCACAAAAAAACTGTCTTTGCAAGCTGGAGAGATGAGAGGGTACAGGGAGACTTCTATAAGCTCCCTCCCAATCACTTCAATCAGGTTTGATTTGTTTTTATTATCTAAGCCTGCGAACATCCTAGCACTAGAATCAAAAAAAGTGAGGAAAAGAAAAGGACACAAGACAGACAAAGCTTTGATCTGTCTTTCCTTTAATATATATATATACGTGGACTGTTCTCACATTGCATTTCAATTACAGGGAGGAACCCACTAAGAATGAACTTGCCACCCAGTGTTGCACATTTACTTATTCGTATGCATGTCTGTGTGTGTTATTATAGCGTGCATTAGACCTATTTTGATAATGTGTGGGGGAACATGAACTCTGTCAGAATGTCCCAGCTCTTTTCCATTCAATGAAAGTGAATGGTTACCACCAGTGGTGTGCAGAAATGGCAATAACTGTATATTAATCTGTATCTTCTGCAATAAAATAATCTGTGAATTTGCATAGAACCAGACGTGGGTCAAAACTAAACGAAGTAAATTTATTCCATTTTTATTGCCCATATAGCAAATATGGCTTGGATAAATCATAAAATTATTTGTAAAATTATTATTTATTTTTTACAATCTTTATATAAATTAAATTTTAATTTTTTACGTTTTATGGTGACATTCATAGACATAATGTTTTTTTTTTTTACTGTACAAATTGTATTTTCTGTCCACCAACCCCTCACACAAAACTTTCTGCTATTTCAGATTGTCAAAAAAGATAATTCTGTATGATTTTTAAAGCTTGTTTTCATTTATGGGGACCCCCTCAAGATCCATAAATAAAATAAATTTATTATATTATTATAAAAACCCCACAAGGACAAACAAAACAAAATTACTGGTATTTCCATAATGTTCTATACTATACTACTGGGGACAATGTAGGGAATACCAACACAACACACATCATATTTATTTATCATCATAAATGATTAAAATATGATCAAAATAGAAATCAATAACATTTTCATTAATATTAGTCTATCTTTACTAATAGTATTCAATTTAATATACACTCACAAACATTAAAGATTATTTTTATCTAAAAAGCTTATTTTTATCTTTATCTAAAAGATTCATGAGTAATAATTAAAAATATAAAAAATTCATTTATAATTGGACTTTTCTTTAATAAGTTAACACTTCATTGATGCTGGCTTCAGAGACTTTTTACTTGTACTTTTTCTATTATTTGGTAACAATTTGTGTTCATTTTGAAGTTATTATTCATGTCTTTCTGAATAAGGCATTCCACATTTGTCTTCCCTATAGTGACCGCGGGTGTCACACATCCACTTTTATTGTACTGTATAAGCAGCTTGAGCATGCTGAATAAGTCCTATTGTGTTGTGTGCATTAATGCATTAAAGAAATACGTTCATGCGAGTTTGGAACAACATGAGGTTGAGTTATTGGGGTGATTTGTTCCTTTAAAACTGCTCAGTACCAGATGAAATCACCATGTTCTTCTACCCACAGAGCAAATCACACAGAGACGACAGTGGGAGGTCCGGGTTTCCTCGTTAAAAGTGGTCTGTGAATTTGTGGCTCAGGTAGAGGTGAGGGCAGTGGCCCTCATATGAATGAGAAAACGAATGTATGCAGGAGCTGGAGCATGAATGTGCGAGAAAGCATACGAACTCCTTGAGCCGGCTTTCTGTTTACCTGAGAATGACCAACTCGAGTTCTTTTTATGATGTTTGCACATCGGCATGCAAGAGTCACGAGAAAACTGGACACACACACACACTCGTGAAAGCACAAAGAAACACACACTGACGGAGCTCATGGGGGAAGCACTGGCATCTGGCGTAATGATTAATTACAACACAGTGAGGCTGGAGCTAGTCATCTGGATGGAGACTGAGTGTATGTGAGCTGCTGCCCATAGCAACCAGAATATAATTACTCCTCAAGACTACTTTGAAAAAGAAAAAAAAAACAAGCCTTCTCATTACGTTTTTTTTTTTTCACTTATCATACTGTTCAAACAATATTACATATTTGATGTCACAAGCTAATGACACTCAATATAGTGTAGCAATGATTTGAAGATTGTATTACACTGTACGCTTTGAGTCGAGTACTTTACTACCTGCAATCAAAGCGTCTGTATCACACATTCATAAAACATTGGTGAGGGAGGATGTTTCTTAAGCAGACTCGCACTCCTGGAACACATTTCCATGCGTTTGATTTCTCCTAAAGCAAAATTCACCTCCAGAAATTTCAGTCAAAGAAAATGTGTCACAGTATGCCAAAGAAAATGCATAATTCATGAACATAAACACTGATATTGTAAATTTTGCACACACATATGTAACAGATGAACCCCTAAAAAAAAAAAAAGGCCAATAAATAGCAGAGGTAGATTTTTTTTCTGTTATTTTTGATTGAAGTTTTGAAGAAACATATTTAATAAATATACTGTTTACACTATTGTTAAAAAATAAGTTCAGGATTATTTATTTATTTATCTATCAGGATCTTGATAAAAAAATAATTTATTAATTTATTTTTACAATTTATTTGTGCAACTTTATTCAGCAAGTGCAAAGAAAAAGTTAAAAGGAATTCTGCTACAATTGCTACTGTTATTTTAAATTAATAACATTTAAATTAAAATGTTTTGAGTAAATTCGTAATTTTGGCATAAATAATAAATATAAGTAATACAAATAGATAGAAAGAAATAAACATAATAATACATAAAAATAAAGTAGTTAATTGTAATAAAATAACAGTATTACATGTTTTAACTACTGTTTTTTCTTTCTTTTTTAAGTGCAAATTAAAATGCAGCCTTAAAGGTTAAATGGTGCACATTAAACCTCATTCAACACATGAATACATACATATATACCTATATAATTCAAGTAAGGGGGGGGTCTTTATACCTATATATACTTTTTTTAACATTAACAGTAACAAATATATTCTCTCTCTATATTCTATACTCTTACCTGCCTGTTTTATCTCATGCTGAGATCTCCTAGTTTGAGTTCTGATAGCATGTGAGGTTATCTTTGACAACTTCCCTCACAGCCAGAACTGGAACTAAATGTAATTAAAGCAATTAATTACTTCACACTCACACGAGAGTCGGTTCTCTGATTAAACCTAACTGTCTGTCAGCCAAATAATCTAATTAAACTGATATGAATCAACAGTCATTGGAGCAAAAAGAGAGAACACCAGTTTTTTTCACCAATTTACGAGCAGAGATAATGAAAAGAGAAACAAAAAAGACACTATTGACAAATCAGACCACCGATAGAGAAGATCCAAACTTTTTGGCAATAAGCACATCTATTTCAAGCTGTGGAACACAACAAGTGTGTTGTGATGGTAGAGTGCAGCTCTGTGAAACGGAAAACAGAAGAGCGCGGGAGTTGTAGAGATGAGGTGCCAAAGCAATTAGATGTGCAAATGGAGAGAGCCAGCCACAAATGTGCAGCCTGTGCCAAAATAATTAAGTAATGCCCCAAAATATCAATACCTGCCAAAAAAACAAAAATAAAAATTACTGAGACGCAGCAGCAACAAACTTCTGAAATGATAACTAAAAGCCAGAATGCAAAGCGCATGGGTCCACCTAATAATATTTATTCACGTGGGACCCCAGACCAATAAAAACAGTCTGAAATCAATGGATGCCTGAGGTGCAGACATAACTCTCTGCTTTACTGTAATTCTGTGGTGTGTTTGTCATTCCAAACAAAACGCCTGCGTAGAAAAATGAGTTAGCACTAATTAAGCAGCCAGCAGTGCAGAGCCCCAAGGCTGAGCGGCTACACATCAGTCATTTAACAGTCCACTATGGAGCGCTATTCTTCCTCACTGCTACTGATATCATTCAGATCTTTAGAATGAATCGGTCCAACTGAATCACATGTAAGACTGTCTGCACCTGATGCTGATTAGCTAATATACCACAAGACAGACCCACACCCTTCTCAGTGATTATCATGAAGATGGTGGGGACCTCACAAAAAAATTAATAAAATAGATGAATAAATAAAATAATGCAAAAAAAAAAATTTAATAAAATATTTTTTAAAATTTAAATAATCTGAAAGTAGTGGCAACCTGACATCTACATAAAGACGGTGCTTTGACGCCAGAATTATGTAGTTTGACAACTACCACAGGGGTCACATGTGAAGCCCAATAAAGTACATTCCACTTGAAGAGAGCTTGGAAGTGGGTTGACTATGTCTCTTCTCACACACCGACACACACACACAGACACACCACACCACACACACACACACCACACACACAACACCACACATTTTTGTGTCTGGAATTGTGGGGGACTTTCGCATAGACGTTCCAGAAGCTACTTATACTGACTAAACAATTTTTGGATCCCCTAACCCTAACCCTTACCCTAAACCTAACCCCTACAGAAAACCTGTTGCCTTGTATACTTCAGATAAACATAATTACTATTTTTAATATTTGTTATCCTCGGAAGACCGCAGGCCAAGTTTTTTTACTATCCATGTGGGACTTTGGTCCAAGACTTAAACGGTTCACTCCCTTCTTATAAGATAAAGGCAACGTGCAAATAGGCGGGATAGTCCCCCTTCCTAAATAAGAGCCAATAAAAAAAAATAAGCTTTTTAAAAGCTATTTGAGCATATGAAACAACATTCATGAGGGCAGTTCATTTCACATTTTGTTGCTGATTTGAAATATGTAATTTAATCGTGAGTTCAGCGAGCAGTTTTTGAGATTTCAGGATTCCCCCATTGATTTAGATAGGATTTGGTCTTGTTTGTGCTGCCCGGCGGCAGGAAATATTGCATCGAGTGACGACTTCCTGAAAGGGACTTTGCATTTGGTCCCCACAATGTAGCATAAACAAGTACACACACACACAAAAGGGGGGGGACGGGACAAAGTAATACTAAAAAAGCATACTATTTAACTTTATTTAGTGAAACTCACTTTTAGTGAACCACCGAATCAGTTCTTTGACCTGATTCAGTTAAGAGTTCAAAAGATTAGATGGACTAAGTTAACTCAAACCAAAAAAAAAAAAATATCATACATTTACTTGCAAACTGACAGCAAGACTGACTCACTTGTGCAATATTATTTTTACACTGTGTAGATAGAAATATATGTGGTTTGAAAAGTTGTCTTTCTTCACTGCAGGCCTCCCAATTTAAGTGGTTCCTCTTTAACCTCTCCTTCCACAGTCTGGACCTGTCCACCTAGTCTGAAGGAACTGCTGGCTGGTATTGGGCATTTGCACGGCTCTTTCTCCCCTGAGATAAGACTGGATTCGACCACAGTGCTAAATTAAGTGCTAGAGAGAGGATGGCTACATTGCGCCCTCTCTCCCCCCGTCCCTTTCTGTGCATTCCCTTGCACCCGAAATGTCAGAGTAAATGACTACTGAGAGATCTTTTTCTGTCCCCTCTGCCTGCTTACATCTCTCTCAGAGGAAATAGAAATGACCAAGGTGTAAGATACTGATAACAGAGACACTATGCGCAACACATGGAAGCAAAGTTAGTGGTTTAACAGAGCCTAGATGTAGTTAGAACCTTTGGGATCTGTTCAAATCAAATCCTTCGGAGCAAACCGAATCCAAAAAATCACCTGGGGATGAGCGTTTTCCCAAAAGCGCTATCTAATTATGTTTCAAACCAGCTCTGAAAGTCGACAAAATAGATTTGAGCGGCAAAGGAAAGGGTCAAGCTCTTGTGAAACTCTCATAAATAGAGGCAAAGGAGAATTGAGCACGAACTTCTTCTCTTCGAGGAATCTACTGGGGTTTGTAGGTTAAGATTTCATTGTGCAGAAATTGAATCAGACTTTCCGTCTAGTCCGTGAGAATTTATTATCATGGCGGAATTGACTTGACACTGGCTGACCTGCTTAAATAAGGAAGAGGTGAATGAGTTGAATTCAACTCTTCAGGCTGACAATGTGGCCAGCACGCTTGCTGTACGGAGAGGGACAAGTCTTATCTGCAAGTCTTAACTCAGTGGCTGTGTGCTTGACTGCAGGACGGACGCTCATACTGGAGCCAATCAAGTTCTGAATGCATGTAAAATCCTTCTCTTATGCGGAATGACCTGAAACCACAAAGAAGATGCTAGCTATCCACAATGCAGATAGCTGTGACCAAATGTGCTTATTCAGACCAGACGACCTACCATTAACTTTAAATCCATGATTTTTTTTTTAAACTTGTCACAAATATTGACAGTTTTGCCAGGCACCTTTTAACAAATGTTCTGCATTTAATGTGTTTACGATCCTGAGAGATTGCAGAGAGATGTCAGGCTATATTTACTTTCCTTCTGTATTGAATTCAGATTCAAATTAGATTATATGTGAAATACAGAGAGGGACATGTTGGAAATGTTAATTGTTTTCTTTCTACCCGCTGTCTGGGTCCTGCTGTGTTAATTAAATGCAGACATCACTTCTTTATGTGTGATGAGAGTTGCCTTTCTTCTTCGTGTGATATCAATCTGACAGAAGGGCAAACATGAGCAGAGAAAAGGGGGAAAACAAAAAAACTCAGAATGATTTAAAGAGACCATTCCTAGCCATTCCCAAAGGATCCCTTCGGACCGGACTGAAGTCTTTTACCAAGGTCCCAGTTAACTGATGCCTGAGCTTACAGTTTGTGTGGAACATTTGAGCATGAACTATATTGTGATCTTGTCACAATGTGATGCTGGCTTTGCAAAAACGCAGTTTTTTATGATAGGGAAGTGAACTATATTTCAGCACGTAAACAAGAGCTGTTAAGTCATTTCACTTGTGAAGAGGTTAGTCAATCGTAAAAGGTAATTTTGGCTCATTTTGGTTGGTAATTTACAGAGAATTCCTAAAGGTAAAAGTAGCAAAATCAAGGAAAGAGTGAAAAATAATCATATAAGATTTAAGTATCAGGGGAAAAAAATATGTGCTACAAGTGTTGTGTAGGTAAGTAAGTACATATATAAAGTTTTGTAACCCTCACAACAATCCAAACTCGTCTGACTTTCTTCTTTTCAACACAAATGCATTTATATTATCTCAAGAAATCAAATTTAGCTGTGTCTGGTCATATATAAAATATAAGAATATGAATATATAAATGTATAAACGTGTAAATATTTTCAAAATATATACTGTCGGGTTATTTATTTACTTATACATAATAAATATACACAGTACACTACATATACAATATAATGTAAGCAAATATTTTTTATTTTGAAGCGATTCGTTTGAATCGTTGACCAGCACTGAATACACTCATATCTATATATATAATATATATATATATATATCTTATATATATATATATATATACCTATGACAATTTATAAATACGAAAATATTAAAACTACAACTGAAATAAAGTTTAAATAACATAATTAAAATAGCAAATAAATGTTAAAATAAAAACAAACTAAAAAATAAATATAATAAAATACAGAAAATTCTAATAGTTGGTAACACTTCACAGTAAGGTTCCACTGTTTAACACTGAACTAACACTGAAAAAAATTCTGAAGCATTTATCAATCCTAATGTTTATTTCAACATTTACTAATAAATTATTAGAATACAAAATTGCATCTGTTAACATTATTTAATGATCCTGAGCTGACATGAAGTATGAACGGTTGTATTTTTATTAACTAACATTAACAGATTAATAAATACTGTAGCAAATATTGCTCTGTGTTAGTTAATTTTGGTTAATCCATTAACTACTGGGCCCTTATTGTAAAGTGTTACCAAAATATTAATAATTAATAAATAGTAATAAATTAAAATTAAAACTTAAAAACACACAGCTAAGCAGGGTTTGGAAAGAATATAAAGGTAAGTAAATGATGACAGTATTTTCATTTTTGGGTATACTGTTCCTTTAACGTACACACAACATAATTCTGTGCTCAGTTTCCTTATTCTAGAGTTGAAGACAGATTGACTTAAGCTGTCTCCTCTGTAAACACTCTGTTGATGTCTCATACAGTCTTCAATACTGTCAATCAGTCTGTGCCAGGAGGACTGTGCTATTTGTCAGCCCCAAACAAACAGTGAGGAATGCTCACCACGCTCGTGTAGCACTGACACAAATAAATACATTTCTCTCTTCACTCTTCAATCTTCTTTCTCACACCCCACCGGTGGCCTATCGCTTCAGTCCTCCTCAAAAATGAAACCCGTCACACCGATACATTCTTTCAACTCGCTTACATTTCCGTAGAGCAAAACACCCCTCAAAGTCATCCTCCTGCGATCTGCCTAGTGGCTAAATGATAAATATACAAATGCGCCAGCGTTTTCCTTTTTGTAACGGTAATTGAACAGTTTGTAGAACATCAGAAAAGAAGGGATGTAAACACAGTGTGGCAGTGTGTCGGTACTCCCAACAGATCCAGTGCTATGACACACACTCCCCCGTGCTGGGACGCTGTCAGTAAATATTAATAAGCCACTACATCAACCGAGGGTGGTCCCCTGTCACCAGATTAGCATAATCAGTGCACTCAAAATGCCTGCCCTCCTCGGAGCAGGGGAGGATAATGACGCTGATTGAGCGCACCCTCACACGGGCTGTGATATATGGCAAAGTCACCGGATCCCGTGCCATCACCGTGTGATTTGTGGAGCGGGGACTCGCAGGGGATGAAGGAGGCCTCTCTGGGATTGAGCGGCGTTCCAATCATCTTGGACACTGATTGGATGGAACACTGACTGGCCCTGTGGCGCAGGCTCAGGTTACGTGAAATGTTTGTTTTTGTCTTCACTGATTGCCAGTTTGATTTTGGTACGAGCGGTCGGCCAATCAGAGGGGTGAACAACTTAGAACCCTGGGAAAGGCTAAGGAAGGGTCATCAAAAGAGATGAGATCATCATCATGGAGAGGACTGACATAGTTTAAGTACAGAACACCTGATTAGTGTGTTTATTCCTGTATCAATTAAGACTTGATATTTGAAAGTTCAACAGCTGTTTTTTCCACTTATCAAATGCTTTCAGCATGCAAAATCATTTCAGATATTACATATACGGCCAACCAGATATAATATCATGCTCTACACTTCTGTTCTGTGATAAATGATAAATAATAAATATACTACAAAAACTTTATGGTAAGAAATGAATGTGTCTATTCAGCCAGGACACATTAAATGCTGTTCTTTTGAACTTTCTATTCATCAAAGAATCCTAAAAAAAAAAAAAGAAAGCAAGAAATAAAAAGAAATTCAATAAATTCAAATAATAAAATGTAATACAGTTTAATCAAATTAAAAACATACATTAATAAATAGTTTTAGAAAAAAGAAAGCAGGACAATTGTTTTTAAAATTGATAATGATAAAGAAAAATATTTGTGCAGAAAATCAGCATATTAGAATGATTTCTAAATGATCATGTGACACTGAAGACTGAAGGAACGGCAGCTGAAAATTTAGCTTTGCAAATATATTTCAAAATACTAATTTATTCATTATAATCTGCTTGACACAGCAAAATTGGCTCAACCAATGGTGCGAATTTGAGGCAGGATAATCTGTACATCCAAAAAGTGGTAGATGGAGGGAATATTCTAAAATCCTGTGTGAAAACGTTATTATTTTTATGTCTGGTACTTCAGAAATGACATATTTCACTTTCAAAAGAGCATTCAGACAGAAAGCTATACACAACGAAAAAACAATTGGATATTTCCTGTGAAATGAACTGAGAAAGTTAAGCAGAACTGTACTTGAAGCGAAACTATGCAGCAAAGTGCAGATAGTGATACACCACCTGATACAGTTAGTGACAGTATGGAGTAATGAAAAGGAAACAAGAAAACTTTGCTTTTCTAACCAGTACAGGCAGAGGTTCCACTACTTTGCACACAGAGCTGCTCAGGCCCATTTAGATGCAGGGTATACCAGAAGAAACCCTCGTATTACTAGTCTGAAGCAGCAGGGGGGTGTTAACTTAAGATCTGATTACAGCATTCACACGCAGGGCCTCTTACTGGAAAACAGGTCAAATGTTGAGAGAAGGATTTTCTGTTTGCTTTTCTTGTATTTGAGGCAGGATTAGACAGCATAATGTGACTAGTCTCAAAACAGATGCTAATATGGAAAAAAATATTACTCGCAATGAATCTACAAATATCCAGACAGAGAGAAATATACAGATGGATCACTAAACTATTAGTGCATAAAGCAAAGTAATAAAACATTAATTTTATTTAGACATATTCATGTTTCATAGCAACATCAACCAAATTGCACATTCCCATTAATCACCATTATATTTGAATGAGTTGTCTAGCTTAAAAATGCCTTACATATTATTCTTGAACCAAAGCACAAGAACAGCAAACTGTGAATAATGTGGTGAGGTGCAATTATGTTTTGCTAGCTAAGGCTGTTATTAGATATTTTGACTTGATCTTCAACCCTAAAATAATTGGGATTCAACAACACTGGCACAAAATATGTCATGGGTTATTCAAATTTTTCCAGTAGGATAATGTGATTTTTAGCAAATGTGGAAACAAATAGTCTTACTAAGAGAATTTACTTATCTACTCAGATGGATAGATATAACAACAGAGAGATAATAATAGATGGATAAATAGAATGACAGATAGACAGACAGACAGATAGACTGAATGATATATAAGTTGATAGACAGATAAATAGAAATAGATGGCTGGATGGATGATCAATAGATCAAATGATCCATCGATTGACAGATAAATAGAACAACAGGTAGCTTGATAGACAGCTGTATGGATGAATGGATGGAGAGATAGAAACACAGATTTCTTTAAGGACATCCTTAAGATTTTTAGAGGACATCCCAGAACTCATCTCAGGAGAACTGTATCAACATCTGAGTGTGATATGAAATAGAATATACACTGTTATCTTAGAGGCATAATTACCCTCTGTGAGCAGCTCGCTACAGGAGTGACCCGGGCCATATGGAAAACACAAACTCATTTTCGACACTTTATTGACTCTGTGCTGCGGGGGATGCATCCCTTTCCATAAAGGAAGGTGTTTGCTTGAGTGCAATATCTCCAGCTGAAAACACCTGCCCAGCAACTGCAGCAGAGACCATGGAAACACTCAGCAGTCTGGGATATGTCCACAGCTTATTATAGAGCAGTGAGATATAGTGGTATTTATAGTTGATGGAGCTTCCTCCTTAGTTATTTCTCTCTCTCTCTCTTTTTTAACGGGACCAACCAGTGAGACAGTTGAAGTCGATGTTGCTCACTCTTTCCTCATAATCTTGAGGATTTAATATAATCCTCAACTCATCACCACCGACAGCCGAGTGGCTGTGTGCATAAAATACTCTCTCTGCCCTGATTCTGCTTTTACTGGTTCCATCAAAAATCTATACAGCGCTGTTTTCTGAGCTGCGAGTTAACTAGGCAGAAAATAGGAAAGACCAAACAAACAAAGCACAGTATGCCGCCAATCAAACCGCATGATCAAACAGGATCCGTGTAAGACCGCATCTTTGCGAGAAATGCAGGGATTTGGTGTCCCAGAAAATCGTAATGAAATGGCGAGGTTGTCAAGAGACTACACTCAACAGCTGTTGCTTTTGTTATGATCCAACAAATCAGAGAAACATATGAATATTCAATTATATAATTCTTAATACAAGACACAATTAAGTGGAGTAAATTTGCATGATGTGCTGAAATGGCTGAGAAAACATGCAGTTATAAGTATAAAATCAAATAGAGGAACAAAATTAAAGCATGTACAGGTATTTAAAGAACAACATAACTATGATGAAACCTCACCAAATAAGGCACAGTTTCTCTGAAATACAGTGGCAAAAAGACAAGCCAAAATTTAAGAGTTGCGATCTATTTCAACTTACATTTGATGTGTATTAGAAACAAATGTACTTTTTGGAGTAGGTATGACCAAGTGTAACCTGACTAATTTAGTGGACTGAATAAATTGTGATGCAAAATGCAGCATTTCATGACAAAAACCAGTAACATTTTAAATATTTGGACACTGGCCACAAACCATCAAAGTTCATTTTTTTTAAATTAAGATTTATACAACATCTGAAATCTGTATAAATAATCTTTCTATTGATGTATGGTTTGTTAGGATAGGACAATATTTGAACATCTGGAATCTGAAGGTGCATAAAAAATCTAAATATTGAGAAAATCACCTTTAAAGTTGTCCAAATGAAGTTATTATATGAAGTTATTTAAACAATTAGTTACTTATCAATGCATATTACTAATCAAAAATTAAGTTGATATATTTACAGTAGGAAATGTACAAAATATCTTCATGGAACATGAGCTTTACTTAATATCCTAATGATTTTTGGCATAAAAGAAAAATCTATAATTTTGATCCATACAATGTATTTTTGGCTATTGCAACAAATATACCCATGCTACTTATGACTGGTTTTGTGGTCCAGGGTCACATATTTCTTACACAAAGACAAAATCCATTTGCATAAAGTTCTAAACCTAAACTTGATTTTGTGCATAAAATTCACACAAATTCACAGTTTGTACACAGCATTTTTTATCAATAAACACTACATCACACAACATGTTCACAAAATTAGGCCCAAAAAGGAAGGATAAAACATAAATGTAACAAATGAATCATTGAAAACCACTCAAAAATAAGGTTTAACAATGCCTGTGGGCCCATAACAATCCCAGTAGGATTATAGCAGGATCAAATCTAAAATAATTAAATGTAAAGAAAAGAATCTGATTAAAGCTACAATACAATGTGCTTAGCATCAAATTGAACAAAACATCAATGAAGCTTAGATTTGATGTACATCACTGTACTTTGTATTACTCTACTACATTTAATAGTCTTCTAGAACAAAGTTCAAAGAGAAATTATAAGCCATAAGAAAAGAGATCAAATATAAGAGAAGAGAAGCAAACAATATAAAGATAGTAACACTGAAGAGCAGGAATAAAGGAACTAATCAAAGCGCACACATACAGCAATGAAGGAAAAATGGTAAGTGAAACGAGATAAGAAAATGCTAATTTTTTTATATTTGAGGGAACCAGTTTAATGTGAATGTCCATCAGGTTATATACTGTATCTGCCTTATACTGTTGGAAGAGGTAAAATGCCTAAAATATGTTTACCATGTAATTTGTGAATTTAAACTTGGTTAAACCACATAGGAAAACACACTATGAGGTCAAAAGTAGCAAAATGGAGCAATGGGAAAGACAAATGTTCTTATGTTATTGCATCAACACACCCGTCACCTCCATGGCAATAAATGATCTCTCAAATGACACTCTGTTGAAGACTCACTAGGCTCTATTATTGTCACACATGCCTAAGTGTCACTTATCGTGCTAAATAACTACTTGACAAAGTAATATGCCATACTGTTCCTCTCCTCCATGTAGGACATGTGACGTTAAGCCATCAGTGTAACAGAATGTCTATTTAACCCCATATGTAACCCAGTGTGGCGCTGAATAACTGAAGTGTCTCACCACCTTAAATAGACTTTGAAGCTGTAAATGGATGCTTGGCTTGCAAGTTGCGTGTGCGGTTTTGGGCCAGTGTTCAGGACAAATGGTCAATCCATCAGGCTAATAGAGAGAGAGGAGAGTGAAGGAGAGCGGGTTGCGGGTTTCTGACGGCGCTCCGGAACGCTGATGCACAGCAGCATGTGACGCGTGAGGCCACATTCATCCATCTTCCCTCCACACAGGGCGAGAAAATAGGAGCTTTCTACATAATTTTCTGTCATGAGGATTCAGAGTAGCAGTATGCAGGCACTAAATTAAAGTGATGTATACAGTAACAAAACCGAAATCACAAGTGCTGAGGGCAAAGCGTTACCAGGTACAGAATATAATCAAGTGACATAAGTCCTACAGCTAAAACTATAGTGCAATCTAAGGCCTCTATGTCATTATCAGTCAACATCATCAATCAATTTTCCTGAGACACTTTTCTTCTGCCCCCTGATGGATTATCAATGCCCTGTCCGCCATTGTGTCCATATCTTTTTGCTTGGAAATCTTTGCCAATTATGATACAAGAGCCACTTTTAGATATTTTCAAAAGAATAGACTACTTCGTGGATTTAGGGAACGTATGCTTATTTCAAAAATTGCTATTTTGCAGATGTTCAGGGTATATATTTTTTCAATTATCAATGTAATGCATTTCATGATGTATTTTGCCCACCGCTATAATTAAATCATTAAATCAGTTACGTGCAGTGTTGTAAAGGTAATTAAGAAAACAGATACTTATATTTAAAAAACAACTATGCAAAAATAAATGAATAACAACAACAACAACGAGATTACTGATATTTGTATATTTATGTTTGCATAATTGTTTTTGCTTTTAGTTGTTCTGTATGTGACTTCAGGCTTTTATTATTATTTTTATTAGCATTCAAAAGGCTTTTCACATTTAACTATAAATTTTATGCAAAATTACATGTTATTAGTGTTGTTATTATTATTTTTGGATGGCTGGAGGGATTGGAGGCGTGGATGGATAGTAATAATAATAAATAACAACAACATTAATAATAATAATAATAATCACTTTATTTTAGGTTGGCATGGTTATGTTACATCTATTTAGTATAGTAATAACAGTAACTTCTGTATAATTACAGTAAATTATGTAATTATGTATAATTAACTAACTTAACCTTACAGTAGGTACTTTATTTTAATAATATTAATAACTATTACTACAGTATACTTATTGCGTAATTACAACGTACCCACTACGCGTAAAATAAATATAATCATCATCATCATCATCATCTTATTACTATCCATCCTCCGGCTCCAATCCCTCCATCCATCCAAAAAGATAAAAACAACATAATAATAATATTATATCACATATTAAACATATAATATTTAAAGAAGTATTTAATTATAATTATTATACCATCCATCCACCCATCTCGGTATTATATCCTGCATAAATTGTTCATGTTATCCTCAATACTTTGGATCACGAATACCAAATGAGTATCAAAACTGGAAGAGAGACAGCATCAGCCCCACCAAGAGCACTAAGATACCGTGACAGTTTCATTTCTCTGTTTTATTAACCGTTCCAGCCGCCCTCCCTGAGACGGATATTAGCAGTAAAACCTACGTTATCTCCGATACGACGCCTCCTCTTTTATTTACCATCTCTCAGTCCGTATTGTCTCAGGGGACGAGGCTGAGTGGGGGGCCCATGCTGCACTGAATCATGAAGCAGACAGGCAGATCTCACTTCTGACACTTGCATCAACCCATTAGTCGGCCCAGAAGCATGGGAAGGCATGCACTGAAACAAAGCAGGAGTGAGTCACTGAGAGCTTCTTTAGCTCCTCACACCATCAGGTACAGCGTTCTGAAAGAAAAGCTATTTATTAAACGGCCCATGGGAAATCGAATTGCACTCCGAACCTCTCTGGAACAGGTGTGGCGGTTTAATAAAGCGAGCAGGCGCAAGAGAAATCGGAAGTCATGGATCAAATAGATCCAGTATTTCAGATGCATGAAAGACTAGCGTGATGCAGTGGCAACAGACCATATGTCAGTGGAAGTGAGGAGAGCAGGAAAAACCTCTTCAACAATGTCCAAAATGCCAAAAACTTGAATAGAGGTCGACCAATATGTCAGTTTTACAGATTAAATGCTGCCGATGGCTGCCAAAGAAAACAGAAAAGCCAAGGTATGCATACAGTACACATTACCATTGCATAGAGTCATGGCACAATAAATAATTTACTGTAAATATGCCACCATTTCTTAGAGGACTGCTAAAGTTTCATCTGTTCAGTTCTTACAAGTTCAAACTATATTGTGTTGTATGGAGTGTTCATGTTATTTTGATTTTGTGCTATTTGAAGTGCAGTTACATTCTACAGTTTGGATGAAAAAGAAAATCTGCAAAAAGTTGTTTGGACTCATTAAGATTTTTATTTTCATTTTTATTTTTTGTAGGCGTTTTTTCAAAGAAGTCTCTTATGATCATCAGAACAGCATTTATTTGATCACAAATCTATCAAAACAATAACACAGTAAAAACAATATTGTGAAATATTATTACAATTTAAAGTAACTATTTTCTGTTGATTCTATTATTTATAATGTATAATTTTGTGTATTCCTCTGATGGGAAAGCTGAATTTTTAGCAGTCTTCTGAAATCATTCTAACATGCCGATTTAGAGCTCAAGACACATTTCTTATTATGTTGAAAATAGTTTTGCTTCTTAATATGTTTTTCAGGATGAATAGAAAAAACAGCAACATAGAAATATTTTGTATGAATCAATTTAATGCATCTTTGCTTTCTTTACAAAAAATAAAAAAATAAAACATTTTCATAAAATATTTGTTAAAATCATTATTTAAAAAAAAAAAAAAAAGGTTCAGCACTATTCTTCACTGAATTAAAAACCTGTACAAGCTGGCCGCTAACTAATCTTCATGCCACTGGACATGAACGGTCCGAGTATGACAGCATATTTCTTGCAATTATATTTTGCCTCATGCAAATATAATGCGTACACAGACACAGTCACACTAACATAAACACGCACACCCCTGTGGTTCTGCCACAACATTCCCTAAACGTTACGCAAACATGTAGGTAAGCTACGCAAATAAGCCAGCTGTGACAGAACATTAATACAATGCCTGGCAGGGGAATATAAAGCACCGTGAGAGAGTAATGTTGATAAGACCTCATGTTTATGGCATAATTACACCCCATAGTGTCCCTGGTTAATAATTATGAGCTGTGAAACCAACTATTCTCACCAATGTGTAATTAATAATGACAACAGACTCATTCCCTGTGGCAACCTATGTCCCTCTTCATCACTCTGAATTATGTGTCATGGCCTGTGGGAGATTGTTTATAGAAAGCAAAAATCTAAAACATACATGATTCAAACAGAGGGGACAGCGAGGGAAAAGTAAGCAAACTGTGAATGCATGAAAAGGGAGACCGAAAGAAAGAGGTATTGTTTTTAAAAAGCCAAGAAAACAGATCCGACTTCATGAGGAGATGAAAAGCTTCTCTTCTCTGTGGATCGGAGAATCTCTAAAATGCCAAGTTCGTGCTCAATAATGGATAAAGTTTCAGGCGTTCACCTTACAAAAATTGTACCCACTCTGCAAAAGTGCATGCATTTTTAATAAAACCCAAGTACAAGACTCTTGTGATAGCCCACAACACATCATGTTTAATAAGCGAAACATCCCAAGGCATTTAACAGCACAGATGTCAATTATTCATTCTAAACCCCCTACTTCGAGATCTCCACGTGCATTTCTGAGCATCTCTGAATCAATGACATTCTCTGCGAGTCGTTTATATGACCGAACAGAAACCATCACCTTATTACAACCCAGACACTTACAACGAATAGGCAATTGGCAACTCAAACTACAGTGACTTTAAATGCCAGCATTTACTTAGTGAAATTCAAGCCGTTAACCTGTGCTGGCCTTCTGAGACTATACACTCTACCCAAAACGCATTGATCTCTGCTGGGATGGGATGTGCACTGCCAGTATTGAGAAATGGAAGAGAATAAATGAAAAGAGATTTAATAATAACTGAATTGATTCTAAATTTAATGAAAATGTGCCTTATCAGCAGTGCCGTGCCAAGTCTGGGCTGCAACAATAAGCCCAGAGTTCCCTGTGGCTGTAATGCAGAGCATGCTAAAGAATGGCTGGTCATCTTAAAGGTGCACTCAGTCATTTTTGGCTAATTAAAAAAGTTTTACACAAAGAAATTAATAGAACTTAGGTGCTGAATAGCAATCAGGGATATGATTAAAGACTCAAGTTGTATCAGTCTTCTTGAAAAAGCTGTTTTATTCTTATGGGTGCCACTGAGTTAATGTGCCATATAGTCCACCATGTCATGCAATTGACCGTTAAGCTCCGTTCACACCAAGAACGATAACAATAAAGATAAATATATTAGCGTCCACACCAGCGGATAATATCGTCTGTTTAATCTAAGCGCACGCTCCTCTGCTGCTTTAACTTCTCGAGCTTGTTAAAGCAGGATTGATTCTGATTGGGTGTCAATGTTTGTATCGTTCATCAGCTGGAAAAATCATCCTGAAAGTGATTCCAACGATATAGAATGATTTTTAGAACTATATCTTTATCGTTATCTTTATAGTTATTGTCCTTGGTGTGAACGGGTTTTAAAACTAAAAAAAAAAAAAAAAAAAAAAAAAAAAAATAACAGCTACAACACTGCAAAATACTTCCAGGGAAAGAGCTCATGGCAGATCGTTCACATAATGCACTAGCTAGTCATGCTAACACTAATAAGCTAGCACACAAAAATCTGTTAGGACTAAATGTAAGAATGTCTTTTGTATCAATGTGGATGAAGAATCCACAGATTGTGGACTTGTCAAAAGGGCTGTCAGTTTAAAAAAACAGTGAAGACTGAGTTTGTGGTGTATTTTTACTGCTTTGTGCAAGTGGCAGCTAAATGCAATTCTACTGAGGTAAAAATCTTTAGAAATGAGGAACATTGTGTATTGTAAACATTCTCCTGGCCACTACCTACAATACACAATTCATTGGCAATGGCTATTCCAAAATCAACCTTAATCAAGATTCCAGTTGCATCAGTTTTTTCCCCATGAGCAGATTTCCACTAGCTAAAAGCAGAGAACCAAAAACTTTAAAGATGACTTTAACGAAAACTATATTAAAGTTCACACCAACACATAATAACATTTAGCTTATCATGAACACTTAAGCATATACTTCAGCTCTTTAAAGCCAGGTGGATTCTGAATGACTGTCAATGTTTTTTTGTGTTCATCATCTGAAAAAAAAATAAGCGCTATGAAAGTGATTACAACAGTATATGTTGTTGTTATAACTTTTTTATTCTCATAGAATTTGAATGATTATTAAAACCTCATAGTTATGGTTATCATCCATGGTGTGAATTGCATGCTTGGTGTGAATTTTGTGACTTGCATAAAGAACTTGCATAAGCCATGACAAAATAAATAAACAAATTAACAAATATAAAGGTAGATATACCTTGTGCTATACACAATTTCCACTAGCCTCACTCTCCCAGAAATTTGGTTATCTTACTAATTGATGGTCAGGTTAACAAACTAAGACTGAAGGCACTGGAGATTCAGAGGCTAGGAAGTCATTAGCAAGGAAAGCTGACAGTGGTCCCTGTCCCTCTAAATGTAACTGTTTAAATTACACATGCTCACATTACTGACTGGAATGATGTTTCTCTTGATCTACAAAGCACTGTCTGTCTAAGCATTTCCTCACAATCTCCTGGGGATCTTTACACCCTGCAGGGGTTTATGCAAACGAAGGGTGTTGATTACAATACACAAAAGCATTGCAAATTAACCTCCCGCTCTTTCTGTGGATTAAAGGAATCATTTCACCAAAGGAATGTAAAATTTCAGAGAAAAAAAAAAGCAATTGCTTTGAGCCCTCTACGGAAATTCTTGCCAATGAGATTTGGTAAAATGAAAATATCAAGTGCTTTTGAAGGCAACAGTGTCAGATCCATGGGCTGTAATTCCTCTGCTGTTCTAACATGACTTTGAATGCTTATTCTGATAATCTTAGCTTCTTGCCTTCCCTTGCTCACTTTCTCCATTAGGACTTGGATTATTGGCTGAATAATAGATCTCACTGCATAGTTAAGGCCAAAAAAGTGTAAGCAGGTGAACGCAACCCTTGCGCTGACCCAGCCACATCTTAATCTGGCCAGTTGCACTCCTGTAACCTCATCACACCGCTCAGCCTTTCCACACTCTCAGAATTGCAGGTTTACTTGCACTGTTATCGAGTAGTAATTGAAGGGTTTGACCCTGTGGTGAAGGAGACTGTGTAACTTTGTAGTGACAGTTTCTGGGCACTCTTTTATCATGGCTCCATTTAAACAAGAGTTTCCAGGCATTGAACTCTGAATGGCCAAGAAATGAACATTTACAGCATTAATAAATACAGTATATTGTATGAGTTGTAGGGTGTGTTTACTTAAAGGAATGTGCCGGGTTCAATACAAGTTAAGCTCTATCGACAACATTTCTGGCACAATGTCGATAACCACAGAAAAAACATTTACACAGGATAGATTGGGAATGTTTACAAGGGTCACGTTCCACTCAAAGTAATTACACTGGAAACACAAAACCAGAGGTTCATCCAGCTAGAAAAGTAGTTCCATTTAAAAAAAACAAAAGACATTTAAAATAGCTCAAATATATACAGTATATTTTTATGTAATCATTTATGTTCATGTTAATTCATTAAATGCTGTAGCGTCTGGACCACTCAAACATGCAATATAGATTTTGTTAGCTAGATTTAACAAATACTCTGTAACACCCCAGGAAGCCGAACAGGCCCCTGGTTCCATGGTAACCCTGACACCCAATACATTTACGACCTCCTGGAATTTAGGTGAAGAAAATCGCTTCCTTGCCCATAGGGAAAATCCACAAGGGAAGGACTTTTCTTTGCTAATTAATTAATAGGAAAACCTTTCTTTGAATGAACACACACGATCCTTCAGGTCATTGGGTATATTATTGTCATCGTGTATTTTGTCTTTGAAATTGTATACTGTTATGCAGGCTTATAATCAAAACACACTCATGTCAGCTTACATACAGTGGTTACGGAAAGTATTCAGACCCCCTTAAATTTTTCACTCTTTGTTATATTGCAGCCATTTGCTAAAATCATTTAAGTTCATTTTTTTTCCTCATTAATGTACACACAGCACCCCATATTGACAGAAAAACACAGAATTGTTGACATTTTTGCAGATTTATTAAAAAAGAAAAACTGAAATATCACATGGTATTCAGACCCTTTGCTGTGACACTCATATATTTTACTCAGGGGCTGTCCATTTCTTCTGATCCTCCTTGAGATGGTTCTACACCTTCATATGAGTCCAGCTGTGTTTGATTATACTGATTGGACTTGATTAGGAAAGACACACACATGTCTATATAAGACCTTACAGCTCACTGTGCATGTCAGAGCAAATGAGAATCATGAGGTCAAAGGAACTGCCTGAAGAGCTCAGAGACAGAATTGTGGCAAGGCACAGATCTGGCCAAGGTTACAAAAAAAATTCTGCTGCACTTAAGGTTCCTAAGAGCACAGTGGCCTCCATAATCCTTAAATGGAAGACGTTTGGGACGACCAGAACCCTTCCTAGAGCTGGACGTCCGGCCAAAAACTATTCCTCAGGCACGACACATGAAAGCCCACATGGATGTTGCTAAAAAACACCTGAAGGACTCCAAGATGGTGAGAAATAAGATTCTCTGTTCTGATGAGACCAAGATAGAACATTTTGGCCTTAATTCTAAGCGGTATGTGTGGAGAAAACCAGGCACTGCTCATCACCTGTCCATTACAGTCCCAACAGTGAAGCATGTTGCTGGCAGCATCATGCTGTGGGGGTGTTTTTCAGACTGGTTGCAATCGAGGGAAAGATGAATCGGCCAAGTACAGGGATATCCTGGAAAAAAACCTTCTCCAGAGTGCTCAGGAACTCAGACTGGGCCGAAGGTTTACCTTCCAACAAGACAATGACCCTAAGCACACAGCTAAAATAACGAAGGAGTGGCTTCACAAACAACTCTGTGACTGTTCTTGAAGGCCCAGCCAGAGCCCTGACTTAACCCCAATTGAGCATCTCTGGAGAGACCAAAAAACGGCTGTCCACCAACGTTTACCATCCAACATGACAGAACTGGAGAGGATCTGCAAGGAGGAAAATGGCGAGGATCCAAATACAGTCGGTGAAAAAAAAAACTTGTTGCATCTTGCCCAAAAAGACTCATGGCTGTATTAGCTCAAAAGGGTGCTTCTACTAAATACTAAACAAAGGGTCTGAATACTTAGGACCATAAGATATTTCAGTTTTTCTTTTTAAATAAATTTGCAAAAATGTCAACAATTCTGTTTTTTTCTGTCAATATGGGGTGTTGTGTTTACATTAATGAGGAAAAAAATGAACTAAAATGATTTTAGCAAATGGCTTCAATATAACAAAGAGTGAAAAATTTAAGGGGGTCCGAATACTTTCCGTACCCACTGTATATATAAACTCTACATGTTTAGTATCTATGATTCGTATTCGGATGATCTAAATGAGTGTATATTGTATGTTTACACCTACGCCACATATTAGTGTTCTAAGAGTCTTTAATAATTTTTATACAAGTTTCATATGCAAATTACCATTTTTTCAAACAAAGGGCCATAAAAATGCCACAGTATCTCAGAAATCCCACTTGAGATTCCGGACTTCCTCTTTGGACAAGCCCATCTTGAGAGGCGTGGATCTTTGCAGGCTTTAAAGGCCGCACTTCATGTAACCCACCCAGTTGGTGGTTCTGTTAGGTTTCGATAAGAAGCTCCAACGCTCCAGAACATCCTAAGCTCGTGCCAGGCTTCGGCCTTGTCCTTGCCATTCATCAAGTTACTCTGACGCAAAATGGTTCTTTTCATCAACCAACTTCAGCAAAAATAAACTTGAACCTTCAGATTACATATAACCTCTCTTTCAGGACAGGATGCGACATGCAAGTAGCAAACTAGTCTTATTAATTAGGTTATCATTTGACTTTTACAAAGGTGTGTTTGAACGTAATAAAGCTGAAGTTTCTAGGGCAGATTGAATCTGAATATGAATGGTTCTATACTCATGATTCTTATTTCTTAGCTTACTGCGTTTAAGCTTTTAACCTTTCCTATACAAACTGTGTGTGTGGTGGTGTGTATGGTATGTTAGACCGTTTTATGGGTATGTAGGATGTTAGACCCAGTTTATGTGTTTAGGTGTATGTTAGACTAGGTTAAGTGGTTATGTAGTTAATAAAACCTTACGTGTATCACACTATTCCTTACTAATGGAAAATAAATAAATAACAATTGTGTTTAATACAAATTAGTTTTTTAATAATAATATATATATATATATAGTATATATATATTCTATATATAATATATCTATATACATACACGCATACATAAAATAACATTTTATAAAATCATCTGCAGTAGTAGAATTAAAGGAGAGTTTTTTCATTCATTTTGCCAATTCCTTTCTCTTTCTCAACATTACTTATCCATAGCCTGCAATTCTAAAATGTCATATCAATTATCCTAGATCAAATGAAATGACAGTAATGAAGCATGTTCCTGCACTAATTACGTTCTAGCATTCTTCACTGGTTCTGCTCAAACCGAGTATCAAAATGTCAGAGATGTTGCGAGGCCTCCCTGAGAGCAGCCATGGGCAGTAGATGTCATAACATGTGCCTATCTATCTGAAAGGTCTGTGCCAGTGATTCGCTGCACGGCCACATGCTTGACTGCATCAGCAGCAGTGCCAGTGTCAGGCTCGGTTGGTTGAGAGGACACTAAGAGGTTTAGTTGTCTGTGTGCTTGACTGGGCCCTCTGCGAAGTTTGACTATAAAGAAGGATAAACTTGTTATCTGTCCAGCAGTGTGGCAGTGCACTGAGAGGGCACACAAGGCTGAGTCTCAGAAAAATATATGACTAGTTACGGCAGCATATCCGAGGAGAATTTACAAACAGTTATGGCAGACTTGGTGTGTGACATGTCTTGAAATTTTTTTTAAACGCAAAGCCTGGCTTATCCTGTTGGCTGCTAACTCTTTATACATGATGTTCAAGTCAAGGCACAACAAGACTTTAAGACATCCGAGGTTGCCATAAATAATGCAATTCTAAAATCCTAGCATGATTTCACAAAGGAGTTCTCTTTAATATATCAGTTGTTTATCTTAAACAGCTATGGCATTTAAAGTGCCCCTATGGGTAATGAAAGGTTCATATTTTGGTTTTGGGAGTCCCCAACAACAGGTTGACATGCATGCAAGGTCAAAAAACACTTTAATTGTCTCATAATATGCATTTCACGAGTTCACACTTGCATATAATTAGCAGAATTTTTCCAAACCCCTCCTTTGCGTGACGCTAATCTGCAGTGATTGGTCCAATTGGTCTCATTTTCATTTCATCATGCCTGTAATGTCTGATAAAGCAGGTTTGTGAGCACAGTGCTGCTTTGTGTACAGCGTTACCGGTGAAACAGCTATTTTTACCGCTCCAAAAGCGGTACCTAGTGGCAAAGAATGAATTTGCACTTTCATTCAGACCAAGCAAAATAGACCAACAAGTGGGCAGGCAATATGCTAATGTTTCATGTTGACGTCAACATGAAACGGCTTGGGATTCGTTTTAAAAACGACTCCTTTCAATGATTCAGAGTCGACTCTTTCTTTTAAGAGACAATAACTTTACACGGTGCACTTTCAGATTTACAGGTACCTACTATGCCCCTTTTAAAGATGTAAAATAAGTCTCTGATGTCCCCAGAGTATGTGAAGTTTTAGCTCAAAATACCCTACAGATAATTTTTTATAGCTTGTTGAATTTGCCACTTTTAGGGTATGAGCCAAAAAGCGCCGTTTTGTGTTTGTCCCTTTAAATGCAAATGAGCTGGTGTTTTCAGAAGAGGGCGGAGTTTCTAGAGCTCGTGCTCTAGAAATAACATGCCAGCAATAACAAAATACTCTCTCACGCACTGAAAATGTCAGAAACTGCTAGTAGCAGTGTTCAACCATACATGTTCGAATCGGTGTCGTGCCGAATTCTGCACCCTACCAGATTATTTATGAATTACACAGACAGGGAGCACAGCGCTATAAAAATAACAACATAACTGGTCACATGGTGCCATCGCGTGCTAAACCGAACTTTATAAGTCTCAAATATGATTATGAGCTAGACAAATTCAAGCGGTCGATTTCACATTGCTTTCATATGCAATTTTTAACTACCACATTCCTATTCACGATCCTTCTGGTAGAACGTGAAGGCAGCATCAGTGAAAACAATCAGAGACAATGGTAGCTTTAGCAACATTAGCCTTAGTGCCAAGAAGCTCTTTCAGAAAGGCAATTTGGAAACCAAACGCATGATACGTGCTACTTCTGGAGGTGAAGCTGGATCACGAACAGTGGGTACTGATCTATCCTTGAGTTTTAACTTTTTAGCAAAATCTGCCTTGATTTGTCCCTCATTCAGAAAGCAGTCTGGTGTAAAATGATTCGCGCAGACATAAACAAATTTCTGTAGAGGGAGCATTTTCTTCTAAAACAAAATTAATCCACCTTGTCTTTAGCGGCTCCGATTTCGGGAGTAAATGGAGAGAGCTATGTGGATTCATACATCCAGCTACAGAACACCTAAGACATTCTCGTCAGTGCAGCAATGGCGGACTGTGTACAACTCGCTGTGAACTCACTTAGGGTGGTTCTATGTTAAAACGGCAGTGTCTGTCAACATTCGTGGACGGGGCCTGTGACTAATGTGATGTCCCATTAGCACCAATGCTGAAAACAGGTCGTTGGGAGACTGCTTATTATTTATGGGGATTAAAAAAAAAAGGAGCGGGTGGACTTTTATCATTATAGGGTGGTTGTGTACACACACTGCCAACACACATTTATGTCCAAACACAATGCAAAAGTGAATTATGCATTAAAAGGTCCCCTTTAAAACTTTGAAAGATGTTTTCATTCACTTACACACTGCATGAAAGGTAATTTTCAAAAATCCATAATAGGGGCACTTTAATTGAAAATAAAATAATCTTGAGTTTGTCTAATAAAAATAAGTGTATTTACACTCATAAAATAATAATAATATTTTTCCCTCTCATGTGAAACTGAAGTAGAAAATTAAACTAATATGTTTCTAGAGTTGCAGAAAAGACAATGTCTTACATGATGAAATCTTTATGAACTCAGAGTTACTTGGGCTAGGCTATTCTCAGTAGCTTTATAGCTGTATATTAATATTGAATGTCAAAGATTTCCTCATTTGTTTCCATTTACTAAATATAAGAAATTTTAAGAAAAATTGAGAGACAAAGTTAATACTTCACTATAAAGTAAATGAGAAGTCCACTGAAGTCTGAGCTACACAGGAGCAATAAAACTACTTTACTCTGCAGAAAATGTCAGTGAAATCAATGCGAAAGTTATTTGATCCAGACTAAGACAGAGCTACAGGAAATCAAGCAACTTTCTCCTTCCCTCATGATACAAACACAAAGCTTTCCACAGTCTATAACAACTCAACTTGGGAACATGCTTTGGGAACTGTGTAGCAACCCATTCAACTTCTGATAGATGTAGCTTTGAAGGACAGATGGACTTTCAATGAGCTTTACTAATCAGAGGCAGAGAGAGAGATTGGAGAGCGAGGCCTAGCAGCAGATGGGTAATCTGCATACTCATCATCATGGCAGCCAGAGCTGGAGAAACATGCTCTCTTTGCTAATAGACAGGTTAATAAGTGTGTGTTTATTTAAGTATGTTGATGAGTGTGAGAAATGGACCGACATGAAAGAAGTATTGAAAAAGACATACATTGAGAGAGGAGGGTGAGTATTTGCTCAAAACAGAGGCTAAGTACCTCTGACATGGATCTATAAATGACTGCGCTTCTGTGTGGTAAGCGTCACTGTAATGAATGTGCAGTTGTATTGTGCTCAACTGCCTGCATTTGTTATTCAGACAGCTACTGTAGTTATAGAACAATAAGCAGGATAAACAGAGGCATGCATTACTTTCTCATTATATTAAAGGTATTTCAGGCGTGTGCCCACACACACACACACACACACAAAAAGGGCCACTGCTTAACCTTCCTAGAAGCACACACACACTTGTACTGAAGTACAAGGAAAGACCTTGAGTGTATGAGGAAACAGAAGCTTCTGGTTCGGTTCAGCTGTAGAGCCTCACCTGACACCTATGAAGAATACAGGTGCAGCTCAATAAATTAGAATGTCATGGAAAAGTTCATTTATTTCAGTAATTCAACTCAAATTAAAACTCGTGCATTAAATAAATTCAATACACACAGACCGAAATAGTTTAAGTGTTTGGTTCTTTTAATTGCGATGATTTTGTCTCACATTTAACAAAAAACCACCAATTCACTATCTCAACAAATTAATACTTCATAAGACCAATAAAAAAAAAACATTTTTAGTGAATTGTTGGCCTTCTGGAAAGTATGTTCATTTACTGTACATGTACTCAATGCTTGGTAGGGACTCCTTTTGCTTTAATTACTACCTCAATTCGGCGTGGCATGGAAGTGATCAATCCAGCTGGGCATGCCAGGTGTAAGGGAAGCCAGGTTGCTTGATAGCGGCTTGGGTCACTGCAGTGTTGGGTATGGTGCTCTCTCAATCTTCCTTGAAAATACCCTATAGATTCTCTATGGGTTTCAGGTCTGGTGAGTTTGCTGGCCAGTGAAGTACACCAACACCATGGTCATTTAACCATCTTTTGGTGCTTTTGGAAGTGTGGGCAGGTGCCAAGTCCTGTTGGAAAATTAAATCAGCATCTCCATAAATCTTGTCAGCAGAAGGAAGCATGAAGTTCTCTAAGATTTCCTGGTAGATGGCTGTGTTGACTGTGAACTTCAGAAAACACAGTGGACCAAAGTCCTCTTTCAGATTAAAGTAAATTTTGCATTTAATTTGGAAATCAAAGTCCCAGAGTCTGGAGGAAGAGTGGAGAGGCACAGAAAACATGTTGCTTGAAGTCCAGTGTGAAGTTTCTTAAGTCAGTGATGATTTGGGCTGCCGTGATGTCTGCTGGTGTTGGTTCACTGTGTTTTCTGAAGTCCACAGTCCACGCAGCCATCTACCAGGAAATTTTAGAGAACTTCATGCTTCCTTCTGCTGACAAGGTTTATGGAGATGCTGATTTAATTTTCCAACAGGACTTGGCACCTGCTCACACTGCCAAAGGTACCAAAAGCTGGTTCAATTACCATGGTGTTACTGTGCTTGATTGGACAGCAAACTCGCCTGACCTGAACCCCACAGAGAATCTATGAGGTATTGTCAAGAGGAAGATGAGAGACACCAGACCCAATAATGCAGATGACCTGAAGGCCGCTATAAAGGCAACCTGGGCTTCCATTACACCTGAACAGTGCCACAGGCTGATTGCCTCCATACCACGCTGCATTGATGCAGTAATTCATGCAAAAAGAGCCCCTACCAAGTATTGAGTACACATACAGTAAATGAACATACTTTCCAGAAGGCCAACAATTCATAAAAAAAATTTTTTTATTGGTCTTACTGGTATTCTAATTTGTTGAAATAGTGAATTGGTGGGTTTTTGTTAAATGTGAGCCAAAATCATCACAATTAAAAGAACCAAAGACTTAAACTACTTCAGTCTGTGTGCATTGAATTTATTTAATACACAAGTTTCACAATTTGAGTTAAATTACTAAAATAAATGAACTTTTCCATGACATTCTAATTTATTGAGATGCACCTGTAGAAGATTGAATATAAACAGGTCATGTGTTCAGTGTGGGTTTGAATCCAGCCTACTTCATGCCCTGATGTCTGTACTACATCTTTTCCTCAACATGTATTGACGTCTCTCTGCTTTGCCAGTCAAAGGCAAAAATCAAACGTTTTACGCCAGCTGAGCAGTGTAAAGACTCTGAAGGAGCTGCTTCTGCATTACAGCAAGGCAGCTGATGTGGCCAAGGAAAGATATTTGAACAGAACTCGATTCTAAGAAAATCACATCCAGTGCTATCCTGTAGACCTTCTATAGCTCACCCAATTTACACATTTTCAAGTTGACAGAAATCTGTAAAAATGCTCTTTTGGAATACTTGATTCCAATCGGTCAATTACAGTATTCAGTACTTAATTACTCTGAACAATGACCGCTTATCCAGGTAATTCTGTATAACTGACCTAGTAAACCTATCTCCCAAATGACTCCTTTCATGTTTCTCTGTGTTGTCATAAAAATGCAAGTCGGAATAGCTAATTGGCACCATTTTGCATCTAAAAATGATCACAGATCACAATCTCGCCCTGTGAGACTTCGTTATTACTTTTACGTAGAAGATAAACTTTTTGAAAGATAGCTAGAGGTGAAGAGTCTCCAGTTACAGCAAGAAAATGAAAACATCACTCAGAAGAAAAAGAAACCTCAAGAGTCAAAGAGATGGATGAAAGAGAACTTAAAATATATTTTTTTCACATAATGACTGGCTAGCAGTCTATTATATTTCACATATTTTCCCTAAAATTATTTTAAGAGTTTTATCAGGTCAGTCCTCCATGTTGTGAAACATTCATTCAGTCACCAAACAACCCCAGTGACATAAACACGCTAGTTAATGGGCTAACGCTAGGTCTCACAGAAAAGGCGGGACAGCTATCATTTCATTAGCTGGTGCAATTGTTTTCCTCACACTGAGATTGGGTTATTATGGGCTTCCTTTTAGTATGCTGGCTATTCAATGTCAAGAACAGATTCAGATGCAAATATCAATATGGGATATTCTACCTCCGCCTCGCCTCCATTATCTCCCTTCACATTCATTTCGGTCCAAAAAGAGGGATTATTAATATACAGCTAATCTGAGTCTCCCAGTGTGAAATAAGCCCAGTCGTGCTTTTGCCAAGTTTACATGCCGATTGTGCTTCTCCGCCCCCGTGTCAAGAAGCATTTGCATAAAATCCCATTTTTTCTGATGCGCCCTAAACACGCCAAATCCATTCATTGCCGCTATTGCGATATCACGGCCTGTCGGAGGAATGTGAAAGGGAGGAGGGGAAAGGAGGAGAATGGAACCAGCTTGTCTTTTCCCAACATTTCACACTTCTACCACACCAGCCTGTTCTGTAAACACAAACAATACTCTAAGGGGAAAAATACGTTGCACGCAACTAAGAATAAGGTATGCGGGACGAGACAGAGCTTGTTTCTGTAATTTAAACAGTATAGCATGGTGTCAACAATGCTAAGGTCATGGGTTTGATTCCCAGGGAATGGATGAACTAATAAACAGTATATCTGATAAGAAAAAAAATTTCATAAAAGCAACTGTCAAACGCATAAATGGAGGGAAAAAATATTTTTGTGCAATGATGTAACGAAGAAAGAAGAAAGAAAGAAAGAAAGGAACACTTTCCAAGCAAAATGTCCAGTGAGTAAGCATGTTAAGTTTCATCCAAAACAAATGAACGTGAATCTGGCGATACTTAATTATGGTATTTGTTGTATACGCATCACAGCAGTTCGGAAATTAAATGTCTGGTGACTGGAGCTAAAAGATTAACGCTTTATCTTGTTTTAAAATGACATACCACCTACACTAAACCCTTTCTTAAACCTAACCAATAGTGTTAACAAAAGAAAACTTGCATTCGCTATAACATTGGTTTGCGTTACAACACTTTTCAAGCTCTTTTATCATTTCTCAACTACTCATTTGCAAATCAGAGGTAACAATGGCAGAGGCGGACAAAGTACTCAACTCCATTACTTGAGTGAAAGTACAGATACTGCTGGTCAAATATTACTCCATTACAAGTAAAAGTTGTAAAGACAGATTTTTACTTAAGTAAAAGTACAGAAGTACTTGCTTTTAAAAGTACTTAAGTACCAAAAGTACATTTCCTTTTTAATGTCAATGCACTGTTTTATTGTTGTATGTAATACTTGCAATACTTAATAATATACTTAATTTAACTGTATATAAAAATACACCTTTCGAGTTTGTACTGCGTTAGGTTAACCGGGACTTGTCATTTGCACTTATATTTTGTTGCTCTTTTGTTAGTTTTGATTTTCTATTGTCCTTATTTGTAAGTCGCTTTGGATAAAAGCGTCTGCTAAATGACTAAATGTAATGTAAATGTAAATGTAATTTAATAATAAAGAGCTTTTAGAATGTTAAAAACCTATGGGGGAAAAAAACTAAACAAAAAAAAAATGATTTAGCACCCCTACCCACCCCCACAAAAGCAGGATGGTAGTGATCTCACACAGCTCTACACATCTACAGTATGTGTAGCCAGTCATCCACAGAGTGGCCAGTGACATCCTGTAAATACAGAGTGATAAGGAAAAAAAAAATCAAACCTGCTTTAAAACCCAGCAACACAACTGTAGCTGTGTAACTTTACAACAGGAAGGCTTATTTGGCATCAACATTTTTAAAAAGAAATGCTGTCTAATCGCTCTCGCTGTACTTTGATGTCACACACAGAACGGTCTGTGCAGTGCTGCTTCAAGTCCAACACCTTTTGTGTTTTATTAGGAGACGCACAACAGTTCTTCTGTGGCTTTATAGGTAATATTTTCACGTACACAATTTAGCAAAATCAGACAATATTGTGTCTAATATATACCAAAATACTAACTTATTATTATTTAGTTGTTTTAAATAAATATCACATTTGCAACTGGTCAGTGTTAAAAAAATGCTGGGAAATCATTTCATGTAGTCCTACAAGAGTGATTACTGATAAACCGTCCGAAAAAAAGACAGTTTTTACAGAAGAAACAATCCCCCGCTGACTTTCAGAGCTGCTACATGACTTTCTACTTCGAGGACCTTGATAGAAATGTAGTGGAGTGAAAAGTACAATATTTGTCTTTCAAATGTAGTGAAGTTAAAGTCATAAGTTCCCAGAAAAAATAATACTCAAGTAAAGTACCGATACTCAAAAAGTGTACTTAAGTACAATACTCAAATTGGTCAATGGTCCATGGTCAGTCTCACTTTATGGCAAAAAATATATATCTGAAGATTCTTCAAAATTCTCCTTTTGTGCGCCACTGAAAATTAACAGCATACAGAACTGGAACAAAAGGAGAGTGAGTGATGACAGAATTCTAATTTGTGTGAGTGAATTATTCCTGTGTGAGTGTGTTTGTGTGGAATCTGTGAGTCTCAAACTCGTCTGTGTGTCAGGTCTGAACGCTTCGATCATGGACTCTGGCATATCTCTGATCACCAATCAGAAATCTCTGCTGCCAGTCTCACTAAGCAAAAGCCTGAGAAAAATATGCAATCATCCTCCTCACCGCATTTGACGCTCTTGGCGTCTTTCTCGCCATGTCTATCTCTATCTTGCTCTCATTCTCTGCTTCATAAATAACACAACTAGTAACTGATCCGGTGTAAATCTGTCATTACACCAAACGGATATAAACTATATCTCTGGTTCTTATGTGACCTTTATTTGTAGACTACAGTTACAAAGAGCCAAACAACCTAGTCATAGTAACTTGTGTTACTCGCAAGTAGCTAGTTGCGCAAATTGGATTCTCCTATTGCGAAGTGCCTTGCACAAGGTTGCAATTCAGATATTTTTTGATTTCATGTCTGATATTAAAGATTAAACGGTGCATTCAGTTGTACATCTAAAATGTTGGATAAAATAATACATTCTAAAAATATATATCTCTTAATTTTCTCAGAGCACAATATCACCACTTAAAAATGAGTGAAGTACAATTTTTTGGCATTTTTTGCCACTCCCCTTTCTTCTAAATGTAATTATCAATTTATATATTATTTTTGTCTTCAAAATCACTTTCCATCTTGTTCATCTTTCAAATATCCCTTTAACAAACAAAATCCAGTTTATCGCATTTTTAAGAAGTTACATCATTTCTAGCATGAAAATAATTTTTAGCAATGGATTTGATGAATTCTGTCTTGTTTTATGGTATCAATTGTTTGTCTCATCTAAAACCTGTTCCACCCTGTTTGAAAAAAATATTGGTATAATTTAATTTAAATTTCTTAAAAGTTATTAAAATACTAATTTAAATTAATTTCAAGTTGACGTCCTTATGGTGACTAACTCTCAATCCTTCTTCGAGTACGGGAAAACGTTAAATATTTTTTTCAGTCCTGCAGGGCATTCTGATAATTTCCTTTCCATTGTGTAAATAATCAAGTTAGAATTAACAAAGTGCCTGAATTTGATGAGAGCATTTTTTTTCCCCGTGAAAGTGTGCAAACCTTTTTATTGAAGATTTACTTACTTGTATTCGAAAGGTTACAGAGTTACCTTTGTGTTGGCAGTGACTATCCACAAGCCAAGTATGACATAAATATGGCCTTACGCTGCATGACGAAGTGTTTGAAATAAACGTTGTGATAAACAGACTCACCTCAAAGTGACAAAAATTAGATCAATGTTTCCATATTTCGTCATGTTGGCTAGTTTTAACTTTTTATAACTGCCCTATTTCTCGGCTGATGGAGATTTGTTGAGTGTGCATGCAGATTAATCACATTGAAGGAAAGCTCTCATTTGTCCTTCTGGCAGTGGGCTCATTGCATTTCTCTCTCTGGAGCAATTCTCTAAGCCTATTCGTCAGATAAATCACTGTAAATGTACAGAGATGTGCCGTTACAGCTGTTTCGTTATCTCTCTAAACAACAATTATTGCTTAAATCCCTGAACAAAACCTCTATCCAGAGGAAACAGCTTAATAAACTTTGTTCCATTCTTTAGGAAATCATGTCTGTTCCTGGTGTAAATCCACTTGATATATTGAATACAATTTCAGGTAATCTTTCAGCGAGAGATGTGTGTCAGCATTCTTCAGTACTACTTTTGTCTCCATAATAGCACTATTGTTTTGTTAACAGTGTTTACTGTCCTAAGGGAAGCCTTTATTTTTATACTACGTGCTTCAGCTGCTCTCAGTTAAAGATATACAGATACATGTACTTTAAAATTAAAGTAATACATAATTATTATTTTTTCCTTATTACCGTACAGTTAGGGGTCTTGGAAATTAGTTTATTTTTCCATCAGTTTAATCTCTGCTTGTGTTTAAAGATTTTAATTAAATAGCCTACATGGATTTAAATAAAAGACTACTCATAAATACAGTTTTTTTTATATTTTTCTTTTGATTTAGTTCATATATTTCTAGTTTATACAAATTGTCAACCCTTTTAAAATACATAGACTTCTCACAAAACAATTAAATTAAAAAGTACAAACCAAACCATGATAATTCTGAAATATTACACCTAGACAGAAAGAACGATATAATGATGGATGGATAGATAGATGGATGGACGGACAGATAAGATGACAAGAGAGGTCCAGAGAGATGTCAAACTATGGCCAGAAAGAAGGAAACATTTTTTCTTACATCCCAATTTTTCCCCTTTCACACACACTGCTAATGACCTCTCAAGAGAAAGCAGTAACCCTTTCTCCAGAATGTAACTTAAACAAGACGACACAAATGCACGCTTGTTAGCCACCCTCTTAACCCTCATCTCAGCGGCAGAGAGCAGATAAGATGCAGGGTCATGGCAAACTCTCTCCTCAGCTTTATCAATGTTCTGCTGTGCTACTAATACAGTGCTTAACAAGAACATGTACCAAGGTTCACAAATAATAAATGATGGTTGTCACACTTTATGCATTATATATCACTGAAACCAATCACTTTGTGTTTTCATTAAAATCTGTAAAGTCTATGATGTGCTCTGAATGCAGTTTGCCATTATGGAGTGATGGTGTGCCTCTTGAATAACTTGAAAGGGGTCATATGATGCGATTTCAAGTTTTCCTTTCTCTTTGGAGTGTTACAAGCTGATTGTGCATAGATAAGATCCCTGAAGTTGCAAAGACTAAAGTCTCAAAACCAAAGAGATATTCTTAAGTGAAAAGTTAAGACTCTGCCATGCCCCCCTAAAACGCCTCGTTCTAACACGCCCCCACATATCTACGTCACTATGTGGAAAAATTTGCGTAATACTGCCCAAATGTTCACTCAAAGAAAGAAGACGTGGTTTCAGTAATCGCAGTTAGTGTTGAAGCAGCCATGTCAGGGAGACGCTGTGTGTTTCAGTGTGAAAGCAAAAGCACTTTATTTGGCCTTCCAGAAGTAGATGCATTTAGGAATCTTTAAGATTACTTACAACAGAACAGCAATGCATTTTATGGACGACTGTTTCGTGAACCTAGGAGAGGAGGTCATTCTGACTTTGCTATGACAATCTGGCGCTTCTGAATCAGCTACAGTTTTGTTATTAGTTTAAGTATTTGCTATTGACCTTCAAATGCAGAGTTTTGCTCATTGTGTGTGTGAGAGAGAGAGACAGGGTCACATCACAGTGGAGTCAGCTGTCTTAACCGTGGCTAATGTACTGCAAAAACATACCATAAGGTAAAACTAATGACATTATTTACTGTCTTTACATTTATTTTGAAAGATGAAGCTCGCGATTATGGTAAGGGGCGTTACATTTCCGACAAGTGCTTGCGGTGTTCGGCCAATCACAATGCACTGGGTCAGTTGGCTAATCAGAGCAGACTGTGCTTGTCAGAAGGAGGGACTTTGTAGAAAACAAAGCGCTTGAGAGAGGCGGGGCATAGAGGACCTACAATAATGTACAGTATTTGAAAAATAATGTGATTTTTGAACATTAAAGCATGTCAACATATTCTGTTACACCAAATACACAAAATAATGATCTTTAAAAAAGCATTATATGACCCCTTTAAGCATTGCTTTCTTGGAGGACCAGCTTCACCAATCACATTTTGATGGCCTTGCTGGTCCACCACCTAGATCAACACTAAACCAGAATTAAAAACTTAAAAAAAGTAAGAAAAAAAACACTAAAGAATAAATTTAGGCAACATTGTAAGTTACAGTTTGGGGGTGGGGTTTCATTTAAAGTAAGAGGCAAATAACCTAAATGTAAAAAAGAGAAAATAAATGAATATAACATTATCATCCAATATGCTGAAAAATTACCAATAAATAAAAATCTCTGATACCAGTTAATTACATCAATAAAAAGTGTTTTTAAATATAAATTTTAAGTGACACCAAAATAACCTAAATGTAAAAAAAGGGAAAATGAGCAAGCAGGATTACATACTATTGTAACAATATCATCTGATACTATATACATAATAAATTACCAGTAACTAAAAAAAGTGTGCCACACACACTACACACAAGTACACTTGACAACAGGCATCTAGGGTACTGTTTTTGTGGACTCTAGTATGGTTTGCAATTTGTATGAAGTAATTTGGCATATTTTTGAAAGTGAGCTATCTTGTTGATGCAGGCCTTTAATTTGCCTGTAGTATATTGCATTTCTTATTGTTGCTTGTCTCTTCTGAAATTACTTTATGCAGGCAGCACAGCTCACATTCTTTGTTCATTAGTGACGTAAATGTCATGGTGTTACATTCTGGTAGTACAACCAAAGAAACAGAAACAGCTGAAAACTGAATAACAATTGCAAAAAAAGTAATGCTTCCTGTTTTTGTTGCCTTTTTCTTCTTGTTACTTAGATAGAGTATAGGAAAAATTCTGCTGCTAATGCTCAGTGTTATATATTGATGATACAAACATACTATGCCAAATAATAAAGTGAAATGAGACCTGTGGGGGAGGGAGGGCATTGGAATCAAACTCTGGATCCAACCAAGCAATTGAGCCAAGAGAGTAAACACCAACGAGATTTCACATCCTCTGAAGATCCTGCGGTCCATCTGGATCGCATTCACTCACTCTGGCTCTTCCATATCACCTGCAAAGCACTCCGGCTCATTCTGGATAGGGTTAAGAGTTCAACACTCAAAGGATTTTGAGAAAGCGGAGCACACTGGGAGTTTTGACCAGAGAATCCACTCCAAAAATCTCCCTGATTAGACAGCAGCTCAGTGACCCTGCCGCTCCTCTCAGAAATATGATTATTAGCGCACACTGCTCTTGCTTCATGACCTCTTCGCAATCTCTTTCAATCCCGGGGTCATGGCGACATCGAGCACAGGGAGCGTCCTGATGGGAAACATGACCTCTGTGATGCAGCAGTCTGGTCGAATCGACTCAACATGTGTATGATGAGAGCTCCCATTGTTCATGAAGTGTAAAATGGCCCAGGCCCTCTCAGGGCTCGCGGAAATGGTACTCATGCTGGCATTTAGATGGAACTGTTCAAATGGTAAGTGGGACAAGGCAGTTACTGCAGAGTACATATACCTCATAAACATCATCTCACTCACTCAGACGTATGTTTTAGAAAGTCAACTGTAGTATTCACATGAGTGATTTCAGACAGTGATTTGGTAGATTTGGAAGTTTTTAAACCAAACATTTGTTGAAAGAAGCTAAAGCTCTTTGTTGTCTGTCAGAATAATAACTCGAACCAGAGTTGTGGAAATTCAGAATAAAAAAACTGGCCTTCCACACAAAGTTTAATCGGAATTTGAATGGGAATGTCAGGAAGAGGCATTTAAAGAACTGAAATTAAACATATGCCATTCAAATGTTTGGGGTTGGTAAGATTTTGTTAAACGTTTTCGAAAGAAGCCTCTCATGCTCACCAAGGCTGCATTTATTTGTTAAAAAATACAGTAAAAACAGTAATATAAGCTGATTTGGTGCTCAAGAAACACTTTTTATTATTATCAGTTGAAAACTGTGTTGCTTTATATTTTTTGTGTAAACTTTGATATATTTTCCAGGATTTTTTTTTTCTTTAAATAGAAAGTTCAAAAGAACAGCATTCATTCATTGTATCATTCATTCATTCATTCATACATTCATTCATTTTTATGCACTGTAGAATTAGGTTTTATTTTTATTTTTTTGTAACAATGTAAATGCCTTTACTGCGTTAACTGGTTTAATGGTTTTGTCAAGTGGACATTCAAAGTTTTCTTAACAAACTACACTTTTCTGGTTTAAAAAATATATTACAGTACAGCCTAAATTTCTTTGAATTTCAGTTCATTTTCATTATACTTTCTTATATTCAAATTGCAATTCTGCATCCTGTCTACTGTATCTCAATTCAAATGGCAGGAATTAAATTAACTGGATACAACCCTGGTGTTAAATGACAACTAATCTGTCTGTGCACACTGACAGCAAAAATGACTCAAAATTCATATGCATATGAACATCAAAAATCTTGTGTACCAAAGTTCAAGCTTGATAAACTCTGACCTAAGACAATATAATACAACAAACTTGCTGCATACAGACAACCTGTATGGCTTGCAGTACTCCATGAATGTGGAGTAGACTAGTGGCTCCCAACCACATTCCTGGAGCCCCACCAACACTTCACATTTTGCATGTCTCCTTTGTCTGACACTCATTTCAGATCTTAAAAAGTCTGTACCAGTGAGCTGATGACCTGACTCAGGTGAGTTTAATTAAGGAGACATGCAAAATGATCAGAGTTGGCATCATACAGTATCATACCCCAACATCATATCCTGTTGCTTATATTCATAGCCTGGTCCGAAGTAATTTGTGACTCCAGCTTAACTCTCTGGCAAGTGAAGTGTAGCCACCTGGCAATACAATGAATATTAACCAATGAATGTCTTACCATGTGATATAGCATTTGGCTCAGACTGCGATGGGTCATTAAACACATGATTGGTTATAGCTTGAAGTTTATTTAATTTGCTGGCTTTAGCGAGATTAATATAAATATCAGGCTAGAATCAGCGAAGCAATAGGTGAGATAAATCTTAGCACCTTTGAATAAAAAAAGAAACAGAATTCAATTAGCTTATATTCAGCTAACCAATTTAGTTATAAAAAAAACTATACTGTGCCACTGTACAAGATGTACTGTAATCTCTAGACAAATTGGAACACTTCCATAAAATCTTAATTTATTTAAAAAAACACTGTATGCATGCAAAATACATGTATTTGACTGAATTTCTCCTGAACTGCAAAATGATGAGCATTTAGGATATGCTTAAGTAAAAAGATGTTAACATGTACAGCAGGATGCATGATTATGGTATGATTGTCATGTTGGCTTGCTATTCTTGCCCTCCAGGGGGGTTATTTATTGTTCCAGAGTGCAGTCTATTTATCACAGAGGAAAAGAGCGATAAGGCCGCATGCATGCATGTTATCCACGTACACTAAAGCATGACAAGATTTGACTGTAAAATGAGAGTTTGTTTGTAATTTTGTAGGTGGTTATGCCGATATAAACCCTTTGTTCAACCTGAAAGCCATAATTTAAACCATAAAACATCAGCAATTTTGAACTACCTCTTTGTCGCCAGGGGATAAATGAAACGTTTTGGGAAAGTCAGCGCTTTTCACACATACACTAGAAAATTGAGAAAAAGACAGGTGGTTTAATGTGCTTCCTGAAAAACATTAATACTCAGAGTTATAATGTCTATAACGCCAAAATGCAAAACAACAATTTTCTCATTAAACGGTACCCTGTCTTTGGCTAGCTTTTCCTAAGATTTTATGTACTTAGACAAATTAAAGCCCCTAGATATGAATTAAAGCATTTCATTTCCCCCTTGTTGAAGCCACTGCCTTAATGGAGAAAATAAATTGAAAAAGCGATAAATTGAAACTTATCCTAAATGGCATAAAGTAGCCCATCATGCAGTGTGCAAATGTATTTTGCATAAACAGAGGTTTTTATCATCACAATGAGAATCGTTGATCAAGTTATGAATATTTCCTCTTAAACTAGTTCATATTCTACACAAATCATGTTTATCTGTCAGTAAAGCATAGAGTACAGTGGGTATACACAAAACAAAATTGTTTGTACCATGCAAATCAATATTTAATTTCAGTGGTAGACCGAACGCTTTGTCTTGATAGGGGAATCGGGACTAAAATATCCTATTCCAACATATCCCAAGTGATATTATTTTATTTGGGCTCCAGACTGAAAGAAAGTGTACATCAGCAGTTTTCGAAATCTCAAACTTATTATTAGGTAGGGACTAAAAAAAGTACACTAAAAAAAGGCCATAAGCAAGAAAACGAAACGTGTTATGCAGTGGGAATTGTGGGCAAAAGGCAGAGCAGCAGTAAGAAAGGTGGGAAAGAAGAGTGTGAGAGAAAGAGAGAAAGCTCCAGTGGAGGTGTGACAGCAGACAGACAGGTTGATGGAGATTAGGCTGTCAGAGAGGCAGTCCGTCAGTGTAGCGTCACACACACACACACCTCACTGCTTCCAGACAGCTACACGTCTGTCCGTATGGGTCGCAATAACGGAACACTGTAATTTCCCTCTGCTTTCCCTTTTCCTCCAGGCAATTAAGCATCAAGGGCTTCCCATTTCTGCTGGGTTTCCTATTTCTTTCTCTCTGTGCCTGCATCAAGACCATTTCCATTCAGACTGGTCTGCTTTGATGACATTAGCATTAGCATAGAAAATTAAATGTTTACCTGTAGGGGTAAACTCTGTTTGTTTTTTTCTTCTTCTGGTGACAAACAAGATCCAATTTGTTTACCGCCACTTTGAAATGGATGCTGTAGTATTTGCTCAAATTATGGCATTCAGTTTTCGCCATTGTAGAATTGTGGTACGAATTACCCATGAGGTGGCACAAGTCTAATTCTTCTAATTCTTTATTTGGCACATTTGATTGCTAACACATTTGTTATAAGAACGTTTCCTATTATTCTTGCACAAAGCTTGCATCTCCAATCTAAAAGTCAAATTAAGATGGCATCACTGACATTACACGGCTCATACTGTATGTAACAATTATAATTATTAAATTACTAAAATATTTAAACATTGTAAAATAAATAATATATATATGTACCAGACTTGCTACTGCCAATACATCCACAACATGCTGCTGTGAGCAAGTAAGAAATACTGCTGCTGCACATATAACATATATGAAATAACCCCAATACAGCATACATGAATCACCCCGTAGCAGATCTACAGGTGGAGCTGGGGAAGGTGGAGGGTTTCTGAAGCGCGCTGCAACTGCTACAGCAAGCACTAGCCAAGTATTTGAATGTTGAGCAGTGAGCTCATTGACTGCGGATACAGAAAGAATCAGCTGCGCCATGTGATGATGTCTATGTCAGATTGAGTTTGAACTATCTGACTGCGCTATTTAGTGTTTCCTGACAGAACTTTAGATACATATGTGCACTTCTTTAATTAATAATTAATTATAGTCACTGAATTGTTTTACCACCCAAATTCAATAAATATTATGCAAATCTGCTAATGTCACAAATACATTCAAAATTTAGTGCTAAAGGCAACTCACATGCAGCAGTTTTCCATCTTGCAGGCTGTTTATGAAAGATTCAGTAGGCACCTCAACTGACTTATTAAAATGTTAAAAAACACATGGCTACACTGCCCATTTATAACGTTCTTCCCCATCATGTCATGAATCGCTGTAGCCATGATCACTATAAAATGTACACAAACATCACTTTGAAATAAACTTCTGTTTACCGCCTGCTTTCTGCGCTACTAGTGTCACCTAGCGCAACTACCAAAAAAGCAACCTTTGCAAACATCCCTTTCACACATCATGCCTCCCTCAACTCAACAATCATGAACACAGCTCCTACAGGTCTAAAAAAATGTGAAGGCATGTCTCAACAGGTAAAAGTGGGCTACATTCAATAAAAGGTTCGACACCTTAAGAATACTTTATCTTGAAGTTTAGCCTATTCTTTGAAAGAAACAAGTTTGTCGTATCGATTGACCCAAACATTCCGTCACTATTGCTATCAGGATGTAAAGAGACTTTCAACCAGCATATATATATCGATATATATATATGAAAATATATTATATTATATATATATATATATATATATATATAAATATATATATGATATATAATAATGTTTCGGGGAAAAATGCCTACCCTAGCTTTAGTTAAAACTAAAATATATGTAACTGTTACAAAAACGTCCATTAAAATACATTATGTATGTTTGAGTAACCAATTTATTGGATTATGGACTTGAAAAATGGAATTTCAATTCAAAATGTAGAGTAGATTGTTTTAGGGTATTGGGTGATATGCTCACTCGCGTCATGGACAGAGATGAGATTGATCACTCGCTGGAGTTAGCACTGTTCAGTGTTTTATGGTGTGTATGTGGCCACGCCGGGTGTTTGTATGTGCAGTAGTGCTGTAGTATTGATCTAGTAGTGGTTGATATACGGTAGTTATCACATCCTATCAGAACACAAGCTCTCCTCTCATCCCTCAGGCCCACAGAATCCTGCCTGCCGGACAGTTTATATCCCTCACCACACGCAGAGTTATGCCCAACCTGTCCTCTGACATTCTTCCTCCACTCATTCTCCCTCACCACGGATGTTTCTCTCTGTCATTCTGTCTCCTAATCTTCCTATTTCTTCCCCCTTCAGGCCCGTCAGACTCTGGGCACTAGATCTTCTAAAGTCCAGGAACCCAATTCTGAAGAAAGCCATTTCACACATGGGCGGTGTGACGGAGGAACTTCACACCCTCCAGTCATCACATGAAACTCAATTTGCATGCACTAAAAGTACTTTGCTAGCAATAGTACATACTTTTTAGTGTGTAGTAAAAGAAAAATATAAAAGGTAATATGACTGCATCTACCACAGACTCCTTTATTGCAAACAATTTGTATTTGTAATGGCTAGTATCTTGCTAAATAGGAAACATGCATGTTTTTAGCCATTTTAGGAGCCCTCCAAAAAGAATTATGTACTAGTAAACATCTACAAATGTTAGTATAAATTAAATATTAGCAGTACTACATCACATCCAGTAACTTTGACACTTTTCAAAAAGTTGGAATGTACTTATCCAACTCTTTTATACTATATAGAAGGGATTATATGCAAATTGGGATTTAGCCACCCTGGTTCTTCTACCACTGGCCCACGTTCAGCTTCACAACAGCAATGTGTGCCTGAGAGGATGGAAGCAGAAATGCAAAAACACTGGCACTAGTGGTGATGAGCTGCACCTGGTGCTTCCTGCACCACCGTTGCCATGAATTCATTACTGTGTCACTCGTTCAGGCCACCTGGTCCTGCACCCTTGGACCTTCTCCACCTATGAGAACCAGAGCCAGGTGCATACTTGATGATAATACAGTACACCTGAAACATTCTTCTGTCCTTCATTGAATATTTTAAGAACAACATTTACATGTCTGATTCAGAAAATGAACAATGGTGAACAAAATCTAGGATTTTATAGCAGATTGTACTACACTTTTAGGAACTGAAAGGCAGTTTTGGGGAACTTTTAAAAATGTAATTAATTTATAAATTTCTACAAATTTAGCTAAGGAACTGAGCACCTCATAATCTAATCTTCATTTTATTCTTATCATTATTTTGGCCAAATTGCACATAATACTAATGGTATAATTGTTTTTGTTATTTTCACATTTTTGCTGGAAAGATAATCAAGACTTTACAGTGAAGAAAATTAAATAAAATTGGACAGTCACTATTGTTGGAAAAATACACAAACATTTTAGTTATAAACATACCAATGGCTTTCAAAAATAAACATAAAATAAGTTATTTCATCACTTCAAATAATCTCTCATAAACAAAAAAGTTCATTCAAAATAATTTTCACAAACGTACAATTGTGATTATGCAATGCAGTGGAAGTAGTGACAATTTTTTTTCTGCCTATTTTTTTCTGCCCCATTGTAAAGTACATCCAAGTAAAACAGAAATCGAATCGATAAAAAAAAAATGAAGGGCGAGGACGGGTTCTATCCATCAGTAATTGGTTGGATGGAGATGGATCAAAGTTTTTTAGACAACTGTAAAAACGAGAAGGGGTTTATGCAGACTACATGCCTGAAGAAGTCCAGCATTGTCACCACCAGAGCTGTTTCACCAGAAAATTGAGTAAGACATTTTGATTCAACTGATTAAGCAAAAAAAAAAAAAAAATAATAATAATAATAAAAAAATAAACTTCTGTATGGATGAATTATTCAATAAGATGCATTTAGAGAACAGACAGCATGAGTCGGCATGAAATGAAACTTCACCCTGAGCAAGGCTGGCCTCCTTTGGCCTTCTTATAATACCTCAACCCCACACTTTGCGAACCACAGCTGTAGGCGAATTAAAAACCTGTCTAAATTCCACCAAAATTCACATTTTTTTCTAAAATCCTTAATCATTTTTACAGCTTCATCTCAGCTGCAAATGATTTTCATGAGAATCATTAATGGGCTGTGAGTCTGTTCAGCAGGGTGTAATCCTATTGTCTTGCGTGGTTGATAAATTAAACGAATTGAGCCGGTGTGATGCGTGTGGAGATCAGGCCTGGTTTAAAAGGGCAGAGCCACAGGTGTAATTGTATTTCTGAGAACAGGAAATGAGCGTGATTATGGACCCCCAATTAAGCTACTGGGTCAGCGAGGGAGGGTATTCGAGTCTACGTGAAGGTTTAATTGCCTTGCGAGCTGATTTGGCAGCACAGTCATTTAGCGGTAAATAATACAGGAGCTAAGTCAGCTTTTAGACACTTTCATGTGGGAAGGTCAAAGAGCTGAATACCGCAGGGCACCTGTCTGCAAAACGAATCTCCAGGCTCACACGCCCACCGACTTGCAACCACAACCCACCCAACCACCATCACCTGATCCATTATTTACTTTCTTCACCGCAGGAGCCGAGGAAAGCTGTAAATCCTGCTTGTGTCCTGTAATGTAACTAATGAGCTTGAACGAAAGGACCCTGTTGTCCTTTAAATGGAACTCGAACAGCTCCGAGTGTTTAATCATTCATTTGCACAGTAGCAGGATTTTAATCTGCATCACTTTGACTAATGATACACAAAACTAAATGAGATTGGCTGCGTGGTACAAAGATGCATCTCTATAATATGCAGATACATCTCTATAATGTGCATTCATCTAAACATGTAGATGGCGACGATGCCACTGGCCCACCTGCTATAATCAGTCAGCTCGAAAACACAACAGGGAGAATTCTGCATGTAGTCAGTAACAAGCTTAGAGAGATAAAATTGCCGACTCAGCAATTGCGCAGAGAGAGGGAGAAATTGATAGAAAAAATAAAGACAAACAGAAGAGCATTCAAGAAATAAAAAGAGCTTTGGAGACTTTCTGTAAATTGCTTTTGCAAAAAATTCTCATTTGAATGGAAATTCAAAATCAAATGGCATTCAAGACCCATTTTACATTGGAAATATGACATTTCTAAATGAAAATATTATTTAAATATTTATGTACAATATTTGCTTTTCATTATTTACTATATGTATATAAAACTTTTTCTGTTTTATTAAATAACATTTATTTTATGCACCAATGAATCGAACAACAAACAAAAATGTGTTTATTGCAGAAATAAAACAGCTCATGATGATTTTATATGTAAACGTAGCTGCAGAAAGACTCCGTGGTCCTTGTTATTTTAAAGTCATGAAACAACAGTACAGCTAAAAAATGCTTACATTGGCACAAGTTTAATTTCACCGTCTGTGGCTAATGGAAGATAAACATGTTCTTTCTTTTATATATTAAATCAACAAGCCCTCTAGAGACTGAATTTTCCCCTCGGTTCAAACACACATGCAAATTCTGCCAGCTTTTATATTGAGGGAATAAGATGCAAATAACCTCACAATCACTACATCAAGGTCTTTCTTTAATAACTTAGCACTTAAATCCAAAGTCCATTTGAAAGTTTACTCATTCTGCATCTAGAGAACTTTCCTCTCTCGCTACTGTCAGAGCAGTAGAATCAATATGAAGACAATGTTGAGCTCAAATATCGACCGTACGCATTCTCGCATCAGCCACTGGTTGAAGGTTGTTCTAAAATGTTAGTTGTATACTACGAGACTAAACCAATTAATTTGTGAATTCATGACTAAAAGTATTCACAAATAAGAACAGAAGCATAATGATGTTTTGACAGTGTTTTTCACTCATATGCAAGGTTATATCTACTTCTGCCATAAATCCTGAATAGTTTATCATCTGAAATATTAGATGCTTTCTAGCAATGTCTGTAAAATGTCACTCAATAGAAATTTTCTCCACAGCACGAGCACATAAATAAATTCGGCAAATAGGGTTTGTTTTATGATTTGTTATCATAAAGTGTATTATCTCAGTACCTGCTGTGAGCCACAAACGATCATATAATCTTGCCAGCATCAGAGAGTGCATGAGAAATCCTCTTGTATCTGAACAGTGTTGCAATATTCACAGGAAATATTTCATTTCACAGTCCAAGTTGAACCTCAAGTCAATTTATTTGCCATGTAAGTTCCATTTTTGCCCCTGTACAAACAACACGGCTTATGTCACATCCTAATAGCAGCAGTGTGGGGTTTCTGTATCTTTAGATGGCTCCAAATAATTTATGAAACCACAAGCCAAATAGATCAATATTGTTGCTTTCAGTTTCTGCTCAGATCAGTTCTCTTCATTGAGCCAGAACGAGTGAACATCGTCATCCGCAACTCTGAACGTCAGTCACTCTCTGTTCAGACTTCAGAGAATACAACGGAACACTGCACCAAACAGATTAAAGGAGAAAAGAAGAAAAGAGAAATGCACTAAAAATGAGACCAACCAACAAGATTTACTTCAGAGAGATGGACAAGATTAAAAATGTGGAACATTTTAAAAAGTAGGACACACAGGATGAGTTTTCTTTCTCTATAAGCTCACAATAAAGCTAACAAACATATTGTAGAGTACGTCCAGCTTGGAGTGCTAATTTCAGTTAAGTTTATACTCACTTAGGCCTATTTAAAAGCCTGACAACAACTTTCTGAGTTTCTATACCCTGAAATTTCCACAAGATTAAATTTTAAGAGCAGTTTCGGTGTTGTATGTTTCTAAAAAAATGCAGTGGACAACAAGCATGTCAACAACTGTCACATCACTGACATACGTATGACAAGTGTGCACTTCAGTGGGTTTTCTGTGCGGTCAGTGGCTAATGTTAGGGCTGCCAGTCTTTCTCGAGCTATGAAAAATGGCAGAATACAGGAGTATTGTGCGATCAGAGAGCGAGACAAAACTCCTGTCAAAATCTTGGTCTTTGTAATCGTTTATCAAAATATAATAACATTCCTTACCTCTGGAATGACTTTACTTTACAGCTGACATCACCAAAACCCTCTTATTTTTCAAGACCACCCCACCTGTCATCGAACCAGTTCCATTCAAAAGTGACCATCATCAAGAGCACTTGAAGGGTACTCTGTACTCTGAACAGTATCATAAGACTTATGACACTGACACTTTTATTTTCAATTAAAATATTACCTTGATAATGTGGCAGCAAAATGTATATTTATAGCTTTTAAGATACAGCCATTATAAAAAGAGAAATGTACTGTTTTTGATTCAAATGTATTTTATATATACACATGTATATATGTACATACACACATATATTTTAATTAATTGTCTTTATGTAGTCATATACAAATGTGTATATACATACAGATAAGTATATATGCATACTGTATATAAAGTATTTATTTTAAAATATGTATATACGGTAGATAGATAGATAGATAAATAGATAGATTGATTGATAGATGTAATGTCTTTGAAAATGTCCACAGAACAGAGCACTGTGCCATAATTTATACAAACCTTCACTTTGTTGCAGAATAAGCTGCAATATGCCGATATTGTAATAATGATATTGTAATTTATGCTTATAGTCAAAAGTCTGGCCTGTTTAATTATAGAACATAATTGCAGCTCTAAATCGATTTAATAGTGACACTAAATTACCAAGCATGAAAATGTAGTATTAAAGACAGGTTGATGGCTTTATAGAAGATCACCCCTAATGCTGCCTGCTTAAAAATTAAGTGCACTTAGAGACTTTTTAAAGTGTTATAACACCTGCTACACCCCTAGCATTGACTTCAGTTATTGTCCAGATGATATTCTAAAGTCAATTTAAGTCACATCTGTATACTGTACTGAATAAATATTATGACCTACACAGTGTTAAAGCTCTATGGTGTATTCATTAAGATGAAAAAGCCCTTGGACAGTCTCATAAGAAAGATGCTTAAGAAAAGTCTAAGAAAAGGATGCTTTCTGAGTGTGTGTGTGGGTGTACGGGCTTGCATTTAAGCGATGAAATCTCTTTTTTTCAGATCAGGGTCATTTGAAGGCCAAAAATCTTCTTCTGATTCAGTCTCACTGATAATGCAACATCCCTCCAACTAAGTCTCTTTAAAGGAACAGTTAAGCCAAAAAAGAAAATTAGCTGAAAACTTACTCACCCTCAGGCCATTCAATACGTAGATGGGTTTGTTTCATCATCGGAAGAGATTTGGAGAAATTTAGCATTACATCACTTGCTCACAATAGCCATCCAGCGAAAACGATTATGATAAAAGCTAAAATAACCCACCAGTATCCACAGACTCCAGTCCATCAATTAAACACCAAATGTGAAGTGAAAAGCTGCATGTATGTAAAAAAACAAATCTATCATTAAGACATTTTAACTGAAAACCATTGCTTCCAGCTAAAATAACTCAAATAAAAAAAAGTCCTTAATTCATAATATTACTTTCTCCAGTGAAAAAGAGAGAAATGTACACAGATCAAGCACCATTTACAAGTGAAAACAGTCCAACACAGTTCTGAACAAATATGTTGGTGGATTTTGATGTAAGAGGACAACTGTGGAAGTACTTTTTCAATGGAGGAAGTGTTATTATGAATTATGGACTTGGCCAGAAGCAGGTTAAAATGGCAGGTTTGTTTCAAACAACAACAAACACACAGCTTTTCATGTCAAAATTAAGATCCTAACTGGACTGGAGTCCAGTTTATTGTCCAGATAATTGTGATGTTTTTATCAGATGTTTGAAATCTCATTCTGACGGCACCCACTCACTGCAGAGGATCCACTGGTGAGCAAGTGATGTCAAATTTTTCCAAATCTGTTGTGGTGAAGAAACTCATCCACATCTTGGATGGCCTGAGGGTGAGTACGTTTTCAGCAAATTTTCATTTTTGGGTGATGAGTCATGAATTAAGTCATGAATAGCGCACATTAAAAACACTTAAGTATCGGCAAATACAAATATAAACAAATAATTATGGCCAGTTCCTTTGTAGGAAATGTGTTTACAGTACACATATGTGCATAGTATTCTAACACAATGAATACACAAAAAAATAAAAAGCAGCATGAAGAATTGAATGAAAATAGCCTGCAAGATGCCCTTAAGAATATCCGTTTTTAGGTAACACATGGACTGAATATACATTTCTGCTGCTCTAAGGATCCTCTGTGGTTTCTTTACCCAGTGGTATCATAGCTATGTGGTTTCACACCTCAGTAATGCTATGCTAATCCTCATACTGGCCTCCTAAAGCACTGCAGTGTTTGGGTGCATGGGAAATGGAACAGAAGAAATGGAGAGGAATAAAACTTGTAATCCAGTAACAGGATTAGGGACTGCGGAGAATCCAAACACACAGGAAGATGGAAGGGTGGGAGGCCTGACATTTGGCGCTATTAATGTTTAAAGAGCATTGCAGAAAATCCAGTGAGAAGCGTGAAGCAGGCATAACCGATAGCATTTTTAGTGTACTCCCAACAAATATCCAAAATCTATTTAAAACGTTCAGGCCAACGATGCATTCAGGGATGTTTAAAAATATGCTTTCAATTGTCCTTTGTGGTGTACATAGCTGGGTTATCATCTGCTTCAACAAAGGGCTATTTGAAGTTCAAACCTCAGCACACTGGAGTATGACGAGTAATCAATAAAGGGATCTATGATTTGTGAATGGGTTTGTGCTGTTATCCTCCTTTTCTTTGTTCTACTCAAGGTCAAAAATAAACACCTGCCTAACATCAAATGATATTAAAACTGGTTTTGGAAAGTAAATAAAATGTTACTTGGTCAGTAACTTTATAAGGAATTGCATCATAATCGCATATAATTGTTAAAAAAAGATTTTTTTTCAATAAACTTTCTATTTATCGCAGAATCCTGAAAACAACACTGTTCATGGCATTCACAAATATAAGCAGCAATGATAATAATCAGAAATGCTTCTTGAGCACCAAATCAGCATATTAGAATGATTTATGAAGGATCATGTGACACTGAATACTGGAGTAATGGCTGAACAGAAATAAATCATGTTTTACAATATATTAATATAGGAAAAATTGTAATAATACTTCATAATATTATGTTTTGTGTAATCGGTAGATTTTTCAAGTGCCAAATTTCAAAAATGTTTATTCTTTTTCTATTATTAAGAAAATAAATGTGGTTTAGTGTGATAAACAGTGCAACAAATCTGTTGAATAAATAATTTTAAAAATTGCTCACTTGTCGCCACCTACTGAGCTGAAGGAGTCACTTTGGCGAAACGAATCATATCATTCAGTTCACTGGGATTGATCAAAATCCCCTCTCCTATCAACACAGCACTTGTTTTAAATGTAAAACGATAGTTCATAAAAAAATAAATAATAAATAAATAAACACTAATAAAAAAAAAAATCTGTCATCTGGCATTAATTGTGGCCTGTGTGTCTTTCAGATGATTTTCTAAAGTGTTCTTCAGGAGGTAATCAGAAGAAACTTTCAAATAAAAATTAATGAACGAGGACCAACACTACATCAAACCCTTTGAGTTTAATTGTATGGACAAAGAACATTGAGACATTTTTCAAACAGTTTTGTGACAGGTCTTATTTCAGAAACTAAACTGGATCTTGTTTATGATGGGGCGAGTAATTCAATAATCTGAACTGTTTGACACAAACATGCAACATGAAAAAGAAAAAGAAAAAAATTGAAAACAGTAAAATCAAATCCCATTGTAAATTGTCAATTTCACACCCTGCTTGCACTCTTCTCATTTCTGACAGAAAATATCCATCAAAAAACAAATTTAGGTCAGAATCAATACTTGAATTCAATCATCGCAGTTCTCAGTCTGGCTTTAAGAGGGATCCAAACACCCTCTGAGTACACAAACCAAACAGAACACCACTCAATAATTACTGCATGAGAAATAATCAATGCTGTGCCAAACTAGATCAAAACTAGGCTTCCTAAATCGACATCCAACAACAACAGCATATTTCTGATTGTCCAAAGACAGAGAGCCAGCAGAATTAATCGTCACAAAAGCCAAAAGAATGTTATTACAACGATATCACAACCACACAGCAGGAAGACTTGTCAGCAAGCAGAAGTGTTGATATTATAGCTGTCACACAAGGTATACTTTAACAGATCAGTTTGTCAAATAGTTACAGCATGTCAATAAAGATTGTTTGGAGAATCAATACGACACGCCAGAAGATCACAGCTTAAAGCAGGTAAAGATGACGCTCGAAATAACATGAAATACCTGACAAAATGAGGGCTGAATATATATTTGGCTTGCACATTGATTGCTTGACACATTCTTGTGTGTTAAAGACTTTCGAATGTAGCGTTGTTGTACTTTATTTGACATTTGCTGGTTCTCATATACCCATAAGTGATTTGCAACCTTGAACGGTGAGGAAATTCAATGGCTGTCGCCTTGTCTTTGTGCTTACGTGTCTAGAATGCATTCTGCGCGGTAGACTGGCAAATGATGAAGTGGATGGATATATGATCACACCCACCTACCCCACACACACACTTCTAACAACAGTGCTGGCATTTCAGTTGCACACAGCCTTGAGGATCTATTGATTTATACTAGTATATCTGCTTCCTTTGCTCTTTAGGATTAAACTGTGTTCACACCATCGGCTTTCGAGAGCCATGTCGACCAGCAAGTGTGCATCGAAGTGTTAGACCAAACAAGACAACCGTCACACACACCCAACCCGCATATGACATTTGAAACTTGTGTGCCCGCTGAGTTGAGGGTAGGGAGGATAACAGAACCAGAGATGGATCTGGTGACAAGGACAAAAAAGTATATCCATTTACCACTTCTATTTATCACCCAGTGAGCCATGGAAACCCACTGAGATTACAGACAGAGACACCGGCGCAGAACAACACACATACATATACAGCACAGCAGGAGCGCCGTGGGTCCTTCTGGTGAGGTGGAGCAAGCAACAGGCAGAGTAAAACAGGATTTAGAGGTGCGCCAATGTCGGCCACGTTCGCATCCGCATGCGAATGGATGGAGGGTGGAGGGGGTGGTTAAAAAAAAAAAAAATAAAAAACAAAAAAGAAATATGCACTTGTTAACAAATGAAGAGGTTCTCGGTAGAAACAGTGGGGGTTAATTAGCCGTCTCAGCCGATTGCTGATAAATTGATTTAGGGCATGAGTGAGTTTTAATCTGTTTCTCATGAAAAGCTTGAATTGCTTCATGTAGTGTTTAAAGGGTCATTTAGATAAATGGTACAACTCAGTCAGGCAGTGCTTGGCTGAGAATACATTCACAGAAGAGAATAAATAACATAAGCAACATTCTGACAGATGCAGAGGCAGGCAGGGAATGAAAAGAACCACACTCAGGTATGTTCATTTACACTGGCATCTTTCGGGACTAAAGCTTGAGGTTGTTTCTATTCAGTACAAGTCTTTGATGAACTATGTACACAACTGCTTTGTGCCAAGGATTTATAATACTGTATATCTAAAGAAAGCTGTCTGTTTACATTCTATTCATCTCACTGCAGCACTAGAAGTAAATTATCTATATGCTGACTTTTTACTAAATAGTGTAGCGAATCAGCTCATGATTAATATGAATAACTAACCATAACTGGTTATAATTAACTATTCATATTTTAGATCCGCTGTAGGTATTTAGCTGACCTCTCAGGGTCAACTGTCTTGTCAATTCTAAGAACGTTAATTTCCTGGTTAAGGGAAATAACTTTCTTACTGTACAATTCTACAAAGCTTGTAGCGTAAATCTGCATGATTAGTGACTCCGTTTATGAGCAAACAAAGAACACGTCAAGTGTGATACAAGTAAGACTTTATTAGCTACATAAAACACTTAAACTAGTCTAACATACTACATAAACACATAAACTGGTCTAACATCCTACATACACACATAAACTGGTCTAACATACACACACACACACACACACACACATACAGTTGGTATAGGAAAGGGTTAAAGTTTAACTCAGTACAGAAAGAGGCATAAAGAATGAATTTTATGGAACACTTTGCATATTCAGCAGATCTAAACCTGAGGGATACGTCAGATTCTTAGTTCAAACACACCTTTGTAAAAAAAAAAATTAACTGATACTTAATGCATCAATTAAAACGACTAAGTTTCATACTTGCGAGTCTGTCTGAAAAAGATTCCTGATGCAATCTTAAGGTTTCCAGTTGATCTTTGCTGAAGTTAGTTGATGAAAAAGAACCAGTCTTGAGTCAGAGAATCTTGACTGAAATGGAAAGGACAAGGCCAAAGAAAGGCCTGGCACAAATGCTTTGATATCCTGAAGCGTTTCCTCACATCTTCATCTTAGCATCTGACCGAACCACCGACTGGGGCGGGTCACATGAAGTGTGACCTTTAAGGTCGGAGAAGATCCCCGCCTCTCAAGATGGGCTTGTCCAATGAGAGAGACGGAAATTCCAAGCGGGAGGTGGCAACTGATGGAGGGTTTTACGACCCTTTGTCTCCAAGCATGATAATTTGCAAATGGACTTAAATCGAAAATATTAACGATTCTCAGGGCCCTAATACATATTGCCTATGTACCAACATATAATATACACGCTTGTTTCGATCATAAGAAGGCAAATTCATAGATACTAAACAAGGTAAGATTACATATAGTGAAAAGGGATGATCAGGAATGGGTTCCCTCACAAGCATGCCTAATAGTCTAAAAATATCAAAGAAAATACACGATGACAATATATACCCAAGGACCTGAGGATACACGTTCAGTCCAAGAAAGGTTTTGTAGAATTATATAGAAAAGTCCCTCCCTTGTGGATTTTCCTTATGGGCAAGGAAGCGGTTTTCTTCACCTAAATTCCAGGAGGTTGTAAATGTATCGGGTGTCAGGGTTGCCATGGAGCCAGGGGCCTGTTCGGATTCCTGGGGTGTTACAAAGTATTTGTTAAATCTAGCTAACAAAATATATATTGTGTGTTTGGGTGGTCCAGACGCTACAATAGGCATTTTTTAAATACACAAATAAAACAAAATTTTATATATGTTTGACAAATAAAAAATGTTTTGTTTTTAAAACAAAAAATATGATGCCAAACTTCTCTAAACGCATTTTGACAGGCAGTGGTGTAACAAACAAAAGTAACCATATATTAACGTGTATTGTACACTATATACTGCAAGTTTAGGCTACCATATTAAATGCGCAAAACCATCTCATATCATCAAACACCTCGTTTAATAGTACATTTATGCTTATTGTGGCAGTAAAAAAATAAAAATATTTACTAACTAAAAGAAAAAATGTACTAATACATGGGAGCTATTTGCATTTTTATCAACTGCAAAATTATCTGTATGCAAAACAGTATGCATAGTTTTTCAAGTACAAATTCAAATGGCTCAGAATATGATGATGATGATTATAGAAACTTAAATTACCTGTATATCAATAGGCAGTTTAATATACGTTACTATATATTTCAATTATAATAATATTAATAGTCATCATCACCCTAATCATAATATACCCTACTGTTCAAAATTTTGGGGTCGACAAGATTTTTAAATGTTTCTGAAAGAAGTCTCACCAAGGCTGCATATATTTGATAAAAAAATACAGTAAAATATTATTACAATTTAAAATAAACTTTTCTATTTTAATATATACTTAATATATAAAAATGGATAACAAAATCAGAAGTCAATTCTGCACATTCTTATTAATAAATATTCTTATTATTGCCATTGTTGCAAACAGTTGTGCTACTTAATTTTAAATTTTTTTTTGGAAACCTTCCTCTAGGATTCAAAATAACAGCATTTAGAAAACTTCTGTAACATGATAAATGTCTTTCCTGTAGCTTTTGTTAAATTTAATGCCATTTATATGTTTGTATAAATTTGTTAAAAATTTGCCGCTGCCCTCCACTACACCCTCATACACCTTATGTATTATGCAAATTTACAACTCACTACAGCAGTTCTATTTCCAACAGCTTCATATATTTAAAACCAAGCTCCCCAGTACAATTCCAGCTGTTGATTTACTGTATAATTACTGTTCCCGTTTCTTAACACTCTGAGTCACTCCCCCACTCCTTCCAGCTGCTTCCTGGCCCACCTCCAGTCCCCTAAGCCAGACACCTTTTTATTAAATCTCGCTCTCATCCCCTTCCCTACACCGCATGCTTGTTTATTCTTATATTCCAAAGAGAGTCACAAATGAGCTCCTGCATCGAAAGGCCACACCAGCCTTCAAAAGGCACAGATAGAGATGAAGTCAATGATGCATCCCTCTTCACTAGCCGCATGCAGCGCCAGCAGTTCCCCCCCTCTGCAATATCTGTGGATTGAGAGACTCACACACAGAGCTCATGCCTCCCTTCAGCTTTAAGCATCTTAACAGCACAAGAGCGGAGAGGATTAGAAGTACAGAGTCTGATGGATGAACGGCTTCGCACGAGGCTCTGTGCGACGGGCTGTGGCCCACGGTGGTCCATCTGCTCGGAGAGGACAGGAATACACACACCAACACGTACACCTGTCAAGTACTCTGCAGAGTCCTAGGCAGTTATCATCGGTGGCGGTGTAGTGGCGAACATGACCTTGACGTAATGGCTCTGGGGAATTGATACATTAGAGCAGAGGAAAGTGATGTGCGTTCTTCTATTTTCTAATCTGCAGTAATGCAGCCTTGCGGGCAAAAAAGAAGAGTATACTCGAAAACTGAATGCATAAAGTCATAAATCAAAGAGATCAGGTCTCAAATACAAATGAGGGAGCGCATTGAGGCCATGTGTGAAAAAGAGGAGAGGTAGACGGCTAGTGATAAATGAGAATAGGGTGGCGGGGAGATGCAATGAGCTCGCTGTAAAATGTATGAATGATGGAGTTAACAGAGTGAAACAGTTCAATGGGTTGTGAAAAAGAGAATGTAGCCAAGAAGAACAGAAACAGAGGTCAAAGATTCAGGAATAAAAAGCTGCACAAAGTCAGGCTAGACATTGTCGGTGTGACAATTCCAATTCAAACAGGTTGGGCTTCAGTTTACAGCAAAAAAGATGATAATTTTTGTCATCAAATGAATCACTGAAAAAATGTGGTTACAAATTGGAGGCCGATATGTGAGAACTTGTGTTTCCCCTCAATTACGTGACCTTTTTAAATATTAATTAAAATAATAATTTAATTAACATATTTCAACTTTTTTGTTTTAAGCAGATCACATTAAAACGGCCTTAGATGCAGACTTCCAATATTCAATTAAAAAAATAATAAAAAATATGAATTATGTCTAAAACTACAAAAAGAGTGAAATAAACCCAAGCCAAACATTTTTTCAAAAATATATCTTTCAAATATATGACTTTCAAATTATTCTATTGTGCATATTGCATCGTTAACAAAGATTGTCAAATTATGCAAAAAACTATTCTTGAAACTATTCTTTAATTGTGTGCATTTAGGATTCATAAAATACTATTGCAATATTAGCTAAAGCTGTCAGCCATTTTATTTTCATGCTGTCATTCCCATTACAAAATGCCATTAAATACAATGAATCATTGAAGGTAGAAATGACATTGCGGGGGGAATTTTCTATACTTTCAGAATAAAAATTAAATGGGTCTGTAATTATACAACTTAGTAAATAAAGACAGAACAATGATTTTTGAGTGTGCTAATGCTTTAAATATTAAAGGAATCCTATTACGCTTTTTATCTTTTTGAATTTTAGGTCAGTGTGTAGTGTGTATGTTTGGGCATAAAAAAGATTTACAAAGTTACAAATCTCAAAGTCCACTCCAAAGGGAGATATTTTGTTTAAAAAAAAAATCCCTTTTCAAGAACTACAATGAACTGCTCGTTTGGACTACAGCGTTGTTTTTCGGGGTTTGTGATGTCACAAAGCGGCCCATTAGAATATCATTAAAATAAAGACGACGACGACGAAGAAGTGCCGCTGTAGCGTCAAGTTTTGAGGGGAGTCATGAGGGAGTACAGTGCTGGTTTCGCCAAAAAGATTTTGCTGAAAGATGGAGCAGTTCCCACTTTGTCGGGACAATCTGCTGTATCTGCATCACAGCCTGTAAGTGTGCTGCTTTATTTGTTGCTGTCTGTGTTATTTGCGTTTCAAAGTATAAGTTGTCTGCCGATGTAATACATATTACCATTGCACTTATCTGTACAAAGTAAATGTGGTTATTTTTAAGCGGTTGTTGACATCCTATCTAAAACGTGATTTAGTCAAAAAACAAAACAAAACAACAACAACAATAACGTTACCACTCTAAGATGTCTTGCAATGTCCGTGCGTGCAAAGGTTCTGCAAGAATCCTCTTGTTCAATATTTCTGGGGTCTGAATCCGGCTCAAATTGATATGGCAATATTGACGCTATCCTTAATTATACTGGAGCAGACATAACTTGCTGCTTTGGCAAGGGGTGGGGCGAGGCAGTACCGAAACACAGTCTAAGCTGTTCTCCAATCACAACGCACTGGGACAGCTAACCAATCACAACACATTTCATTTTCGGAAGGCGGGCCTTGATCAAACCTGGAACTAATCGAGCCGTTTGTTCCAGGCTGGGGAGAAAGGTATTGTAATAATGTAATAAAAATAATGTGTTTTTCGAACCACCAAGCATGAGAGCATGTTCTAGTACACCCCCAAAAACAAAATCAAGACTTTGTAAAAGCATAATAGGACCCCTTTAACAAAAACAGTAAAAAAAAAAAATCCAAACCAGACTGAAATGATCTACAAAAACAATGTTTGAATGCAGTCTGTACACTATGTTGAGTGATCCGGCATGAATTCATTCCAGAAGGTTAAGCCCTAATCAGAATGTTTGAAGAAATCAATCCACTCCTGCCTTGAAAGCACCATAAAAAACTCACAATTACAGCAACAATCATTAAATATGCTATGAATTTGTTCTTTTGCATTAAGGCCATGAAATGTTCAGTATACCAAACATATTTCACCATCACACTTCGTTTCTCATTTCCTCACATCTCTGTAACCCTCGAGGGCACACTTAGCAGCTGGGGCTTGGCAGCCCTTCACTCACCCACACATGGACCCCACATCACAGCGGCCCACGCCAAGCTCACCCCCACCTGAGAGTGTCAAAAGCCAGCGCTCATCTCTCTCAACCTCTCTCCTCCAGGTCAGCGGTGCCACAGATGCACTTAAAAATCATCATCTGCTCTCTAACACAGTGAGATGCTCTCTGGACCACTTTCGGCACCAGCTGCACCAACACGGCGCTCGGCTATAAACAGTTCAGAGCTGCAAATATATTGTCTGTTTTCTGAAATAAGCTTGTCTCTTTGCATTGGCTCAACCACCCACTTTGAGGGCAGCGGGTTGACTGAACGATTTTTGGATGACTTTGGCCTTTCATAACAACTTAACCACCCACACTACAGTACGCTATAGACTAAACACCTGCACAGGCAGGACGGTGAAAGCAAGGCCATTGCTTAGCATTTCTGTTCCCCTTAGAGGGCCACTCGAAAGGCAGCACTTTACAATACAAAAATCCCTGATGGTTCGACACGCGGAAAAAAATCTGCTCTGCCACTATGTCCTCAAAACATTGGCTGAGGGCCTACCTCTTCTAAGCAGGCACTACAAACTTGAACAAGATCCAAAAGCAGTCGGCCCACTTCACACCAACATGCTGACCCTGTTACCAGCCCCTCACACAGGCATTCAGAAACTGGATCGGAGTGGATCAAGTCGGAGTGGAACAGGCCTGCCCCCATCACTCACCTACACAGTAACCTCTTGCAGGGGTCGTTCCTCACAGCCAGACTCTCATTTAATCGTTTCCAATCTTCGCATGAGGTCTACTATCCTGCTTGGCCTCTTCAGAGGATCAAGTTCTCCCTCAGGGCAATTATGCTAAAGCTGAACCGGTCTGGTGTGAAAGTCCTTAGCGGAAAAGAAATCGGCCAAAGGATGGTGCAGAGCAGGGTGACTCAACTTTGGAAAGCTCTGGGGCCACGAAGAAGGACCACTTTAGCCTGAAGCGCCACATAGCCAATTTATACAGTCGTTCTTTTATATTAAAGGGATAGTTCACCTAACAATAAAAATTCTGTCATTATTTACTCCCTCATGTCATTCCTAACCTGAATGACTTACTTTTTTTTTTCTGTGGAACACAAAAGAAAATGTCCAGAAAGGTTTTTCTAAAAAACAGTTCAATGAAAGGTTCTTTGGGGAAGTAAAAAAAAATAAATAAATTTGTTCTATGACCTTACTGCGAAAACTCTTTTTAAGTTTTGGACCCCAATGACTTCCATTCTTTCAGTTTCACTCTTCATTTGTGTTCTACAGAAGAAAGTCAGTTGCATTTAGGTTTGGAATGAAATGAGGTAAGTGAAGACAAAATAGGGTATGACAAAATCTTCTATTAGTGCATGAGTTTCGAACTTTAATCTGTAACAGTAAATATGATATAGTCAATTGTGACAGTTTTTTTTTAACTTAAAAAATAAAAAAAAATAAAAAAAAAAAAATAAACTTTGAACCCAGAAATGTAGTGTATATTACAAACCCATGCAGTAATAACTTTTTTTGGATAAACCAGCAAAAAAAAAAAAAGCATCATAGATAAAACATACTCATTTTATTATTTTCTTGGATAGGATTAGTCATACAAATCTCTGCTAAGAATTCCTCAAGTAATCTCGCATTTTACTTCATTTTAAATTTTCAATAGCCCAATTTGTTTTAACAGATGGTTGCAATACGACTGTGCCATGACTGTGTCACAATATTACAGTGGGTACGGAAAGTATTCAGACCCCCTTAATTTTCACTCTTTGTTATATGTAGCCATTTGCTAAAATCATTTAAGTATTTTTTTTTTCCTCATTAATGTACACACAGCACACAATATTGACAGAAAAACACAGAATTGTTGACATTTTTGCAGATTTATTAAAAAAGAAAAACTGAAATATCACATGGTCCTAAGTATTCAGACCCTTTGCCCAGTATTTAGTAGAAGCACCCTTTTGATCTAATACAGGCATGAGTCTTTTTGGGAAAGATGCAACAAGTTTTTACAACACCTGGATTTGGGGATCCTCTGCCAATCCTCCTTGCAGATCCTCTCCAGTTCTATCAGGTTGGATGGTAAACGTTGGTGGACAGCCATTTTATGTCTCTCCAGAGATGCTCAATTGGGTTTAAGTCAGGGCTCTGGCTGGGCCATTCAAGAACAGTCACAGAGTTGTTGTGAAGCCACTCCTTCGTTATTTTAGCTGTGTGCTTAGGGTCATTGTCTTGTTGGAAGGTAAACCTTCGGCCCAGTCTGAGGTCCTGAGCACTCTGGAGAAGGTTTACGTCCAGGACATCTCTGTACTTGGCCGCATTCATCTTTCCCTCGATTGCAACCAGTCGTACTGTCCCTGCAGCTGAAAAACACCCCCACATCATGATGCTACCACCACCATGCTTCGCTGTTGGGACTGTATTAGACAGGTGATGAGCAGTGCCTGGTTTTCTCCACACATAACCGCTTAGAATTAAGGCCAAAAAGTTCTATCTTGGTCTCATCAGACCAGAGAATCTTATTTCTCACCATCTTGGAGTCCTTTTTTAGCAAACTCCATGCGGGCTTTCATGTGTCTTGCACTGAGGAGAGGCTTCCGTCGGGCCACTCTGCCATAAAGCCCCGACTGGTGGAGGGCTGCAGTGATGGTTGACTTTCAACAACTTTCTCCCATCTCCCAACTGCAACTCTGGAGCCCAGCCACAGTGATCTTTGGGTTCTTCACCTCTCTCACCAAGGCTCTTCTCCCCCCGATAGCTCAGTTTGGCCGGACGGCCAGCTCTAGGAAGGGTTCTGGTCGTTCCAAACGTCTTCCATTTAAGGATTATGGAGGCCACTGTGCTCTTAGGAACCTTAAGTGCAGCAGAAATTTTTTTGTAACCTTGGCCAGATCTGTGCCTTGCCACAATTCTGTCTCTGAGCTCTTCAGGCAGTTCCTTTGACCTCATGATTCTCATTTGCTCTGACATGCACTGTGAGCTGTAAGGTCTTATATAGACAGGTGTGTGGCTTTCCTAATCAAGTCCAATCAGTATAATCAAACACAGCTGGACTCAAATGAAGGTGTAGAACCATCTCAAGGATGATCAAAGAAATGGACAGCACCTGAGTTAAATATGTGAGTGTCACAGCAAAGGGTCTGAATACTTAGGACCATTTGATATTTCAGTTTTTCTGTTTTAATAAATCTGCAAAAATGTCAACAATTCTGTGTTTTTCTGTCAATATGGGGTGCTGTGTGTACATTAATGAGGAAAAAAATGAACTTAAATGATTTTAGCAAATGGCTGCAATATAACAAAGAGTGAAAAATTTAAGGGGGTCTGAATACTTTCCGTACCCACTGTAACACTTTGAGTTAAAAGCAAAAGACTCAAGTTATAATTAATTATAATCGTAATTATAAATATGACTGCATACAGCACATTTTGAAGCCGTTGCAAGTACACCTGTTACTGTGCATCAGTTGAATACTACACTAATGTTGCTATCTGTGACCTTGCCTTCCAACAGCCTAGACACCTAGATACTGGACACGACCGGAGAGTCATGAGTATAAACCTGGTTTCTGGTTAAATTGAGTGTGCACTGACAAAAATTACAGCTTACCACATTCAGAATTGAATGTTTGGTTGGTTAGCAATGCTCTTGCGACTGGATCTAATGCATTCACCTCTGCAAGTGTGATCTGAAAGTGAGAAAGACACTGATGCAAATGTAGTAATCTGAGTAAAATCATCTCACAGATTTTAAATTGTCCCCCTGAGCCACAATCCATCTTTATCAGCCGCATTCGCTCCTGCCAGCCGAGTGTCAGCCAAATTCAATGAACTGTGCATAGATTTTCAACCTGGTAATAGAACAGTGGTAGCTGAAATGTAGGACTGATGGCAACAAAAGGAACTAAAGGTACTATAAATTATATACTATGTTCTATTTGGTGCCATCAGCCCAATATAGCATTTCCAGTAAAAAAATATTTTTTATATATATGTTGCATGCATTTTGTCACCATATGCAGCTACTTCTCAATAGCCATCAACAGAAAAAAAAGCTTTTTGCAGCAAGATAGTGTAGTTACAACATCTACCAGCAGGGGCAAACTGGACTAACCAGAAAAAAAAACATTAACCTCTTAAACATGGTAATATGCAGTGTTTCTTTTAAGTGTTTATCCTTATATCGACATCCTTTGCTCACACAGTCTGTAATGTAATGTAATGAATTCATAGCATAACATTTTTCATAATGTTTCACCAACCCCAGAATAATCACCATTCACCAATGTTTTAGCCTGCCTTTACATGGACCCACATGGAGAGGTTTATATCAAAATACGCAAATGGATTTCTAATGTACAGTAGTCAGAGCTTTGCTCAAGTCGCCCAAGTAATTCATCCAACACTCCAGTCTTTCCCTCCAGAGTCTGTAATATGACTTTAATCACTTTAACTGCCATTTTATCGTAGGAAATCAAATTCGCTTGCCTCGTAGAAGAATCCCTCCTCTGTCTCTGTGAAATTAGGGAACAATCAAATCAAGCTCAAATGAATACTCAAGTAAGCCTTTTCCTCCTCCTCTAATGTCTTCATTAATTTACCATGAATGGCTCACTCACTTCCAAAAGACAATGAAGACAAACTGGGAAAGACTTCAGTGAAGTGGGGATTGAAACGAGGACATAATGAGAGACAGAGCGATATGTATCAAATAGTGAAATGTCTTTCTTTCAAAGCCTCTGCAAAGAAAATGTTGCAATGTCTTCCACAAAATCTTATGTTGTTTTGACACTGCTTAGTCTGAATCAGAGCCTGGGTCTGAACCGCAGTCCTTTGCGCCATTAATGAGAGTACCATGAGTACCACTGTAACCAGGTAACAACTCTGGAGGAGAAGATGCCAGTTTCACTGTGTTATGGAAGTATTTATAACCCTCCGTCTGCCACAAGATATGTGGAGATGCTCTCTGAGGACGATTTATTCAAAGATGAGGAGCTATGTGAAATGCATTATACTCCAAATACATTTACTGTATGTCATCCATAGTGGTTCCTTTACACAAGCTAGAATAAATTGCTTTCATACCAGAGCTTACATGAACCATATCCTAGAACACCTCAGAAAACTGCTTTCAAACCAACCATAGCAAAGGACAAAAAGGACTTTTATTATAATACCACAAGAGAATCTCTTTAATATCTTAGTTGGTTTATTAGCATTGAGATCAAATGGAGAGCAAATTAAGAGTTTTCCAGATTCTCAGATATTTCTCCTAGGAAAAAGACCACTGATCTCACGTGTCTTCTCTAGACTTTCAGAAGAGATCCTAACAATCACAAACTGCACTTAGATTTGGTAAGATAGCCAAGTTGGGTTGAAGTAAGTCGATATGAATATTCAATATGAAACACTTCTATCAACTTCTTCTGAGACCAAATGATTCATGCATTAATTTTCCTGAGTTACGAAAGAGTACGATCTGAGAAATAAAGTTTTCCTCTAGGCTGGGAGCAGCTTAGGTTAGGTTTGATATGAGATGACTTTAAGGGGAGATAAGATGTTCTGTTCTTTTTAATAGAACGGAAAGCACTGTAATGAAAGCAGAGGGCTCACATTTGTCATGGATTTTCATCACATTTTTCATCCTGAAAGCAAGCATGCTTGTGCTGTATCAACAAGACATCCATCAGCATGTTTAAAAAGTGAAAAGAATCACCATATAATGCCTATCACTGGAATGCAGTCCTTTGATTTTCCGTCTGACTGAGTCTGCCTCTCTGTTGCCAAGCAGGTGACATGTTTGATTTGACCATAAACTGTGAAATGACTGGAAAGAAAGCCATATTCATGAGTCTGGAAACTTTAGGAAAATAAATATTATGTGCATACTGGCTAGTAGCAGAATTTGATTCTTATTATTCAATAGCAAAAAAGTAATATGTAAGAGAAGTTAATACATTATAGAAATCAAAATTTCAGCCAAATAAATTAAAAGAATAGCATTTCAAGTATTTCCCAATTATACTCTGCTTGAAGTTAAGGTAAGTCAACATAAAAAGAAATCAATTTATACAAATTAACAATCAAACACATTTTCACATGTATTAGCTTGACCCAAAAGTGAAAGTAAGGACTTTTACGTTGTTACTATATATACAGGTGCATCTCAATAAATTAGAATGGTGTGGAAAAGTTCATTTATTTCAGTAATTCAACTCAAATTGTGAAACTTGTGTATTAAATAAATTCAATGCACACAGACTGAAGTAGTTTAAGTCTTTGGTTCTTTTAATTGTGATGATTTTGGCTCACATTTAACAAAAACCCACCAACAAACCGTCTCAACAAATTAGAATATGGTGACATGCCAATCAGCTAATAAACTCAAAACACCTGCAAAGGTTTCCTGAGCCTTCAAAATGGTCTCTCTTTGGTTCACTAGCCTACACAATAATGGGGAAGACTGCTGACTCGGCAATGGTCCAGAAGACAATCATTGACACCCTTCACAAGGAGGTAAGCCACAAACATTCATTGCCAAAGAAGCTGGCTGTTCACAGAGTGCTGTATCCAAGCATGTTAACAGAAAGTGAGTGGAAGGAAAAAGTGTGGAAGAAAAAGATGCACAACCAACCGAGAGAACCAGCCTTATGAGGATTGTCAAGCAAAATCGATTCAAGAATTTGAGTGAACTTCACAAGGAATGGACTGAGGCTGGGGTCAAGGCATCAAGAGCCACCACACACAGATGTGTCAAGGAATTTGGCTACAGTTGTCGTATTCCTCTAGTTAAGCCACCCCTGAACCACAGACAACATCAGAGGCATCTTACCTGGGCTAAGGAGAAGAAGAACTGGACTGTTGCCCAGTGGTCCAAAGTCTTTTCAGATGAGAGCAAGTTTTGTATTCATTTGGAAACCAAGGTCCTAGAGTCTGGAGGAAGGGTGGAGACGCTCATAGCCCAAGTTGCTTGAAGTGCAGTGTTAAGTTCCACAGTCGTGATGATTTGGGGTGCAATGTCATCTGCTGGTGTTGGTCCATTGAGTTTTTTGAAAACCAAAGTCACTGCACACGTTTACCAAGAAATTTTGGAGCACTTCATGCTTCCTTCTGCTGACCAGCTTTTGAAGATGCTGATTTAATTTTCCAGCACGATTTGGCACCTGCCCACACTGCCAAAAGCACCAAAAGTTGGTTAAATGACCATGGTGTTGGTGTGCTTGACTGGGCAGCAAACTCACCAGACCTGAACCCCATAGAGTATATATGGGGTATTGTCAAGAGGAAAAATGAGAAACAAGAGACCAAAAAATGCAGATGAGCTGAAGGCCACTGTCAAGAAACAATGGGCTTCCATACCACCTCAGCAGTGACACAAACTGATCACCTCCATGCCACGAATTGAGGCAGTAATTAAAGCAAAAGAGCCCCTACCAAGTATTGAGTACATGTACAATAAATTAACATACTTTCCAGAAGGCCAACATTCACTAAAAATGTTGGTGTATGGTATGAAAAGGTATTTTTTCTAATTTGTTGAGATAGGGATTTGGTGGGTTTTTGTTAAATGTGAGCCATAATTATCACAATTAAAAGAACCAAAGACTTTAAACTACTTCATTATGTGTGCATTGAATTTATTAATACACGAGTTTCACAATTTGAGTTGAATTAATGAAATAAATGAACTTTTCCATGACATTTCTAATTTATTGAGATGCACCTGTATTATAGTATAGAGGAGAGAGAGAGAGAGAGGAGAGAGAACCACACGCATATATATTTTTTTAAGAAAAATTATGTCATGGTTATGTATGAAATATATTTATATTAATATAAATTAGAGGAATGCAAAATATTGCACAAATTATCAAAATATATATGTATGTCAGGGTTCTGTCACTTCGGTCTGTTGTAATTCATAGTTTTGTGACAGAGCCTTGACACTCGTGTCATGTCATTGTTTTCATGTGAGCGCGCGGCTTCGAGTGTGCTCGATCCGTGTGCTCTCTTGTCTGTGTGCTTTGTTTCATGTTGGAGCGTGGTGTTCGGATCCTGGCACTCAGGTCTTGAGTTTCGGTTTCGTTTTGGGGTCCGGACACTCGCGCTCCATGTTCTGTCTGTGTGGGAGCGTGCGGTTCGAGTTCGCAGGCCCCCCCCGCCTCCAAGTGCGCTCTTCTGTCCACGTGGGTTGTGTTTTGTGAAGCACGCGGTTTGGGTTCAGCCGCGTGCTTTTTGATGTCTTGTGTGAAACAGCGGCTTATGAGTTTCTCCCTAGCTGCGGTTGTGTTCTTGTTCTAGCACATGGCGTGTGAATGTTTGGATGGACATGTGTGGTGTTTTGTTTTTTGTGAGCAAATGGCTTTTTTCTTGATTCGTGTCCAATGTGCTCATTGGCAATTGTCTGACCCCTCCCACTTGTTACTGAGGATTAGTTAATTTGTCCCCATGTGATCCCTCGTTACCCCTCCTCATTGCTCCTCATTTATTTCCTTGTGTTGCAGTCGTTGCGTGAGTTCGTCTTAGTCAATCCCGGATGTGTCCAGATCTGCTGGCCTTGTCTTGTCTTGCCTTGCCAGCCTGTTTTTTCCCCCACTGGGTAGTTTCTGTTGTTTGTTTTGTTTTATTTTAAAATAAAGCCCATTTTTCGCAATACTGAGTCCTCGCTCCATCCTCTACCCAAAACCTTGACAGTATGTGTGTGTATTTATATATACATAATAAATGTACACAGCACACACATTTTATTATTAATCGTTTGACAGCACTAATTATTAAATTACATTTAACAATATATTAAAAGAGAAAAGATTCATTTTAAATAGCAATAATATTTCACAATATTACTGTTTATTGCATTTTTGATTAAATAAATGCAGCTTGATGAGCATATAGACATCTTTACAAAAAACAAACAAAAAAGAAAAGAAAAAAAAATTAAAGGATTTAAATTTTTGGGGTGAATTATCCCTTTAGGAGTGAGCCAAATTTAAATAACTACATTTTAGTGCAATTTTTTAGCCTGGTACCAAAGTACCAGCACTTTCGATATCCCTGCTTTGTATTAAGCAGAACACGCTGATTCCGGAGCATTCATTCACAAATTCAGGCAGCCAGGAGACATTTCCAACTCTGTTAGAGAAGCCCTAATATGCCAAGCAGCCAGAGCATGTCAATGCTCAGCCAAGAGCCTCCACAACTTCCACGGAAAAGATTTTCCAACAAAATAGACCCCATTTCCTCAAAACAACTGCAGAATGAACTCTAAAATCGGCTCGTAAATCTTCCATTTATTTCAGTCTTCTCCATCCTAGCCTCTCTAATCAAACGCAAAGAATGCTTCACCCACTACAAAAGCTCCATGTATCCGTTCCGCCGTATCTCTATTTTCTGCTCCCTCTCTTCAATGAATTTACAGGCTGCACTCTGAAAGCGTTCATTGGCGGCTGAGGTCCTTGGATGTGCGGCATCTAGTGCGGTCGGCATTCTGTGTGCCTGATACGGGAGCACATAAGGGTGTGTGACTGTGGCAGGTCAGGCAGGAATGGTAATGACTGCATTATTCTCAGAGCTCTTCACACATGGAGGCTGCGTTTCCCATTTCAGCAGCCTGATGGGTAGTCAAAGGAGATGGCCACTTGGGCAGGGAGCATCTGCCTGATCATCAACTCAACCGCTGATGGAGGGGGAGCGGAGGGAGGAAGGGGAGTGAGATACAGAAAAATACAGAGACAAACAACAAGGAACAAGCCCAGAGGAGAAGAAAAGGACCAGATCATATCCACCAAGCGGCGGGGGACGGCAGACACCCGTTGCATTCGTAGATCTGGCAGAAGTTCAACGTTCAGTCAGGTAGAGCAGAGGATGAACAATGATGTGAGATTGCTATCATACTGAGACACAGTTTAAGATAAATGGTCTGTCAGATTAAGGCAAATCTCAATTGTGTCCCTGACAAAATTGTACATCCCTTGCCAGGTCTCAATGAGTGAGAACGTGCATAGGCATAAAAATCCTAGCCATGAGCCTCATTTGAATCACTTTCAAATATATTTTTTGCTGTTGCGTGACCTCGTCTTCCAAGTTCCTTTCATCCAACATGTTTGTGATGTTTTCTAAGGCAAGTATAGGGATATGAAGTACACTGCTGTTAAAAAGATTGGGTTTGGTAGGAATTTTTATTATCATTTTTTTTTTAAATGTTTTTGAAAGTCGTCTCTTATGCTCACTATGCATTTATTTAATTAAAATACAGTTAAAAGCTGTAATATTGTGAAATGTATGTAGGATATCAGACCGAATCAGACAATCTAAGTTTTGGTCAAAACATGGTTGAGGCACGAGGAGTCCAAATTCCACAGAGGCACAAGACAACAGGATGTCATAAATCAGACCCTAGCCAGTCTGAAGCAAGCCTGACCAACTCTTTCACAGAACAGCTTTCAACATTAAAACAAAAGAACACTTATTGACAATTCCAACGAGATTGTCAATTTTGGGGGCAAGTTATCAAGAATAATGGTCAAAAGAGATGCACAGCGTGACCGTCACATGGAAACATGTGATAGTGATCACAAGCTCTTCGAATTGACATCCCCCACCTCACGACAAAGAACACTTTCGGAGATTCCTTACAGACCTCTTAATCTCTGGTCTTCATACATTCACAGAATGGCACGGAAACTGCCTTTCCATGCACCTAAATGACACTAAAAGGACTCGAGCAACGAACCATTGCTATATATCTAACCCCATATCATTTATCTAACCCACATGTTTAACCATCATGCCTTAATCATTTATTGTGAATGTATTTTTAATAACTATTGAATAGCTTAATTGTTCGTATTCATGTTTGGTATGTGTGAGCTTGAATCTTCTTGCTTGAAACGTTTCTTCAAATCAATTCTTTGTCAAATGTATCATATTCTTATTATAGAAATCATGTCCAAATGTATACTATGCCAGAGTGAAAACGCGGATCCACGGAATGAAGAGATAACAGTTGATTTATGAATGGGGGAGGAGGAATATACAACACCCCGAGCAAACACAACATCTAATTGGTCAAAACACCATTTAGAGTGTGTTAAACAGCCTGGTTTAAATAATAGAAACACCATCAAACTTGGCTTTTTTGTCTCTCTCTCTCGCTCTCTTCCTTCTTGCCTTTTCAAGCCTTGTTGTTTTCTTTTAAATAATGCTTCTTTAGTTTTGAGCGTGCTCTGGCTTACACGCCATCTCCTCCAAAACCATGAGGAGAAACGCCACCTAGTCTCGTCAAACTTTACATCTATTTCTACTTCTTTAGTTTGTTTTATTTTCCGTTAGAGTTTCGTGTTTTGAGTTAAGTTTGTAAGCCGCATCTCCGAAAGAGTGCCGTAGAAACTTCAACGGCGACCACAGGTCCGCGTCGCCGCCAACGCCCAAACACTGGCTTCCAAGAATGAACCTCCAGCCAATCAGCAACCCCTTCGGGAAACCCCTTTCGGCAACCCGACAAGGAAGGAAAACCCCGCACACAAGAAGCAAGTACCTCCAGGTCCTAGCTGAACTGGTGCATTTAATATATATTTTATACTCATTGAGGAACTCAATGCGAGGGTTAGTTAAGTGATTGATGATTGTTCAGATCTATGCAATTGCACATATTGCTGTAAACTGGGGATTCACATTTTCATTCTCTTAAACTAATTATTTCCTCTCTTTCTCTCTTTCTGCAACTTGTGTGGGAATGCGTGTGTTAGATTAGTTTATATGTCTTAGATTTATCCAATAAAGCATTGAAAAGAGAAGTATCTCGCGTTTTGTGCTCACAAGTTAATGTCTTAAAATGCCGATCTTGTTACCGTGCTAATAAATAGTGTTTTCACTACACTTTGGATATTAATATCCATTGCAGAATTTATGTCATACGGCTCGTTCACTGAATCGCTGGCCGTCTCAGTGATCAGCCGTTAAACAGCGATTCTGTCCAAATTCCCTATACATATTATTGGGGAGTTCCTTACAATCTTAAAATGATTCCTTTGAGTAATTGACTGTTCCCTTCATATATTACAATTAAAAAAACTTTGTATTTTAATATATTTTACAAATATTTATGCTTTCTTTTTTGGCAAAACAGGATTTTTAAAGTGATTGTTATTATGTAATTTTTGTTGTTGATATTTTTATATAAATACTGACTTTTCAGGATTATTTAATGAATAGAAAGTTCAAAAGAACAGCAGTTATTTTAAAATAAATTTTTTGTAATAATATAACAGTCTATACTGTAATATTAATCAAAATATAATAGTATTAAAATATAAAAAGCAAAACAAATAAATCTGACCTTACAATTTTGAACTGTAATACTCATTTTATAACTTTATTTACACATACAAAAGTCACCTCATCCTTGATTTCTTCCGGTGACTGTTCCTAACACCTGCTTTCTCTTTCCTTGTTATCAGTCTTTTCTAATTTCATTTAGTTTTTCTTAGCTTTATATAGTGAGGCAAGCATAGACATGCATAAGACTTTCAATATGCAAAGTTTAAAAAGCAATGGATTCAAAGCAGTGCAGCAGGGGGTTTCCTTCCCCAGCTCTGCAAACAGCAGCCATCACAAGTCAAGCGAGAATGTTAAAGTATGGATTAAGAAAGTGGGAGTGAAGTATGGAAATACAAATATCTTCCTTCACTCAAAGGCTTCCCAGTCTTAAGGCTAACGGTCAGGAGGCGTGCGGAAAATGTCAACATTGATTTGTTTTGAGAAAAGAAATGTCAGGAAGCCGTGCTGTCAGTGAAATAGAAATTTCCAAATGAGTTTGCCTAGTGGGGAAAGACTGTACACATCACTCTCACACCACCGTTCAATTTCAGTCAGACAGCATGGGGAAGGATACATTTTTATTACTTTTAACTGACTGATTTCTCTGTACAATAAAAGACGCTCATCAATAAAAAAGTTCAAAAAATAAGATTTGAGAAAAACTAAAGTACTCAAATTCACTATGAAATATTGATTCTCAGCACTCCAGAACAAAGACCTTAATAGTCACATCCGCTTGCTATATTTGATGAAGACAGTTTATCTGCACAGAAGTTATTGCTTGTATTAATAGTGCCAACGCATCTGGCTCTCTACAGGATGAATTCGTTTCGGAAAATTAAATAATTCCAGAAACAGACTCGTTTTACTCAGATTCAGCCTTGGTCCTAGGGAGATCATCATACTGTGATTATATTCCAGGAAATCCATGCAAAGATAGATTGTGTAGCCAAGGGGAAAAACTATGCCTCCACAATATTGACTCTTCCTTGAAATTCACTGACCTGTAAGAAACCATAACCCAAGAGCATCAAAGGCCAGCATCAAGCACATCATCACCATTACAAGAGACAGTAAGACAACTTAAAAAAAAGTCGTCCTGAATTCACTGATGGGCTGCTTTCTTCAAACACCATTTACTGGACATATTAGACCCGTTTTAACCACAGTGACAGTTTTTTTAATGAAGAGGAGAGTGAGTGTGACCAGGTGCTGCTGATGTTGGCTACGCTCAGCACAGGTTTAATTGGATCAGATCAAATGACGGGCTAAAATAAAAGCCTGGTTTAATTAGCCGCCTGAGCCAGAGCAGTGCAGTCTCTCTCATGTTTCATTAAAGTGAACCGAGCCCAGTAAACGACACATCAGTGCCAACCTGACCATTAGATTACACCTGGAAGAGAGCGCACTCGAGGGTAACATCACAACATTACAATGCTTTCACATATATAACATGCTGTAGTTGTTGCAGCCTGTAATGTTTAGACCTCTAAGCGTGAAGCATTTGGTTCTTTTGAAGTTCTGAGTTTTGACATATCTAAAATATCTTAGGCTATTTTTGTACCACAATATTGGAATCCAAATAGTATCCCTAAGGCAAAAGTTGTTGCTTAGAAGTTGTACTTTCATAGATGAGGAAACTAAAAAGCTAATCAAAATGTGCAGTTTTGTGGTTTGTAGTCCATGTCTGTTAGCTCTGGGGTCATTTATATGTTAGTGTACTCCTAAAAGTTTACAAAAGTTCTCTTTTAGTGATAAACTCATTTAAAATGCTCCAAGCCTTGGAAAGTAGACAAGAGTAGACAGCTGCAGTCAAGAGAGGAGTGAAGTAACTGCAGAAAAGATGGACAGTTCAGTCAGACACCAGTGAGATAAAAGACGGATATCGCATGATTCATATGTACTTTATTGCTATAAATTAAATGCAACATATCATTACATTCTGTTGCTTTTATATAAAAAGTAGTAGGCCTAGTTATTACATTTCTCCCAACGATGTGTTTTCTATCCATTTTTAGTTTAATAAAGACACATCTTACATATATTTAGAAATATGACAACAATCACATAGCTTTTGGGGAGAGCAGCTGCACTTGACTGCATGGCCGACTCGCTGTTTCTAGAGATTTTTGGCATATAAAACCATGATACGCACTCACAAACATAGTCTTCTTTTTAGCGTTTTATATTACATTGATCAACAGTAGAACAAAATGAACATTTCAGCTCAAAGACCTTCTTCAGTGCATTGAACAATCCCTCCACCCACTTTTTAAATCACTAATTATATTGATATAGAGATTTTGGGCATACATAAAAGCAAGTCAGACATCACCTGAACACATTTCCGACCAGTATGTATCTCATGGTGATCACCAGTGTTTTGCTCATCATAAACGAGTCTACTGATGACTCATCTTGCACTCTGCAGATTCTTGTCCAATCACATACTCTCTAAAATGAGAATGCCCCTTCCCTAAATGCCACCCGCCACCAACTAGCTAATAGCAAAGCATGGCTCATATGTAAACTACAAAAAAAAAAATAATAAAGAGAGATGCTGCATTAAAGAGCACCTGGAAAACTTGTGTTTCTGGGTGTTTGTTATGTCACGTATGTCAAGTTGGACTTGCTTTCCACTTAATGACCTCTATAAATAGATTAAATGTATTATATATAATCTATATTACAGCTCATTGTTTCAGCAATGTTTTAACACACCCCTTCCAATGTAACAACTCAGCAACTCGTGTGCCATCTAGAATTCTCAGTTTCTCCGCTCGTAAACATGACTTCTGTAAGTGATTCATGTGTCAAGTGTACTTGAAGGGCACAAGAGTCAAGCTCTTTGATATTTCCAGCCCTAACTGTGTTTACACATCAACACAGGAAACGCTGCACTAGTCGAGTGACTTCAAGAGGTTTTAATGGCGTTATGTTTCAACTTGAAATTATGATTTAAGTGACTTAAGCTTTAAGTGTCTCCTAAAATGTCTTAAATAAACAGACAAAATCAGCAGAGGAAGGAACATACAGCTTTAACCTTCTGATAATTTGTTTTGGAAAAATCTCATGAGAAATTATGAATATAATGTGACTAGACTTTGGTACATTGGCATATCAAAGCAGAGATTGTGATACTATTAAGATCTCTTCTGAAACTCATGAGAAGAAATGGAGACACTGTTAAGCAAACATTCAACTAATTAGCACCTATGAGAATAATTTGAGATACTAAGGAAATCTCATTTGTCGTTTTTCTTTCCTATGGGGACATTTGTCAAACTTGATTACCTGGATTAGCGAAATGGCTTGATTAGCAGGTATAATGATTCTGAAGTCCTTGCAGTAAGAGAGATAATGAGGAAGATGTTTTCTGGTTCCTTGGTTTACCGGCCATAGCAGGTGGTGATGATGCCTGACTTCTCCTACCGAGCTAGATGAACAAACTCACACCAGGGAAAACGGCCTGAGGACCCTTATCAACCCAGCAAAGCTTCCTCATAAACCTGGCCGAGAGTCACGCAGATAACGGCCCTGCAAAATTCCTCTGGATTGTGAAAATGTAGCCGATGATAAAAAAGTAGGAAAAGTCCTCTCTCGCCCTCAGTACAATATACTCTTAAAAGCATTCTTTGAACATTTTTAGAGGAAAACGCATTCAGTATGAGTGCACCACACACCGAGATGAGACGATGAACTGTGTTTATCATTTTCAAAACACCTGTGAGTACTTCTGAGACACCTAAAGCCAACATAAACTGAGAAATAACAAGTCGCACAAGGTTGTGCAAAGCACACACACACTGCATATGGAATAGTCCGTAACAGTAAATACATACAGCTATGAAATTGCATTAAATGTTGTTGTGAAATATGCTGATGACACGATCAGAATACCATCTGTTCTTTTAAATGCATATTGAATTCATAAAAATGTGTAAAAAAAAAAAAAACAACACTTAGCTATTTTTTTAAATCGAGATGATGGAGGTTTCTGAAAATGGTAGTTATTTGCAGGTCTTTTAAGAGGCGTCTACCGTGCACATCAAAGACAATTACTCTATGGGCTTTTGTCATTCGTTCAGCTTCCACACATCAAGATATAGTTAAAATGAAACGAAAAAGAAGCAGGGATCCATTTATCGAAGCAATTTCTCATTGCGTTACACTATAAGTGGGAAATGATTGTTCAACAGTGGTGTTGAAAGAACTGTCTTCTATATACTGTATGCCTTGAGTGCTCTTGTTATCCGGGTGGCTTTATATTTTAACAATGCTCCATTCACACAACAACTCTTAAATGACTGATTGTATGAGCTTTTTATTCACTGTTTTTGTGTTTTTATTCACTGTCATATTGGATTTTAAACAGATAGATAGAGCCCTATAGATCCTAGTCAGGCTAGATGCCATATTTATTGTGACAAATGAAAAAATAAGAGGCTTTGAAGCACAGGAAAAAATAATTCTGTTCATTCAGTTGTACTGTCTTGAGGTACTAGGGTCAAATGTAATTGACAACTGAAGTAATGACTGCTGAAGATTTAGCTTTGCCTTCATATCAAATTATAATAAAAAAAGTTATTTTAAATTGCAATAATATTTCACAATATAACTGTTTTACTGTATTTTTATTCTGATAATTGCAGCCTCGGTGAGCATAAGAGATTTAAAACAGAGACATAAAACATATTTTGAACAGTAATGCGCTTTTATGATTTTAATTGACAAAAGCATCTGTGTGCTTCTCCCACACAACCTTAATTTTTTTTTTGACTACCTCAGGTGTTCTTTGAGAAATGTAATTCTGTCAGGATAGGAATTTGTGTAATTATGGTATATCATTTTCAAAAAACTTCTCATTGAACTTTGTTAAATATTGTATCAAAACTAAAGCTAAATTTGGACCTTCATTATGGATTTGGACCAAAAATGCCTTACTTTTCTGGGTAAAATAACAGCTAGCAAACCATTTGATGTACAATGTTCCTCATAATGGCCACATAAATAGAAGCATTCAATATGAATAATTAATTGCTCCCTTAATTATCACACAAATTCTGATTTTTTTCAGCCCCACGCACCCAGAACATGGAATCATAATGCACACATCCAAACAACAAATGCTTCAGTTTCAGTGAAAACTACTGATAACCTAATCCTGTTCAAACCAGTACATAAAATCACAAGCTAATCACTAATCTTGTCTGAATAGCACCAGAGACCAATTTTTTTAATAATCTTTTTGTCAATATAATGAAAGTCAGTGGAGTTCAAAACAGCATCTAAACACTAAATGTTCAAGTATATTATTTTGTCTTCTCTAAAACAAAGGTAGTCATACAGATGTGAAAATACATACAAATAAAACTTTTATCAAGGGTGAACTATCCTTTCATCAATCAAGGCACAAGGCTACTTTAGGCTCATTTTCATTCCACAAAGACCAGTGTTTTGAACACATAAATGTGATCTTAATGCTAAAGCTTAAAAGGTAAATTCTGTGAGATGACTAAGGTCCTGGAACATCCCTTCATGTACTTCCACCTCTCCTTCCCTTCATTATTTTCTGTTCTCTCTCTTTCATTACAGCTCCAGAGCTGTCTTTCTGTTGGCATGGCTGTCATGCAGCCAAACTTATCTGTGCCCTCCTGTCTTGCCTGTCTCAGTGTATTCCCATTAGAGAGCCGCTTGAAGGGAGCATGGCAGGTATGAGTTCATCCAGCCTGCATGTCTCCTTCTTTCTTCCTGTCTGTCTGTCTATAAGTCTGTCAGTCTGTCTGGGGACAACTCTAACCCCTCTTCCCAGCAACACATTAGTGCAGACCTGCTTATCCGAAGGAGATTAAAGCCACAATGGAGGCAGAGGAAAAGTAAACAGCATAACAGTGAGTGAGCCAATTATTTTTTGACATGGGGTGAAACTTTATTAAAGAAAAGCCAATTGGGAGTGGAAGTGCTAATTATGTGCTGCTCCCTCAGACCAAACCGTCCCCCTGTTTGTGTGTTTGTTTACTAAAATACTCCACCTGAGAAAATCACACAGATTTGTGCCTTCGTGAGGGACAGGGCAATGGGACAGTAATGACATTTTCTGAATTTCTGTGTCAGGCAAAGAAGTTACTAGCAGAGAGGTGACATTTTTATACTTTCATCACAAAGGAACTACTCAAAGCTGCATTTCTCTCACCAGTGAACCTGGAGAAAGCAGAAAGCAGGAAGTGGAAAACCTGGATTGAAAACCTGGAAATTTCCACAACAATTGACTCTTATGAACCAAATCCTTGTAGTGTATCAAAAAACATGCAACTCAACCAATGCAGTCCATTTGTAATTTGAAGTATACAGTATTTGCACATGATTTGCCAGTATGAATGTAAAAAATATTACTCATACCAATAAAGCACGCTTAAGTTGAGAACTGAAATCGAGAGAACTGAGAGTCATTCAACCAAGTTATTTTCATCATAAGAATTAAATTGACAATTAATGATAAAAACAAGATAGCTAGCAACATTTTTCATTTTAAAATCATAAGTGCATCATAAGCCCAATTTAAATTCATGACACACATTTTCATAATGAACATATTTATCTGAACTGGGCACAGTAAACAGAGTAAAATTAATCTGAATTCATAATTCAATTTAATTTGACGTGAAGCACTTACAATGGAAGTATGGGGACTTTAAAGGATTTAAAAGCAGAAATGTAAAGTTTCTAATTTTACAAAAGCACATACATTAATTCTTCTGTTACAACTATAAGTGTTATTTGAGCTGTATATCTTTAAATCATTTTTGTAGTCATTTTAGGGTATTAGTTATATTGTCATGGCAACAAAGTTGTAAAATAGGATATAAAATTTACACAGAAAATATTGCCAAGCCATATTTTTTACACTAAAATTCGGCATTCACTTCCACTTTAAGTGCCCCACTATAACCTCCATTTAATTAATTTATGAAATGGAAGTAGGCCTAGGCCGTTTTTATTTATTTATTTTTTTTAATATTTCTTCCACATTCACATTCCCAAACTAGTCCCATGCAAAGCATTCTGGGAAATAGAAATCCATTGAATGTTACTTGATATTGCCCTTTTTAGAGCCTTTCTTCAAAATAAACGTTGCATTCATGCTGTCATACTGGATATCTGGTATTCAGTACAACAAGCAAGACCAGCCTATCTACAGGAAGTGCCCTTCAGCACACGGTCATATTTGTCTACACAAAAACCCAAATCAACCAAAGCTCCTTGTCTGCTATTCATCTGTGTTGAAAGGACCTGAAAGTGCATGAGAATAAGAACTAGTCTTGCTGTAACACTGCCTCAACTTTCAGAGTGACTTCGACATCACATCCTGTTACAGTAAACAGGCCCGCACAGGTGCCGTGCTGTGATATTCATTCCCTTCCGATCTGAGACGGAGCTTGTTTTGAATGCCGCACACTTCCCTGCCTGTGTTGTGGGTACAGATATTGCGTGCGTGTTTCTCAGAGATGGCGAAGGGCAAAGCTAACAGCCTGTTCTGCTTGAGTCACAGCAGCAAACAGAGCTCCAATGACATGTGCACTGCGGGACCTGACACCCCCTGTGACCCGAGTCTGCACTCTGCATTACAGCTCACATCCACAACAAACATATGTGCTAAGATGTGCTAACCAAGATAGCCGCTACTTCACAGGTTTGCTAATATAGCTTTCATGAAATGTTTCATGCGCATACACATGCATTCACTTGCACAGAAACAAACAAGCATTTATATATACTCTTAAAAATAAAGGTTCCAAAAAGGGTTTTCTCAGCGATGCCATAGAAGAACCATTTTGAGAATGAGAGAATGAGAATGAGTTTTTATTGCCAGGTATGTTTACACATACGAGGAATTTGTTTTCATGACAGAAGCTCCACAGTGTAACAGAATGACAGTGACAGAACAAAAACACAGATAATAAAAAATAGAAAAATAGAACAAGTAACTAAGGAATAAAAATATACAAATCGACAATTGTATGTACAGGTATATAACAATAGACAGTTGTATGTACAGGTATATTATGTGCAAATTGAAATGTAGACTGAGTGTGTGTGTTAGATAAATAAGTGTATGAGTGAATAAATAGTGTGTGTTCCATGGTTATTGTTAAGTGTTCGTGAGATGGATTGCCTGAGGGAAGAAACTTTTCCTGTGTCTGGTCGTTCTGGTGCTAATTGCTCTGTAGCGTCGACCAGATGGCATCAGTTCAAAGAGGGAGTGTGCTGGATGTGAGGGGTCCAGAGTGATTCTGCCAGCCTTTTTGCTCACTCTGGATGAGTACAGTTCTGGGAGAGAAGGGAGGGTTGTACCAATGATTCGCTCAGCAATCCGGACTACCCTCTGAAGTCTTCTGAGGTCAGATTTGGTAGCTGAGCTGAACCAGACAGTTATTGAAGTGCAGAGGACAGATTCAATAATGAGTAGAACTGTTTCAGCAGCTCCTTTGGCAGGTTGAATTTCCTCAGCTGGCGGAGGAAGTACAACCTCTGCTGGGGCCTTTTTCACAATGGAGGCAATGTGAGTGTCCCACTTCAGGTCCTGAGAGATTTTGGTGCCCAGGAACCTGAACGACTCCACTTCAGTCACAGTGCTGTCAATGATGGTGAGTAGGGGGAGTGCAGAGGGGTTTCTCCTGAAGTCCACGTTCATCTCCACAGTTTTTAGCGTGTTGAGCTCCAGGTTGTTGAGACTGCACCAGACAGCCAGCTGCTCGACCTCCTGTCTGTAAGCAGACTCGTCACCGTCCTGAATGAGGCCGATGAGTGTGGTGTCGTCTGCAAACTTCAGGAGCTTGACAGAGGGGTCTTTAGAGGTGCAGTCGTTGGTGTACAGGGAGAAGAGCAGTGGAGAGAGAACACAACCCTGAGGAGCTCCAGTGCTGATTGTACGGGTGCTGGATGTGTATTTTCCCATCCTCACTAGCTGCTGCCTGTCTGTCAGAAAGTTGGTGATCCATTGACAGATAGAGCTAGGAACAGATAGCTGGGTTAGTTTGGTCTGGAGGAGGTTTGGGATGATGGTGTTATAGGCCGAGCTGAAGTCCACGAACAGGATCCTCACATAAGTCCCTGGTCTGTCTAGATGTTGCAGAACATAATGCAGTCCCATGTTTACTGCATCGTCCACAGACCTGTTTGCTCTGTAGGCAAACTGAAGAGGATCCAGCAAGGGTCCAGTGATGTCCTTCAGGTGGGCCAGCACCAGTCTTTCAAAAGACTTCATGACCACAGACGTTAAAGCAACAGGTCTGTAATCATTAAATCCTTTGATTTTGGGTTTCTTTGGGATGGGGATTATTGTGGAGCGTTTGAAGCATGAAGGGACTTTGCACAGCTCCAGTGATCTGTTGAAGATCTTTGTGAAGATGGGGGCCAGCTGGTCAGGACAGGATTTCAGATAGGCTGGTGTAACACAGTCTGGGCCTTGTGCTTTTTTCCTTTTCTGCTTCCGAAAGACCTGGCGCACATTTTCTTCGCTGATCTGAATTGCAGGTGTGTGGAGAGGGGGGTTGCTGGAGGTGTGAATGGTTGTGTGGAGAGGTGTTCAGGGCGGGTTTGGGGTGTCTTTTCAAACCTGCAGTAGAACTCTTTCAGATCGTCTGCCAGGTGTTGATTCTGCACAGTGCTGGGGGATTGTGTCTTGTAGTTGGTGATTTCTTTTCCACACTGATGCCGAGTCGCTGGACGTGAACTGAGTCCTTAGTTTTTCAGAATAATTCCTCTTTGCCACTCTGATCTCCTTTTCCGGTGTGTATTTAGCCTGTTTATACAAGACATTATTCCCATTCCTGTGAGCATCTTCTTTGGCCTTACGGAGCTGTCTGAGTTTTGCAGTGACCATGGTTTGTCATTGTTGTAAGTTAAGTGAGTCCTGGTAGAAATGCACATGTCTTCACAGAAACTGAAATAAGAAGTTACAGTCTCTGTGAGCTCATCCAAATCGGTGGCAGCAGATTCAAAGACGCTCCAATCAGTGAAGTCAAAACATGCTTGTAATTCCTGCTCTGTTTCGTTGGTCCATCTCTTTACAGACTTTACTACATGTTTAGCAGATTTAAGTTTATGCCTGTAGGTCTGTATAAGATGAACCAAGCAGTGATCAGAGAGCCCCAAAGCTGCCCGTGGGACATAGTGATATGCATCCTTTATTGTGGTGTAGCAGTGGTCCAGTATATTACTGTCTCTGGTGGGAAATCTAACATGCTGTCTGTATTTTTTGCAGTTCACTGGAGAGATTTGCTTTATTAAAGTCCCTGATAATTATTAAAACAGAGTCCGGGTGTTGTTGGTCTGTGTCTGTGATCAGATCAGCGAGTTTCTGTAAAGCGGTGCTCACGTGTGCTTGCGGAGGAATGTACACACTTACGAGAATGAACGAGCAGAACTCCCGCGGCGAATAGAGCGGCTTGCAATTAATGAAGAGCACTTTTATATCTGAACAGCACATCTTCTTTAACAGTTACATCTGTACACCCCCTCTCATTGATGTAAAAGCATGTCCAGCCACCGCGTGATTTCCCCGTTGATTCTGAGTCACGATCTGCTCTGAACAGCTGAAAACCCAGGAGACTCAACGCGCTGTCCGGAATGGCGTCTTTCAGCCAGGTTTCCGTGAAACACAGAGCAGCAGAGTTTGAAAAATCCTTATTTGTCCGGGAGAGCAGAAGAAGTTCGTCCGTTTTGTTGGGTAAAGAGCGGAGGTTCGCCAGATGGATGCTAGGCAACGGCGTTCTGAATCCGCGCTGTCTGAGCTTCACGAGCACGCCGGCTCGCTTCCCCCGTCTGCGCGTCCTGAAGCGCTTGATCAGCGCAGCAGCTCCCCCGACAACAATGTCCAGCAAAACATCCGAATAGTCGAAAACCGGTGAAATATCGGGTGGTGTGTACTTCCGAATGTCCAGCAATTCGTCTCTGGTGAAACTGATTGCAGGGATATAACTAAAGACAGGACAAACTAACAAAAACATAAAAACAACTGCAGAGCACGCCACGGAGGCAGCCATCAGCGTCGGCGCCATTGTGAAATATATTTTGGGTTCCACTACGAGCCTTTCAGTAAACAGTTCCATTTCTTAGGGTTCTCAACATTGTTTATAATATAAAGAACCATTTTCCACTTTAAAGACCTTTTGTGGAATGTAAAGGCTCATTGGAAGTCAAAAGTTCATCTTGGAACCATCAATGCCTATGAAGAACCTATATTTTGAAGAGGGCACAGTGGGGTCCAAAATTCTGAGATTGTTTTTATCCAAGGTAAAAATATAGTTAATGACATTCTGCCACCTGAACTAAAAGAAATTAAATTAAAAAAAAAAAGTTCAATATGCAACATGTTTTTAAATAAAGTCATGTGAAAAAAGTGAGTAATCAAATATGCAAAATTGTGACACTGATCGTGTGACTTTTTGTAAATATCATCAGATACACTTGCTTTCATTGAACAAAAGATAATTTGGTTTTACATAGACTTGTGGACTCGAGTGCTGTTGTAAACAAAATATTCAGAATTTTTTTTAATTAAAAATTCTCTCAAACTGTTTTGCTGATAATATGTCTCTTAAATAAAAATGCAAAATAGAAACAGCTTTTTGGACCCCACAGCCTCAGCACGGTTAGTAATAAACACAGAGTTAGTATTAACATGTGCTGCAATGTTCATTGGCATGCTAACAGAGCAGCGGTCATCATTTGTACGAGGCTGTTTAATGCAGAGGACTGATTAATGATTAACTGTGTGTGTGCACGTTCCTCTGATCACGTTCTGTAATGCACACATTTAATGCTTGGCTCCGAATCCTTATTAAATGTGCACAATTACAAAGGCATTAAATGGAATGAAATAAAGCAAGGAAGAGCTCATTAGTTTAAGAGCGTGTGATTGAAGAGAGCATAAAATAGAAATTATTCCTGAGTTTAAATCAGAAAGCTAATTAAAAACTCTAATGAGTGTTTTTGTAATTATGGAAGCATCTCTCTTTCTCACGCTCTCTCATTTTCAACCACTCGTACCCCACACCTCTCTTTCTCTCCCGCCGTCATTAGACAGAAGTATTTAAAACTACAAGGTTGAGAATTCATCCTCATCTTTATCACAATCATATCGCTTGATATGAAAGCCAATTATCATCCTGCTATAGATATATCACAGGGGACATACTGTATGCATGTTTCATAGACCTGTGTGAATCTGCATGTCTAAAACTAGGAAGCAGGTTATAAATCTATTTTGACTTCCTGTCAAATATAGAAAGGTGTTTCTTCAACTATAGGCATATTTGGCCTTGTGAACTTTTAGAATAAAAAAACCTTGACTTTTTAAACTTTTACAATAAAAACTTGTATGTACACAATTTTTGTTTTCTTTCCTGAATATTCAAAGTAGCTGAACATAAACATACAAAATTTTGTATATTTAAGTATTTTTTTTAGATAGATCGACAGTCAATAAAAAGAAAATGAAAACTTGTATATTATATATTATATATATATAATATTACACACACACCCACTACAAATGTGCTAATAAGTTTACATACCCTTTGCAGAATGTGCAAAATGTTAATACTTGAAACAAATGTAACGAATCAGCTCATGGGAAACATGAATAATTAACCATAACTAGTTATAAATAACTATTCATATATTAGATCCACTGTAGATATTTAGCTGACCTCTCATGGTCAACTGTCTGTCAATTCTAAGAACGGTATTGCCTGTTTAAGGGAAATACTTCCTTCTGTACATTCTTCAAAAGCTTTGGTAGCTAATCTCATGAATAGTGACCTCCATGTTATGAGCCAAACAATGAACCACGTCAAGTGTGATTACAAGTAAGGTTTTATTAACTACATAAACACTTAAAACTAGTCTAACATACTACATAAACACATAACTGGTCTAACATACACATACACACTCGTATACAGTTGGTATAGGAAAGGGTTAAGCTTAACTCATCGAAAGAGACTAGGTCTGATTAAATTTATGGAACCATTTGCATATTCAGCATATCTACACCTGAGGGAAACGTCAGATTCTTAGTTCAAACACACCTTGGTAAAAGGGTGCAACTGTCCCTAATGTATTCATTAATAAGACTAAGTTTGATACTTGCAAGTCTCGTCTGTCTAAAAATAGATTCCTGATGCAATCTTAAGGCCCAAGACCTTTGCTGAAGTTGGTTGAGGGAAAATAACCAGTTTGAGTCAGAGGATCTTGATGAATGGAAAGGACAAAGCCGAAGCCTGGCACGAGCTAGTGTTTTTCCGGGAGCGTTTTTCTCACATCTTATTGAAACCTAACAGAACCACCGACTGGGTTGGTCCCTGGAGCGGGGCCTTTAAGGTCGGAGAAGATCTCCGCCTTTCAAGATGGGTTTGTCCAATGAGAAAGATGGAAATTCCGAGCGGGAGGTGGCAATTGCTGGAGGTTTTTATGACCCTTTGTCTTTAAGCATGTTAATTTGCAAATGGACTTAAATCGAAGTTATTAACGATTCTCAGGGCCCTAATATTTATTGCCTATGTACCAATATATAATATTCACGCTTGTTTCGATCATAAGAAGGCTAATTCATAGATACTAAACAAGGTAGGATTATATATAGTGAAAGGATGACAGGAATGGTTTCCCTCATAAGCATGCCTAAAATAGCCTAAAAATATCAAAGACAACATACACCATTGCCTGAAGGATACACTGTTCATTCAAAAAAGGTTTTCCTATGAATTAATAGTAGAAAAGTCACTTTCTACTGTGCATTTGTGCCTCTTGCTTCTGGAAAATGCAGCGAGAGTCTCTGCTCACATTCCTTTAGATCGTAAATGTATCTGGTGTCAGCATTGCTAGTAACCAGGGCCTGTTTCGGCTTCCTGGGGTGTTACACCGAGTCTTGTTGTTAATCTAGCTAACAAAATATATATTGTGTGTTTGAGTGGTCCAGACGCTACACAAAATAGAGGGATCATGAAAATTGCATGTTATTTTTTTATTTAGTACTGTCCTGAATGAGCTATTTCACATAACAGATGTTTACACAAGACAAAATTTGAAATGAATTTATTTAAATTAAAAATGACCCCATTCAAAAGTTTACAATCTTAATACTATGTGTCATTTCCTGGATGATCCACGAGCAGTTCAGCTGTTCAAAAATCCTCCACCTCCTGCACATTCTTTGGCTCCCCTTCTAGGGAACTCCACACTGCGCCCCCTAGGGGCACATTGGGGAATGCAGCCTGCATGACCGGTGTGTGAAGCATGTGTGAAACAACAGCAATCTATTGGCCCATGACGTCATAGGCAGGGTGCCTGGAAGTATAAAAGGGCACCTGCTGAATACGTCATCCTCTTTGCTGTCTTCTGGAGCCGTCTGTTTGAAGTGCGTGTGATAGACCAAGGCAGGTGAGCACTGTGGAGAGTGTGTGCCTCCGTGCCCGAGGTTTCTGACACTTGAGGACACACATGATCTATCATGTGTCCTGGTCGGGAGCTTGCGCGTTCGGTGCACGAGGACTCTGTGCGAGCTCATTGTGAGTGTCTCCAATGAGAAGCTCTAAATCGCGTTTGTCTCTCTTCTCGAGTGATGAGTGACAAGCGTTTGTGTCTTGCGGTTCAGTTCCCGTTGCTGCCGAGGCATGGCGAGGACTCGTATCGTGGGATTCGCGGCTTAAGGACACACACGTTCTATGCATCATGTGTCTTGGTCTGAAGCTTGCGCGTTCAGTGCTCGAGGGCTCTGAACACGCTCACTGGGAGTGTCTCCAATGAGAAGGTCTGTTCGTGTTTGTCCCTCTTCTCGATGAGTGGCAAGCGTGTGTGTCTCACGGTCCGGGTCCTGCTGCTGCCGAGGCATGGCGAAGCCTCAGATCGCGGGACTCGCGGGGTTAAGATGTTCCTTTGGGTTATCGATCCCGTGTATTGCGCTTGAGTCGAGCAGCGCCTGAGGGAATATATGACTCCGTGTTTGGATTCTAACACTTGAGGGCATATTCTGCTTTCGTGTTTGTCTAGGCAAAGAGCATGCGCATTCAGAGTTACACGCTCATTGTGATGCGTCACGATGTCTAGGCGCCGCTCACGTTTGTTCCTATTCCTGAGGGATGCGGGACGAAGCGTTTGTGCTTCCCGGCCCAGTTCGCCATTGCCACGGCACAATTTATCCCAGCTCGCAGTGATCGCTTTGATCTGCTGGATCCGCACACCCTTTCTAAGCAGGTTGTCAGACGCTGCAGATACTATTGGGTTGTTATGACGATGAAGTGTGAACGCGGAATCGTTTCAGCCTGATCCTGTGAGATCGTGGGCAGAGCTATATTCAGCTCGGCCGTGCCTCTCTAATATACATGTTTTTGTGTACAGAGAGCCTCGGTGGGCGTGAATATATTTTTATATTCTGTGGAGAAATGCTTGCAAGCTTTCTTTCCCAGGGTGTTTTCAGCACCTAGAGTGGTTATGGGGAATGTTCCTTCCTGTACTAAACCAGACGGTACCTCTGAATCCCACCTAGTGATTTTGGGCGGAGTACACTGCTCCCCCTCTTCAGGGTTTTAAGTGAGCAGTCCCTGCCCAGAGTATAGCTGCCTGCGGATGGTTATGCTCCAGCTCAAGCCTACTTTGATCTGGAATATGGCAGTCTGAGGGCAGCTATGTTCTAGCTTGGCTTGGCACAAGCTCTCTCAAGTAAGTGCTGAAGTCTTTGCCCTGTCTTCAGCCTTATCTGAGGGAATTGCTAATCAAGGATAGCTGTGTCCAGCCCTTTTGTGTTTTGGCCAAGGCTTACATCAGGCCTCCTCCCTATTGCATCTGAGGGTGGTTATATTACAGCCATTGTTATGGCAGACGGGCGTACTTGAATACGCTATCTGAGGCTAGCTGGTGCTCTTACTGGCAGTGCGGTGATCCCCTCTCCTCGAGTGTCCCCTTTCCTAGAGCCTAGCTATCTGAAGATAGCTATGTGATAGCTCAGTGATTGCTCCCCTGCCTAGGGTTTTAAGTAGCGGTTTCTTGAGCCCTTGCCTAGACAGCGCTATCTCCCCTCTCTGGATCATAAGTAGACAGCCCACTCTTTGTGGTCTGGATAGTTTCAGTCAGTCCCCCTTCTGGTAGCCCCCCCTTTACGAGGTTACCTCGTACATTGTTGAAGCTATGTGCAAGCTCAGTGATTGCTCCCCTGCTTTGGGTTTTAAGTAGCGGTCTCCTTGAGCCCTTGCTTAGACAGTGCTATCTCCCCTGCTAGGGTTACCTGTATAAGTAGATAGCTCACTCTTTGTGGTCTGGGCAGCTTTGCAGGAAGGTTTTGCCTGGCTATCTAGGCTACCTGTGTATGGTTAATCTGGACTACAAGCCTTCATAAAACCTTTAGGACATCGCTATCTTTGGATTCTTTGAGCTCCTCTAGAGGCTTTCTAGTATCTGTATCCAGGCTTATATGGCTCACATAGCATAGCTATCTGAGGATAGTTATGCTCTTAACTTGGGTGGGACGTTCCCCTTGATCTAATCGGGTTCCCCATTTATGCGAAGTTGTGTGAGTGGCCCGTGGCGTCAGTGGCATGGCCCCTTTCTGAGGAAAGGCTTGGTGTACATCTGTCGCTTTCTTGGTGCTCCCCCACCAGGTGTCAGGATATGCCCTCTGCTGCCGTGTTGTATTTCATTCTCTTAAGGCATTGTGTGGCCTTCTTGAGCATCAATAAATGTTTTCACCTTTTGTAATAGTTATGCATGAGTCCCTCAATTGTCCTCAGTGTTTAAAGATGGATTTCAAAATCATACAGTTAATGTTGGAAAGGGTTCAAATATGCAGAAGATGCTGGAAAACGTCTCGGGTTATGCATGTAACTATGGTTCCCCGAGAGGGAACGAGACGCTGTGCCCCCTTGCCATGCCCTCGGCCTGCCTGTTTACATCTCCTTCAGACAGCTAAGTGGATGACGTATTCAGCAGGTGCCCTTTTATACTTCCGGGCACCCCGCCTTTGACGTCATGAGCCAGGTGGACCAATAGATTGGCATTGTTTCACACATGCTTCAGACACTGGTCATGCAGGCTGCATTCCCCAATGAGCCCCCTAGGGAGCGCAGCGTCTCGTTCCCTCTCGGGGAACCATGGTTTACATGCATAACCCGAGACGTTTCTCACCTACAGCCAGCTTCTGCATGGATTTGAACCCCTTTCCAACAATGACTGTGATTTTGAGATCCATCTTTTCACACTGAGGACATTTGAGGGACTCATGCATAACTATTACAAAAGGTGAAAACATTTACTGATGCTCAAGAAGGCCACACAATGCATTAAGAGACAGGGGGTGTAAACATTTTAAATTGGACGATCAGGGTAAATTGTACTTATTTTGTCTTCTGGGAAACCTGTAAGTATTTATGTAGCTTTTGAAGAAAAAATATGATCGTTAAACAAAATGAGAAGAATTTACACATCATCATCCAGTTTACATCCCCCGGCTCTTAATGCATTGTGTTGCCTTCTTGAGCATCAGTAAATATTTCCACCTTTTGTAATAGTTGTGTGAGTCCCTTAGTTGTCCTCAGTGTGAAAATATGGATCTCAAAAACATACAGTCAATGTCGGAAAGGGTTCAAAATATGTAAACATCTGTTATGTGAAATAGCTTAGAGTAGGCCTGCTGAATAAAAATAACATGCAATTTTCATGATCCCTCTTATTTTGCTTCAATTATTAAGGGGGTCATATGACGGTGCTAAAAATACCATTATTTTGTGTATTTGGTGTAATGCAATGCGTTTATGCAGTTTAAGGTTCAAAAACCACATTATTTTCCATATAATGTACATTGTTTCTCCTCTATGCCCCCGCCTTTCTGAAACACGTCGATTATTACAAAGCTCATCGGTCTAAAAAGCAAGGTGTTCTGTGATTGGCCAGCTATCCAATGCGTTTTGATTGGCCGAATGCCTCAAGCGTGTGACGGAAATGTTACGCCTTTTACCATACTGTGATGCCGTGTCCCGTTGTGACGAGACAAAACCAATAAAACCCCTTACAAATGAGGTCTTTGTTGCATCCAGTGGGGACATAATGTA